>JAEIGF010000517.1:0-100744 GCA_018903485.1 Drosophila littoralis | reverse complement strand
CGTGTTTGTAAAAACAAACAATGAAAACAAGTTTATTTACTATTTGCTTCCGATATATTTCGGTTGCACATCGGCAAACCGTCTTCACCAAGATACAAAAAACAATTAACAATTATAATACAATAAATTAAACATTATTTCGATCATTTTACATACATTATTTTACACGTCTGCGCTTTTGACGTGGAGATTGTTACTAAGGCTGTTTGACTGTTTAAGAGGTGTCTGTACAAGTGAGCGCAATTTTCTGTGTCTGTCTTGTAGTTTAGTCGTTTGTTGGTTGGTGTGTTAAATATGTGTAGCATTTCCAATGTGTGTCGCTTGTTGTAGTGTTGTTCTTGTTGTAAGATTGTTGTTTCATCAAAATTTGGTATGTGGTTGCTTTTCATACAATGGGTCATAAGTGCTGTTTTCTGTATATTATTTTGATGTCTTAATTTGAAGTCCGATTTATGTTGACTAATCCTTGTTTTTAGCTTATGTAGACACTATTGCACTTGTTGTTGTTTTCCCCGCCACATGGTATTTGGTAAACGACGTTCTTTTGTCGATCATCAGGATTTTGGACTTTATCTTGTTGAAGAATTTTTGTAATGTATTCGTCGGTTTGTGTGCTACTTTTATATCTTGTTTGTTATAACAGTCTGAGTTTGTGAGCCGTTCTGATAGTCGTGGTACATATATTAGTGATTTGTATATTTTATCAGGTTCTGTTGGCTTTTTTGTTTCAATTTGTCGTCTTTCTAATAATGTTTTGATTATATTTGGTGGGAAGTCATTTTTGGTCAAGAGTTTTTTAATTTCATGTTCAATTTCTTTGTGGTATATTGTGTCCGATATGTTAATCATTCTATTCATACAGCCTAGTGCTGTATTGATTATCATACTCTTTGGGTGGTTTGAATTGAAGTTGAGTATTCGTCCGGAGGCTATTACAATAGAGTCTAAAAATGGTAATTTCCCGTCCTTTTCTAATTTCATGGTAAATTTGATCTGTCTACATATTTGATCATCTACATATTTGGTCAAGAGTCTTGGTTTTATTTTTAATTTATCTGTAATCTTGTCCAACAGTTCCTCCATTAATATATCTGCGATTACTGGGGAGGCCGGTGATCCCATTGGCATTCCTTTTAGTTGTGTGTATATTTTGTCTTCGTATTTGAAATATCTGTTTTCTTGAATGCAAAATCTAACTATGTCCATAAATAGTTGTTTTAGTATGCTCGTGTGCTCTTCTAATTTGGTCCATTTTTGTCTTATTGTGTGAAGTGGTAATTCTATTGGTATGCTGGGAAATAAGGATACTACGTCAAATGATACTAATGTTTCTTCTTCTCTAATATGTGAGTTGTTAACTCTGTCTTTAAAATCTACCGCGTTCTTGATGTTGTACCTAGAGTCCATTGTCAGATTTTTTAATATTTGTATTATGTATTTGCACAGCCCGTAAGATGGAGATCCGATGGAAGAACATATTGGTCTCAGTGGCGTTCCTTCCTTGTGTATTTTTGGTAGTCCATATATCCTCGGAGGTACCGCTGTTGTTGTAGTCATCTTATTTCTTTCGTCCTTTGAAATAAGACCCATCCTGAAAAATTGTGCCACGAAGTTGTTATTCTTTGTCTGTAGTCTTGATGTCGGATACAGTCTCAGTGTTCTATACGCGCATAAGTCGTCTAAAATATTTGTCATTTTATTTTTATAATCATCCTCATCCATTGCTACAGTTTTGTTGCCTTTATCAGACGATAGAATTTTAATATTTATATTTTCTTTCAATAATTTTCGTGTCTGTTCCACTGTGTCCAGTATTGCTCGATCCCTAGTGTTTTGGTTGTTCTTGGTTTTATGCTCTTTGACTAACAAAGAGAATTTTGTGCGCGCCGACTCTTGTGTTTCCTTTTCTTTTATGGTTTGTACTAGTTCCTCTCCGTCTGCGATGTATTTCAAGAGAGGAAAATCTCTTTTACTGATTGGGAGAGCGAACTTCGGCCCTTTTTGCGAGTAAAGCTTCTATGTTTGGCGGGAATTCTATTTTTGTTTTGTTTACGAACCACTCTCTTTGAGTGTTGTTGTCCGCTAAGGCTAGGTTCCGTTGATCTCGTAACTTATCGTGTTTCGTTTCTTGTCTTTCCTTAAGTGTTGTTGTTATTTTGTTTTCTATATTTCTCTCGCTCTCAAAAAACGCTTTTGCGTCATCTGTGGTCATCAGTTGTTCTATGTTTGTTTTTGCTTTTTCCATATGTTTTGTTTGTTCTTGTAATAGGTTGTCTTTGTGTTTTATAAGTAAGTTTAATATTTTGGTATGGTAAAAATGTGTGTGTCTAGTCAATGCTCTTGTTATGTCAGGGTGGGTTTTATTGTCAGTGGTCAGTATGGTCAAATGCTGTGTCAAGTTTTTGATGAAGGTTAGGTATTAAATTTGATTTTCTACATTTTAACAAAAATTTTAAACTAGATTTAAGTTTAGTTAATTTTACCAGTGTTAGTTGGAATTTATTAATTGTTCTTTTGGAATCCTTGTATTTAGTTTTTATTTTTGCGTAGCTCATGTTGGCTGCTATGCATACGGCGTGCCTTCCGTTGATATTTATTGATGGCTCTGGCGACCTTTCCATATTTAAAAATATTTGTTGGCAGGCTCGAGGTCCGTGTTTGTAAAAACAAACAATGAAAACAAGTTTATTTACTATTTGCTTCCGATATATTTCGGTTGCACATCGGCAAACCGTCTTCAGGGCACTAACACCAAGATACAAAAAACAATTAACAATTATAATACAATAAATTAAACATTATTTCGATCATTTTACATACATTATTTTACACGTCTGCGCTTTTTGACGTGGAGATTGTTACTAAGGCTGTTTGACTGTTTAAGAGGTGTCTGTACAAGTGAGCGCAATTTTCTGTGTCTGTCTTGTAGTTTAGTCGTTTGTTGGTTGGTGTGTTAATTATGTGTAGCATTTCCAATGTGTGTCGCTTGATGTAGTGTTGTTCTTGTTGTAAGATTGTTGTTTCATCAAAATTTGGTATGTGGTTGCTTTTCATACAATGGGTCATAAGTGCTGTTTTCTGTATATTATTTTGATGTCTTAATTTGAAGTCCGATTTATGTTGACTAATCCTTGTTTTTAGCTTCGATTTTGTTGTACCTATGTAGACACTATTGCACTTGTTGTTGTTTTCCCCGCCACATGGTATTTGGTAAACGACGTTCTTTTGTCGATCATCAGGATTTTGGACTTTATCTTGTTGAAGAATTTTTGTAATGTATTCGTCGGTTTGTGTGCTACTTTTATATCTTGTTTGTTATAACAGTCTGAGTTTGTGAGCCGTTCTGATAGTCGTGGTACATATATTAGTGATTTGTATATTTTATCAGGTTCTGTTGGCTTTTTTGTTTCAATTTGTCGTCTTTCTAATAATGTTTTGATTATATTTGGTGGGAAGTCATTTTTTGGTCAAGAGTTTTTTAATTTCATGTTCAATTTCTTTGTGGTATATTGTGTCCGATATGTTAATCATTCTATTCATACAGCCTAGTGCTGTATTGATTATCATACTCTTTGGGTGGTTTGAATTGAAGTTGAGTATTCGTCCGGAGGCTATGGGTTTCCTATACCACTTTATTTTGAGTGTGTTGTCCATTCTGCTTACAATAGAGTCTAAAAATGGTAATTTCCCGTCCTTTTCTAATTCCATGGTAAATTTGATCTGACTACATATTTGATCATCTACATATTTGGTCAAGAGTCTTGGTTTTATTTTTAATTTATCTGTAATCTTGTCCAACAGTTCCTCCATTAATATATCTGCGATTACTGGGGAGGCCGGTGATCCCATTGGCATTCCTTTTAGTTGTGTGTATATTTTGTCTTCGTATTTGAAATATCTGTTTTCTTGAATGCAAAATCTAACTATGTCCATAAATAGTTGTTTTGGTATGCTCGTGTGCTCTTCTAATTTGGTCCATTTTTGTCTTATTGTGTGAAGTGGTAATTCTATTGGTATGCTGGGAAATAAGGATACTACGTCAAATGATACTAATGTTTCTTCTTCTCTAATATGGGAGTTGTTAACTCTGTCTTTAAAATCTACCGCGTTCTTGATGTTGTACCTAGAGTCCATTGTCAGATTTTTTAATATTTGTATTATGTATTTGCACAGCCCGTAAGATGGAGATCCGATGGAAGAACATATTGGTCTCAGTGGCGTTCCTTCCTTGTGTATTTTTGGTAGTCCATATATCCTCGGAGGTACCGCTGTTGTTGTAGTCATCTTATTTCTTTCGTCCTTTGAAATAAGACCCATCCTGAATAATTGTGCCACGAAGTTGTTATTCTTTGTCTGTAGTCTTGATGTCGGATCCAGTCTCAGTGTTCTATACGCGCATAAGTCGTCTAAAATATTTGTCATTTTATTTTTATAATCATCCTCATCCATTGCTACAGTTTTGTTGCCTTTATCAGACGATAGAATTTTAATATTTATATTTTCTTTCAATAATTTTCGTGTCTGTTCCACTGTGTCCAGTATTGCTCGATCCCTAGTGTTTTGGTTGTTCTTGGTTTTATGCTCTTTGACTAACAAAGAGAATTTTGTGCGCGCCGACTCTTGTGTTTCCTTTTCTTTTATGGTTTGTACTAGTTCCTCACCGTCTGCGATGTATTTCAAGAGAGGAAAATCTCTTTTACTGATTGGGAGAGCGAACTTCGGCCCTTTTGCGAGTAAAGCTTCTATGTTTGGCGGGAATTCTATTTTTGTTTTGTTTACGAACCACTCTCTTTGAGTGTTGTTGTCCGCTAAGGCTAGGTTCCGTTGATCTCGTAACTTATCGTGTTTCGTTTCTTGTCTTTCCTTAAGTGTTGTTGTTATTTTGTTTTCTATATTTCTCTCGCTCTCAAAAAACGCTTTTGCGTCATCTGTGGTCATCAGTTGTTCTATGTTTGTTTTTGCTTTTTCCATATGTTTTGTTTGTTCTTGTAATAGGTTGTCTTTGTGTTTTATAAGTAAGTTTAATATTTTGGTATGGTAAAAATGTGTGTGTCTAGTCAATGCTCTTGTTATGTCAGGGTGGGTTTTATTGTCAGTGGTCAGTATGGTCAAATGCTGTGTCAAGTTTTTGATGAAGGTTAGGTATTAAATTTGATTTTCTACATTTTAACAAAAATTTTAAACTAGATTTAAGTTTAGTTAATTTTACCAGTGTTAGTTGGAATTTATTAATTGTTCTTTTGGAATCCTTGTATTTAGTTTTTATTTTTGCGTAGCTCATGTTGGCTGCTATGCATACGGCGTGCCTTCCGTTGATATTTATTGATGGCTCTGGCGACCTTTCCATATTTAAAAATATTTGTTGGCTGGCTCGAGGTCCGTGTTTGTAAAAACAAACAATGAAAACAAGTTTATTTACTATTTGCTTCCGATATATTTCGGTTGCACATCGGCAAACCGTCTTCAGGGCACTAACACCAAGATACAAAAAACAATTAACAATTATAATACAATAAATTAAACATTATTTCGATCATTTTACATACATTATTTTACACGTCTGCGCTTTTTGACGTGGAGATTGTTACTAAGGCTGTTTGACTGTTTAAGAGGTGTCTGTACAAGTGAGCGCAATTTTCTGTGTCTGTCTTGTAGTTTAGTCGTTTGTTGGTTGGTGTGTTAATTATGTGTAGCATTTCCAATGTGTGTCGCTTGTTGTAGTGTTGTTCTTGTTGTAAGATTGTTGTTTCATCAAAATTTGGTATGTGGTTGCTTTTCATACAATGGGTCATAAGTGCTGTTTTCTGTATATTATTTTGATGTCTTAATTTGAAGTCCGATTTATGTTGACTAATCCTTGTTTTTAGCTTCGATTTTGTTGTACCTATGTAGACACTATTGCACTTGTTGTTGTTTTCCCCGCCACATGGTATTTGGTAAACGACGTTCTTTTGTCGATCATCAGGATTTTGGACTTTATCTTGTTGAAGAATTTTTGTAATGTATTCGTCGGTTTGTGTGCTACTTTTATATCTTGTTTGTTATAACAGTCTGAGTTTGTGAGCCGTTCTGATAGTCGTGGTACATATATTAGTGATTTGTATATTTTATCAGGTTCTGTTGGCTTTTTGTTTCAATTTGTCGTCTTTCTAATAATGTTTTGATTATATTTGGTGGGAAGTCATTTTTGGTCAAGAGTTTTTTAATTTCATGTTCAATTTCTTTGTGGTATATTGTGTCCGATATGTTAATCATTCTATTCATACAGCCTAGTGCTGTATTGATTATCATACTCTTTGGGTGGTTTGAATTGAAGTTGAGTATTCGTCCGGAGGCTATGGGTTTCCTATACCACTTTATTTTGAGTGTGTTGTCCATTCTGCTTACAATAGAGTCTAAAAATGGTAATTTCCCGTCCTTTTCTAATTTCATGGTAAATTTGATCTGTCTACATATTTGATCATCTACATATTTGGTCAAGAGTCTTGGTTTTATTTTTAATTTATCTGTAATCTTGTCCAACAGTTCCTCCATTAATATATCTGCGATTACTGGGGAGGCCGGTGATCCCATTGGCATTCCTTTTTAGTTGTGTGTATATTTTGTCTTCGTATTTGAAATATCTGTTTTCTTGAATGCAAAATCTAACTATGTCCATAAATAGTTGTTTTGGTATGCTCGTGTGCTCTTCTAATTTGGTCCATTTTTGTCTTATTGTGTGAAGTGGTAATTCTATTGGTATGCTGGGAAATAAGGATACTACGTCAAATGATACTAATGTTTCTTCTTCTCTAATATGGGAGTTGTTAACTCTGTCTTTAAAATCTACCGCGTTCTTGATGTTGTACCTAGAGTCCATTGTCAGATTTTTTTAATATTTGTATTATGTATTTGCACAGCCCGTAAGATGGAGATCCGATGGAAGAACATATTGGTCTCAGTGGCGTTCCTTCCTTGTGTATTTTTGGTAGTCCATATATCCTCGGAGGTACCGCTGTTGTTGTAGTCATCTTATTTCTTTCGTCCTTTGAAATAAGACCCATCCTGAATAATTGTGCCACGAAGTTGTTATTCTTTGTCTGTAGTCTTGATGTCGGATCCAGTCTCAGTGTTCTATACGCGCATAAGTCGTCTAAAATATTTGTCATTTTATTTTTATAATCATCCTCATCCATTGCTACAGTTTTGTTGCCTTTATCAGACGATAGAATTTTAATATTTATATTTTCTTTCAATAATTTTCGTGTCTGTTCCACTGTGTCCAGTATTGCTCGATCCCTAGTGTTTTGGTTGTTCTTGGTTTTATGCTCTTTGACTAACAAAAGAATTTTGTGCGCGCCGACTCTTGTGTTTCCTTTTCTTTTATGGTTTGTACTAGTTCCTCACCGTCTGCGATGTATTTCAAGAGAGGAAAATCTCTTTTACTGATTGGGAGAGCGAACTTCGGCCCTTTTGCGAGTAAAGCTTCTATGTTTGGCGGGAATTCTATTTTTGTTTTGTTTACGAACCACTCTCTTTGAGTGTTGTTGTCCGCTAAGGCTAGGTTCCGTTGATCTCGTAACTTATCGTGTTTCGTTTCTTGTCTTTCCTTAAGTGTTGTTGTTATTTTGTTTTCTATATTTCTCTCGCTCTCAAAAAAACGCTTTTGCGTCATCTGTAGTCATCAGTTGTTCTATGTTTGTTTTTGCTTTTTCCATATGTTTTGTTTGTTCTTGTAATAGGTTGTGTTTGTGTTTTATAAGTAAGTTTAATATTTTGGTATGGTAAAAATGTGTGTGTCTAGTCAATGCTCTTGTTATGTCAGGGTGGGTTTTATTGTCAGTGGTCAGTATGGTCAAATGCTGTGTCAAGTTTTTGATGAAGTTAGGTATTAAATTTGATTTTCTACATTTTAACAAAAATTTTAAACTAGATTTAAGTTTAGTTAATTTTACCAGTGTTAGTTGGAATTTATTAATTGTTCTTTTGGAATCCTTGTATTTAGTTTTTATTTTTGCGTAGCTCATGTTGGCTGCTATGCATACGGCGTGCCTTCCGTTGATATTTATTGATGGCTCTGGCGACCTTTCCATATTTAAAAATATTTGTTGGCTGGCTCGAGGTCCGTGTTTGTAAAAACAAACAATGAAAACAAGTTTATTTACTATTTGCTTCCGATATATTTCGGTTGCACATCGGCAAACCGTCTTCAGGGCACTAACACCAAGATACAAAAAACAATTAACAATTATAATACAATAAATTAAACATTATTTCGATCATTTTACATACATTATTTTACACGTCTGCGCTTTTTGACGTGGAGATTGTTACTAAGGCTGTTTGACTGTTTAAGAGGTGTCTGTACAAGTGAGCGCAATTTTCTGTGTCTGTCTTGTAGTTTAGTCGTTTGTTGGTTGGTGTGTTAATTATGTGTAGCATTTCCAATGTGTGTCGCTTGTTGTAGTGTTGTTCTTGTTGTAAGATTGTTGTTTCATCAAAATTTGGTATGTGGTTGCTTTTCATACAATGGGTCATAAGTGCTGTTTTCTGTATATTATTTTGATGTCTTAATTTGAAGTCCGATTTATGTTGACTAATCCTTGTTTTTAGCTTCGATTTTGTTGTACCTATGTAGACACTATTGCACTTGTTGTTGTTTTCCCCGCCACATGGTATTTGGTAAAAGACGTTGCTTTTGTCGATCATCGGGATTTTGGACTTTATCTTGTTGAAGAATTTTTGTAATGTATTCGTCGGTTTGTGTGCTACTTTTATATCTTGTTTGTTATAACAGTCTGAGTTTGTGAGCCGTTCTGATAGTCGTGGTACATATATTAGTGATTTGTATATTTTATCAGGTTCTGTTGGCTTTTTTATATTTGGTGGGAAGTCATTTTTGGTCAAGAGTTTTTTAATTTCATGTTCAATTTCTTTGTGGTATATTGTGTCCGATATGTTAATCATTCTATTCATACAGCCTAGTGCTGTATTGATTATCATACTCTTTGGGTGGTTTGAATTGAAGTTGAGTATTCGTCCGGAGGCTATGGGTTTCCTATACCACTTTATTTTGAGTGTGTTGTCCATTCTGCTTACAATAGAGTCTAAAAATGGTAATTTCCCGTCCTTTTCTAATTCCATGGTAAATTTGATCTGACTACATATTTGATCATCTACATATTTGGTCAAGAGTCTTGGTTTTATTTTTAATTTATCTGTAATCTTGTCCAACAGTTCCTCCATTAATATATCTGCGATTACTGGGGAGGCCGGTGATCCCATTGGCATTCCTTTTAGTTGTGTGTATATTTTGTCTTCGTATTTGAAATATCTGTTTTCTTGAATGCAAAATCTAACTATGTCCATAAATAGTTGTTTTGGTATGCTCGTGTGCTCTTCTAATTTGGTCCATTTTTGTCTTATTGTGTGAAGTGGTAATTCTATTGGTATGCTGGGAAATAAGGATACTACGTCAAATGATACTAATGTTTCTTCTTCTCTAATATGGGAGTTGTTAACTCTGTCTTTAAAATCTACCGCGTTCTTGATGTTGTACCTAGAGTCCATTGTCAGATTTTTTAATATTTGTATTATGTATTTGCACAGCCCGTAAGATGGAGATCCGATGGAAGAACATATTGGTCTCAGTGGCGTTCCTGCCTTGTGTATTTTTGGTAGTCCATATATCCTCGGAGGTACCGCTGTTGTTGTAGTCATCTTATTTCTTTCGTCCTTTGAAATAAGACCCATCCTGAATAATTGTGCCACGAAGTTGTTATTCTTTGTCTGTAGTCTTGATGTCGGATCCAGTCTCAGTGTTCTATACGCGCATAAGTCGTCTAAAATATTTGTCATTTTATTTTTATAATCATCTTCATCCATTGCTACGGTTTTGTTGCCTTTATCAGACGATAGAATTTTAATATTTATATTTTCTTTCAATAATTTTCGTGTCTGTTCCACTGTGTCCAGTATTGCTCGATCCCTAGTGTTTTGGTTGTTCTTGGTTTTATGCTCTTTGACTAACAAAGAGAATTTTGTGCGCGCCGACTCTTGTGTTTCCTTTTCTTTTATGGTTTGTACTAGTTCCTCACCGTCTGCGATGTATTTCAAGAGAGGAAAATCTCTTTTACTGATTGGGAGAGCACAGACGTGCCAGTGTATTAAATCAAATTGGATATTACGATATTACGAATGTAACGACATTACAGCAGACATATCAATTTTAAAAGAAAATTCTGATTTTTTTAATGACATTCAAAATGACAACGGAATCAATATTCAAGGCATAAGCCAAGAAATTATTAAATCTAAAGGCTTAACCTGAATTGAGATACAGACAGATCAATATATAATTCCACATAATTTAAATATAGTAGATCTGCATTTCGCAATACCGTGCGACGGAATAATAGGGATTGATTTTATAAAAAAATTTAATTGTCAATTGGATTTTAAACCTACAGAAGATTGGTTTATAATTAGACCTAATAACTTAAATTTTCCGATTTATTTTCCGATAACATACAGTTCCGTAAAAACTCAATCACAATATTCTCAAGTGAAGATAGTGTACTAATTCCAAATACCATTGCAACTTCTCAAAACACATTTGTCCGACTTCTAAATACAACCAGTACTGATCAATTAGTTGATATAAATGACTTAGAATATGAATCACTTCCGAACTACAATGTGGTTCAAACAAACACGAAAATTAAAGAACAAAATGTCATATCTGAATTATCTAAAAATTTTCCACTACAATTAAAATCACAATTGTCAAAATAATGCAATAAATATACAGACATATTCGGACTTGAAACCGAATCTATATCAACCAATAATTTTTACAAACAAAAATTGAAATTAAATGTTGATGAGCCAGTTTACATAAAAAATTATAGAAATCCTCATAGTCAAATACAAGAAATTCAAGCTAGTTCCGAAAAATCTCGTTCAGATTCCGAAAAGAAAAAATGGAGATTAGTAATTGACTATCGTCAAATTAATAAAAAGCTGTTATCTGATCAATTTCCACTCCCTAGAATTCATGATATTTTAGATCTAGGTAGAGCAAAATATTTTGCCTCGACTTAATGTCGGGCTTTCACCAAATTGAACTTGAAGAAAGTTCAAGAAATATAACGTCTTTTTCAACGAGCAATGGCTCATATCGCTTTACGCGATTACCTTTTGGTTTGAAAATAGCTCCAAATTCATTTCAGAGAATGATGACCATTGCATTCTCTGGACTCGAACCTTCTCAAGCATTCCTTTACATGGATGATCTAATAGTTAGAGGTTGTTCCGAAAAACATATGCTTAAAAACTTAACTGATGTTTTTAAGAAATGTAGGAAATACAACCTAAAGTTACATCCTGAAAAATGTTAATTTTTTATGCATGAAGTCACATTTCTGGGACACAAATGCACTGATAAAGGAATCTTGCCAGACGACAAAAATACGACGTCTTTAAAAACTATCCGCTCTCACATTACATTCTGCAATTATTATAGACGTCTTATAAAAAATTTGCCGACTATTCTCATCACATAACAAGATTATGTAAAAAAGATGTTAAGTTCGAATGGACAGCCGACTGCCAACATGCATTCGAACATCTCAAATGGGCACTAACAAACCCAATATTATTACAATACCCAGATTTCAGCAACGAATTTTGCATAATAACTGATGCAAGTAAGCAAGCTTGTGGAGCGGTTTTAACTCAAAACCATAATGGAGTCCAACTCCCAATTGCTTATGCATCACGTTCATTAACTAAGGGAGAAAGTAATAAAACTACAACAGAACAAGAATTAGAAGCAATACACTGGGCAATTACACATTTTCGACCATATATTTATGGCAAGCATTTTTCGGTTAAAACAGACCACAGAATATCTACTTTTAATGGTCAATACAAGTTTTAGATTGACACGCATGCGACTCGAACTAGAAGAATACGACTTTACAGTCGAGTATCTAAGGGGCAAAAATAATTATGAAGCAGATGCGTTGTCAAGAATAACCATCAAAGAGTTAAAAGAAATGAAAGGAAATATTAAGAAAGTCACTACCAGATAGCAAAGTAGACAAAAATCCTGCGCAGGAGATAAAGAAATAGAATTGCCAAGGCAATCTATAGAAAAAGCTTCAAAGCCCAACGTATATGAAGTCATCAACAATGACGAACTACGAACAAAAAGTTTTTTTTTTTTTTTTCATATATACACATTTAATACTATAATATATAAAATAATTTCACAATATTACGTTATTTTTCAAAAGCAGGGAGATGTGATATGCGCACATATAGAGTACACACTGTACTCAATATATATCAAACTGTCACACTGTAACACTTTGTTGCAGTGTTTACATATGCACATTTCAAGTGCATACATATGCAATATGACCACACATATATGTGTGTAGGTAACAACGCAGCGTCAGCGTTTCCCACGCAAGACGGCTGCGCAGTACAATACATAAGTGCAAATAACATACTCTCTCAGCGCGGACTCAATGCTGTATATATATATATTATAACCGCTCCGCTGCCGGCGTCGTTGGCAGCGTAGCTCGCGCGGTCTTTTCTAAGGAGTACCTAAGTAAAGATTGTAAGATGCATTCAAAATTAAAAGAGGAAATAATAAAGCTCTAATTAATAAAAGAATTTACTTTGAAAGTTATTTCTACAATTCATTAGTTTTAGTATGCTCCTCATATATATGCAAAATCCTATCAAGATCGGAACACCATATAATATTGCTGCCATAGGAACGATCGGTCGAAAATTAAGTTGTATGAAAAAAAAGTTTGTTTATAAAAATATCTTGACAAAACTTAGTATTTATTAATTTTACTATGCTCCTCATATATATGTAAAATCCTATTAATAAATAAAGCTATTAATATAATAAAACTGCCATAGGAACGATCGGTCGAAAAATAAGTTGTTGTATGAAAAAAAATTTTGTTTATAAAGACATCTTGATCAAACTCGGCATATTTGATGCTCCTCATATATATGCTAAGTCCTATTACGATCGGACCACTATATCATATAGCTGCCATAGGAACAATCAATCAATAATTAAGTTGTATGAAAAAAAAATTTTTATTTTCGAGATATCTTGACCAAACAATTTATTTATTAGTTTTACTATGCTCCTCGTATATATGTGAAATCCTATTAAGATCGGACCACTATATCATATAACTGCCAATGGAACGATCGGTCGAAAATTACGTTTATGTATGGAAAATTTTCTTTGTTTATCAAGATATTTCGATTAAACATGGCATTTAAAGATTTCACTATGCTCCCTTCATTTTTGCAAAATCTTATTTACATCGGAAAGTAGTCCGATATAGTAATATCATATGAACGATCGGTCGAAAACTAGGTTTTTAATTAAAAGGCTTTTTTGTTTATAAAGATACCTTGACCAAACTCGGCATAAACCATTTTCTCGGTTGGTTGTAAAGGTATTAGATCTTCGGCGTGCCGAAGATAGCCTTTCTTTCTCGTTTTTATACTGAGATTTCTTACGATTTTGTTTTTGTTTTGAGCTGACTCTAAATGACCGATTTCGGCAGCTTGTGGAATTCAGATTTTCTTTCTTTTATTCTCTTCTGAACTCCGCGTCTAGTCTTCTTTTGTTGTTGCACACTCATAACCTCTACTTACTCAGTATAACAAGGTTCCTCATTCATTGTTCCTGTTGTTGTTCCCGTTGTTGTTTTTTGTTGTTGTAGGTATTTTTCTCACGTTGCTTAACTCTTGTCACCATGTAATAATTTGGACGTTATCGTCACCAAGTGATATGTTGCACATCAAATTAATACTCTGAAGTGAGCAGTGTTATGCAAGAAACGATTCCATGTCTTTTGATTTCCTTTATTCATTGTACTTTAATAATTCATATCTTATATTCTAAGCCTAAGCTGCGCAACTTCGCAGGCAGAGAAGTTAGCGCATTATGTATTCCTTATATGCTCAGCGCTGAGAGTAGCGAGAGCGCGAGAGAGAATGTTATATACATACATAAAGAAGTCCCTTCTTTCGCAAATGCCAAGCATGCTGACTCAGCACTTCTACTGCCCATTGCATACTTGTGCGATCATACTTCTTTGCACTTGAATTATGCTTGGGACTTTGACTTATGTAACAATTGCAGCCAAGAACTACAATGTGTTTTAATTTAAATGACACTGGATACAGTGTGTATTCGATATGTATGTTTATTACAGTATACTACAAAAGCAAATCGGACAAACTTAGAACCACACAAAAAATCTTGGAGTCGCACTTTTTCCCGAGGATACTTCGATCTTTAGAAAGTGAATGATTTTGAGTTTGAGGCCGATCGCCTGGTAAAAAGTTTTCGCCATTTTTCTATAATTGCGGTTGGGATTTCCCGAAACCCCGCTGTTCACACAAGAAGTATATCCGGCAGTCGCCATCCAACCGCCATGTAACTCCGGAACCAGTACATGGAACATGAAATTCACCTCACTTACACTAATACATTGTAATGTACTCTGAAAATATAGAACAGAAGAAAAAATAGCCTGCAAGCGAACAATCGTGTTTTTTTCAAACCTTCTTAAGTAAATTTGTGCAGAGCAGAAACGCTCCCCCAACGATACAGAAATTCGTAAAGTTCATCTGGAAGCCCTGCGGCCGCAATACTACATCATTTGGTCCTTCGAGCCGGATACTTCATCAACATTTGGCATATCCAGTTCGCCCCAGTGGATCTGCAATAAAAGGTTCCAGGAACAGCTACAAATTCAAACAAGATAAATAGCAGTGCACCTACCTCAACTCGTCCATTGCCAAATTTCCGGCAACTCCAGTCCGATTAATTCATATTTGTGTGTCTGAACATATTTTTTCGCTTCACATTGTCCGTGGTTAAAGCGAGTGGCAATTTTATTTAATAAATTCAAAAAAAAAACCGCAAATAAAATATTGTTCGTGGCCATAAGGGCATCTAAAAGGTGACAAATATTAAAACAAATAAAACAGAAATGTGACTCCGATAAGGTCGCCATATTGGTGTCTGTACATATGTATATATATACATATATGGACAAGTGCATACCCAAAAATTTAACCGATCGCCATATTGATGTACGCAAGTACATCAAGACATATCTGCACACATAGGCTTTCGCTCCGTTGAACAACAAGTATATGCGCTTCTCCATTCTAACCTTCACAAATAATCACATACCTATATATAAAAAAAAGACACACAATTCTGATTAGTATTTAGCTAATTAAAACCACACTGTGCAAATTCACCTGCATGTATACACATGCACGCACATCATATTATATGTGTATCGTTTGCTATTTTTCCTCCACAGCAGCTTCAAGATCAATTTATATATTTATTTTTACCAATTAATTGGCAAGTGCAAAAGGTAAACAAACATCAGGGTTGTAAAGTATCAAGATCGGTTTTCGATAAACTGATTCTGAGAAACTTTTATATTTTTGATGTTTCCACTTTGCCATTGAGCTGCGTTTACTTAATAAAATACAAACATATGCATTACTTTTTCTTATTCTTATAAAAATGTATAATCATAATTATAAGTTAAGACGTTTCCAAGTTGCGTAATAAATCGAATATCCGTGCGATTTCTCTTAAAATAACAATTTATACAAATAATTCTATGACAAAAAACCTTCCATTGAGCTGCGTTTAGAATAAGCGTACTTCTTCTTGAGCTCAACAATTAATAAGCAATAAGCATCAATTTTGTCAAAAGAGAATTAATCCTTTTCTCTGGTGTTTCAATAAAGAAATAATTCGATTTTTTCTCAAGTAAAGGAAGCTAAATAAGCATCAATTTAGTAAATTATTAGTAAAATAATTAATTTAACAAAATTTTCCGATTTCGTTGGACTCAATAGTGAGCACCATTTCGGTCATTCCATTTTATTCTGATATCTCGATTCCATCGTTCCTGTGCCATTTCTTATTCCGTTTTCGCTCGGCTGGTTCAAATTATTTGTATTTGATCACATTTCACCTGGTTATTACAATTTTTGGCTCTGTGAAGAGCCTATTATGCCAATCGGTGGTGATCAAAACAGCCACAAACGACTCACAGCACCGTCCGTTAAGGAGTCAAAGCGACCTTTAACCTCACCTAGAGCAGTTTTCGGGAAACTCAAGATCGAGAGTACCAGCACAACCGTCCGCAAGACTGTGAGTCCGATTCCAACAAGAGATATTACCCCAAAAATTACCCGTTCGACTACGCAAAATGGCAAGCTGAGCAACCCCCCTCCAACTTCTCCATGTCCAGGGGTTGCAGTCTCCCGCCATGCGACACTGAAGTTTTCAGTGGGGATTACCTACGCTGGCTTACTTTCCGAGACTTGTTTACAGCGGTTTATATTAACAATCCGAGATTGACGGCGGTGGAAAAATTGTTCCATCTTAATTCCAAAACCAGCGGCGAAGCTAGGGCAATTGTCTCCAAGTCCCCGCTCACGAATGACGGCTTTTAGTCAGCGTGGGCGAGCCTGACGGAGAGATTTGAGAATAAGCGACTATTAGTCAATAGTCAATTGAAAATCCTTTTCAATCTCCCCTCAGCAACACAAGAGTCTGGAGCCGCCCTTAAAGAGCTTCAGGGCACAATCCAGGGATGTTTAACGGCTCTCGACTTGTCCAGGGTGAGCACCGAAAATTGGGATTGTCTGCTTATTTTCTTGTGCTCCTCTAAATTGCCTAAGCTCACGCTGTCGTTATGGGAACAATCGCTCCACGATAAGGCAGAGATACCTCAATGGTCCGAGATGAATTTATTTCTGATCGACCGATATCGCACCTTGGAGGCGATAGAGGATGTACGACCTACCGCACATACGCCACCCCAGTCCAAACCCACAAGAAAAGAGTCCAACCACCTGAGAACCTTCGAAGCAACAGTGACTACAAAGTCACAACACTGCAAATTTTGTCAGAAGGAAAACCATCCCGTGCGCCTATGCCCACGTTTTCTACAAATGTCCGTACCCGAGAGAGTTTCCGTCATTAAGCAACAAAAGTTGTGCTTAAACTGCTTCGCCAGACAGCACCAGTTGAAAGACTGCACCAGCGCACATAGTTGTTTCACGTGCAATGGACGTCACAACACGCTGCTCCACCGTGACAGACCCCAGGTGCCCTCAGCTTCCACAACACCAATAGTTTTGAACCCTCCTCCGTCTATACAGTCCACTTCGACTTCAACCCAAGCTACCGTTCAAAACTACTTTTCCGCAAACTCACATGGTGTTCTCCTCGGCCCGGCTGTCATCCAAGTGTGTCATTTGGGCACAAAGTATACAGCTCGGACATTAATCGACTCTGGGTCTGAAGCGACCTTTATTTCAGAGCGATTGTTCAAAAGGGTTAAACTTTCTTATCAACCCGTCGACGCACATGTCTCCGGTTTGCTCAACCTCAAAAACTTTGCCATTTTAATATTGGCTCTCCGATAAAGCCCAGGGTTCATATTGAAACCTCGGCTTATGTTCTTCCAAAGCTAGCAGGCAATTTGCCTTCCTACACCCTCCCCCAAACCGCTTTGGAAGAACTTCCAAAATTACTTCCGATCCCTCTTTCTATAGGAGCTCACAGATAGACGTGCTTCTCGGCGCCGATATCCTCCCATCCATATTGTTAGGTGGCTCCTATCCCAACATATGTGGCACTCTCCTTGGTCAAGAAACGATTTTCGGCTGGATCCTTACAGGCCCCGTTTCTAAGACCAGTGCCAAATCTGTCGCATCCTTTTCGACTCAAGTCTCGCTGAATCCAAATGCGAGCTTGGATAAACTGCTCACAAAATTTTGGGAGGTGGAGGATATTCCAGTTAAGCTGGAAAAGGAATCCGACCTTTTTTGTGAGCGCAATTTTCAAAAAACCACTAAAAGGGATAAAAACGGCAGATACTTGGTCACACTGCCATTCAAGAATTCCGATCACATCCAGTTAGGCCATTCAAGGTCCATCGCACTAGCTCAATTTCTACGAAATGAGAATCGTCTGGCAAAAAATGCCCCCTTAAGGAGCAGTACGATGCGGTGATCCAGGAATATCTGGACTTAGGTCACATGCGACAAGTCCCTCCAAGCAATGGTTCAGATAACTTTTATCTACCACACCATGCTGTTCACAAGCCTGACAGCACCACGACCAAGCTCCGCGTAGTGTTTAACGCCTCCCACCCGTCATCGAATGGTAAAAGTCTGAACGATGTGCTACATGCAGGGCCCGTTCTGCAATCCGACTTAACCATTCAAATTCTAAGATGGCGCTTCTTCCGATATGTGTTCAATGCCGATATCACAAAAATGTATCGGCAAATACTTGTGCATCCCAACCACACGTCCTATCAGAGAATTCTGTTCCGAACAAAGGACAACGAGCTTCGTGACTTCGAACTCAGCACAGTCACGTTTGGAGTTAACTGTGCCCCCTTTTTGGCAATCCGGGTACTACATCAGTTATCTGATGACGTTCGTTCGCTCTATCCCTTAGCAAGTCACATTATCGCAAACAATATGTAAGTCGACGATGTACTAGCGGGAGCCCATTCCAAATCAACAGCAGATCAAGCAATTGCAGAACTCCGCAAGGCCCTTGAATCTGCCGGGTTCCCCTTGCGAAAATGGACATCCAATGAAAAGGACCATTTGCTTCACGCCGACTTTTTAGAGATCGAGGAAGCCTGTTCGGCAAAGACTCTCGGGATCAGATGGAAAGCTGACACCGATGAGTTCTTTTTCGCTCCATCCGAGCTAACAGCCAAACAGTCCGTCTCCAAACGTGAAGTCCTTTCACAGATTGCCAAACTGTTCGACCCAGCAGGTTGGCTGGGTCCAGTCATTATCCAGGCAAAAATATTCATGCAGGAGATCTGGCTCCAAGAACTGGGCTGGGACGATCCGCTACCTGAGAGTCTTCTCATTAAGTGGAATTTATTTCTGCAAGAGTATCCGGGCCTCAGTGCGATTCGCACTAGATGGGTCGAATTCCGCCCACAGGGGACTATCCAATACCATGGGTTTTGTGACGCTTCGCAGCGTGCCTATGGAGCCGCCATTTACGTGCGCACTGAGATACAAGATCGCATCTCAGTACATCTCCTAACAGCGAAAACGAGGGTCGCTCCGGTCAAGACGGTATCCTTGCCACGACTAGAGCTGTGCGGAGCAGCACTTCTGTCCGAGTTATCCGCTGCACTCAGTCCCCAGCTACCTTCCGCTGGCGGCGACTGGTTCTATTGGACAGATTCCACAATTGTGCTAGCTTGGCTTCATAAGCCACCATGCGCCTGGACTACGTTTGTAGCAAACAGAGTCGCAAAAATTACTCAGGCCACCGACTCCAATAAATGGTCCCATGTACGATCCGAGTACAATCCAGCGGACCTAGCGAGCAGAGGTGCCCCACCACAAGTGTTAGTCAACAATGAGCAGTGGTGGCACGGGCCAGAATGGTTACGCCTACCTCAGAACCAATGGCCCATTCCTTCAGATCCCCTCCCAGATACGACAATAGAACAACGTACGATTAAAGTAAACCTCGCAAACACGGCTCCCTCATTTTCTTTCCTCGAGCGCTTCTCCAAGTTCGATCGAGCCCTGCGAGTGCTAGCATACATCTATCGCTTCTTCAAGCGTTGCAAACGATTGTCGCTCCCGTCAACTATTGAAATTGACAGCAACGAGATTTCTTATGCACAAGAAAGACTCATTCTCCTGACCCAGAGACAAGCATACTCGTCAGAGTACACTTGCTTGAGCATGAAGAAACAGCTCACTTCCAGCAAACTCCTTAATTTGAACCCCTTTCTAGATGATAAGGGAATTATTCGAGCATGTGGTCGTGTAAGAGCGGCCGAAGCACTCGGCTACGATGAGCGGCATCCAATCGCGTCTTTTGACCGCTTTCACTCATCTTATATCCATGCATGGAGGCAACCAACTCATGATGCGTTTAATACGATCACAGTACTGGATTCCAAAGCTGAAGGTGTTGGTCAAATCCACAATCCATTCCTGCAAAATCTGCGTCATTCAAAAAAAGAAATTGCAAACGCAGCTCATGGGCGACTTGCCTGTGGAGAGAGTCACATTCTCTCGGCCGTTCACTCACACAGGAGTCGATTTTGCAGGCCCCTTCGATGTGAAAAATTACACAGGTCGAGCCTGTCTTATTACAAAAGGCTACGTGTGCGTCTTTGTGTGCTTCAGCACCAAAGCCATCCACCTAGAAGCTACATCTGACCTGACCACAGAAAAATTCTTAGCGGCATTTGCAAGATTTGTGGCACGACGAGGGTGCCCAAGTCAAATGCATTCCGACAACGGCAAAACCTTCGTCGGAGCGGCCAAAGTCCTCTCGCGCGATTTTGTAGAAGCGCTTAAGACTCAACTCCAGGCCACTTACAGTCTCCAGAAACTGTCCTGGCACTTCAACCCTCCTAGTGCACCGCATATGGGTGGCCTGTGGGAGGCAGGTGTAAAGAGTTTCAAAAATCTATTTTATAAGTCTACATCGACCTCCAAATACACCTTCGAAGAGCTTTCCACGCTCCTATCCAAAGTTGAAGCATGCCTGAATTCAAGACCGATATCTCCAATGTCGGAAGATCCTACTGATCTCCTGGCTCTGACTCCCGGTCATTTTCTAGTCGGGGGTCCTCTACTTTCCGCCACAGAGCCAGAGATCAAGGAAAACGCCGCGTCCATCATCAACCGCTGGCAGCGCTTGAAGGCTTTGCAACAACAGTTCTGTCTCCGTTGGAAACATGAGTATCTTTTAGAGTTACACAAAAGAAACAAATGGCAAACTCCAACGCGAGACTTACAACGGGACGATCTAGTCATTATTAAAGAAGATAATCTTCCAGTTAATGACTGGCGTCTTGGTCGAATCCAAACGACCTATCCTGGCGACGACCAAAGAGTCCGAGTGGTCGACTTGTTAACAGCCCGAGGTGTCTCCAAGAGACCTATCTCTAAGCTGATCCTGCTCCCGATAGAATCTAGTCTCCATTCTCCATCCAGTAGAATCTCCAGTAAAGACTAGAATCCTAGATCCATTGGTCTGCGGACCATCCGTATAAAGCCGCATCAGTAATGTCTATTATGTTTTTTTCAACCTTCTTCACGTAACAGCACGATGTCTCCACGACAACAACAAGGCCGATCCAAGAGCCGACCGGCAACGGAATCGTTCCGATGCCGAGTATGCCGAGGAGTCCACGCGCTGCGCAAGTGCCAGCGGTTCATGCGGCTATCTCCAGAGAAAAGACTCCGAGCAGTTCTGGTCAACAAATACTGCCCAAACTGCCATCGGGGAGTCCTGTCGCCGCAAGGACAAGTGCCGCAAGTGCCAGGGCGAACATCACACCTTGCTTCATTTCCAAGAAGCGCGTCGCATGCCATCGCGATCTCCAGAGCGATCCCAAACAATGCGCAGCACCAAGGCCCAAGCGCGACGCTCCGCGCCGCCTTCATCCGCTGGTTCCATCTCCTTATCGACTTTAATGGAACACAAAGGACAACCGTGCTCCCGAGAGCACTCATCCGACTTGAAACGGCAAGGCGACCCGCGACACTCGGGCACTTTTAGACCCGTGCTGTCCGGTAAGTCTTATCGACGCATCCTTGGCAAAGGCCTCCGGGCTATCCGTCACCCGCGTCGGTAAAGACAACGCTTGCTCGGCCATTATAAGTTCCAGGACCTCTAGCTTCCAGCGAGAGGTCATCCTGCAGGTGATGCCAAATCTCCGGTATCGAACTCCAACGAAGCTCGTCAGCGAGAAACTGAACGAGCCTTTCAACAACGTTCGATTGGCAGACGATCACTGGTTCCAGCCGGAAATCTCCAATCTGGTTTTGGGCTCGGATATCTACCCAGACTTAATTCTCCAAGGCGTCCTGCCGAGCCATGGCGGCGCACCACTGGCCCAAAACACGGTCTTCGGGTGGATACTGTCCGGCTCCTGCGCTCACCAGTAGGAACAGAGCCACTTCCCTCTCCCTTTTTCTTTTTGCAATACTGCAAGGCGGGCGGCATGTTCACACAAGAAGTGTATCCGGCAGTCGCCATCCAACCGCCATGTAACTCCGGAACCAGTACATGGAACATGAAATTCACCTCACTTACACTAATACATTGTAATGTACTCTGAAAATATAGAACAGAAGAAAAAATAACCTGCAAGCGAACAAACGTGTTTTTTTCAAACCTTCTTAAGTAAATTTGTGCAGAGCAGAAACGCTCCCCAAACGATACAGAAATTCGTAAAGTTCATCGGGAAGCCCTGCGGACGCCCTACTACATCACCCGCCTTAACGTACACCTTGATCACATATGGTAACTATGACTATAACTGTAACTGTGCCTTGATGACCAATCAGTTTTATATATAGAGATATATGTACATACAATACGTACCGTGTTAAGCTCGTGTGTGCTTGTATGTCGGACTGAGTATATCAGGAAAGTGCATGCGTGCGTACGTACTGCGAATATGTTTTAAGCTGTATCTTGTGGTTCGAAATAACATTCACAAAACTAACAAAAACTGCTTTTGGTTTTGTTAACCCTTGAAATGGTTATCGGATAATGTTTACATATCTATGCATACAAATTTCCTATCACCTTTCTTGTAGGAAAAAAGGTATGACAGAAAAATATGGTGGATATTGCCAAATGAATATTTATACTGAAAATTAATTGTATAATTACTTTTCTTGTGCAAAAAAACTTGTAGAACGGTTGTATAAGTTAACAACAAATAAATTCATACAGTCCCAATAAGAAGCATTGCAACACCTCATAAGAAGTGCAGCAAAATGCTGACTTGGTGTCTGTGCCATTTCCTCCACGCGCCGATTGCCAACCGCCGAAAATTCCAAGTGGAATTGCCCAACGGGCCAACAACATCAGCAGCGACGCCGCTGCCAACGCCGCTGCTGCTAAGCCACAGGTTACTAGGGCTTTAATTGATTTAAGTTTATTTTCTCGCAAAATGATATCAAATAAAGGAAGACTTGCTTCCCCAAAAAACATATTTTTTTCATCGTTTAATAAACCTTGGAATTAAAAGGCGCCCGAGCAGGGACCGGCTCGTGTTACAAAAGAACAAAACGCTTCTACGTGCGCGTTAGTCGGTTATACGCGAAAACAAAACCAGTGCAACTCTCGTTAATTAAATTCAACGACTGGTGAAATTCGCGAAAGGCAATTAAAACTTATTTGTTTATTTGCCCATCGGTGGACAACACATCTTGTAAGGCCCGCCTGCAGGATACTCTCAACCCCAGTAGATACCCAAAGGCTTCAAAAAGGATGAAATCCGGACCGGCAGGGGAGGTTGTAACATCAGGAATAGTACTGTAAGTTAGAAATTAAGTGAAAGAAAGAAGAAAACAACTAACACAAAAGTGAAATAGAATTATAAGAAAAGAAATACAAAAATATTGTAGAGCAATAAGCAAGATAAAGACGTGTAAAACGATAAACAAACATAAAGACTACAAACGTAGTATAACTAAATTCCAACTTTGCGATTCCCAAGGGACCCTCCAAAATAAAAGGAAGAAACCAGCCACTGGTTTTAAAAAGAAAACAAAAAGATCAAAATCAATCAATCAAAATATAGAATAAGAAAACTAATAATAGATTTAAAAATACTTCAAAAATATCCTAAAATATACAATACCAGTAATATCTCTTGTTTATGGCTAATGAAAGCAATTTAGTTAGGCCCCCAATAGTATCAGATCAACCACAGGTAGGCGGACATAACTTGAACAGACAGCAGCAACGACATCTCGCCAGACAAAACGAACATCTACAAAATAGAGGCATGCCGAATAACGCAGAGCAGGTGATAGCAGCCACGGTTAGCCAGATTTTGGCACAACAATTGCCGACGTTAGTAAAGCAATTAGTTAACCCCTCTAGGGAGTTTAGTGACGTGGACGACCAAACGATAACTGCCAACCACAACTTGAACGACTTGGACAGAGTTCCGGACATAGTAAAAAGCCTTAGAGAATTTTCCGGTAATCCAGCGGAATTTAGCTCATGGAAAAAGAGTGTAGATCGTATACTCTCAGCCTATGCAGCCGAAATAGGTTCGCCGAAATACTTCGGCATATTGCATACAGTGAGAAACAAAATCACTGGCAATGCTGACACGGCCCTGGAGTCGTATAATTTTCCCTTAAATTGGAGCGCTGTCTACAAAGCGCTGTCTAAAGCATTAGATACCTTCATTAGAGGTTTGAAAGGAGATTTACCACGGATCCTTGGAATAAAGGACCCAGCAGATCTACCTTCAGCCCTTCATTAGTGTTTAAAATTAGAGAATCAAAGCTATCGCACTAACATGGCTTTGAATAAGAATCAACAGGCACATGCCAGAAACCAAAATAGAAATGTACTACCACCTATACTGCCACCTCGAACAGCCCAGCCTTCTTCCGCCGAAACCTTTGAGCCACCACCTATTAACTTCAGGCCTCAACTCCCGATTCATACACCTTGGCCAACCAATACAAACTATGGACCATCGACTTATAACAATAAAGGACCGACTCCACAACACCCTAACCAACGAACTTACCAGACACAACCACAACAGGTTTACGTACCCAATAGACCTTCTGCACCAAAACCAAGTCCTGAGCCAATGGACGTGGACCAAAGCATCCGCACAAGGATGATAAACTACATGAACAGACCCAACTTTGAAGTAGGAAAAAGACCTCCACCACCAACAAACGCCACGGACAAAAAACAAAGAAACTTCAACATACAAACAGGAGAAGAACAGACCGAGACAGAAAACACTGACAACTATGTGACCATGGAAGAATACGTACAATCAATGCTAAATTACGAACTGCAGACCGAATACGAACAGCCATTAAATGAATATACCCAACAAATCGAAGAAGCAGATGACGGACAGAATAACCAGTATGAACATTCAGACATTAATTATTTAGAATAAATAGCTCCTCTCTTCCTTACATAGAATGTAAGATGAGGAGCGGAAAATTACTAAAAATATTAATAGATACAGGATCAAACAGAAATTATGTCAAACCCAAATTCGTGTCCGAACCTAGCCCAAATGAAAAGCCCTTCGAAGCTGTCACAGTCGGCGGAAGCATTAAAATTACACAGCATAAGTTCGCTAATCTTTTTAATAGAAATGATATCAAAATAAAATTCTTTCTCTTACCCACCTTAAAATCATTTGACGCCATATTAGGTAACGATAGTCTTAAAGAATTAGATGCTGTCATACAAAGCAGCAAAAATCTACTAATAATCAAGAATAATATTTGCATACCCATTAAGCAGAAAAGAATTTAGGCAGTAAACACGGTAATACCACGGACAAAAGCCTAAATCAACTTATTAAAATGCACCCAAGTCTCTTCGCCATTCCGGACGAAAAATTGACTTATACAACTAACGTTAGAGCAGAATCAGAACCAAAACCGATTCCCCAATATATTCGAAATTTTACCAATTTCCAATGTCTTTAAAAGACGAAGTACACAACCAAATTAAGGAACTTTTAGAGGACGGAATAATCCGACCCTCCCGATCCCCATATAATTCACCTGCGTGGATTGTTCCCAAAAAATTAGATGCCTCCGGGCAAAAGAAATATCCCATGGTTATAGACTATAGGAAACTAAACAAAGAAACTACCGAAGATAAATACCCAATACCCGAAATCAACGAGGGATTGGCACAGCTAGGTAATAATAAAGTATTCTCTGTATTAGATTTGAAAAGTGGATTTCACCAAATCCCCCTCAAAGAATCAGACATAGATAAAACAGCCTTCTCCGTTAACAACGGAAAATACGAGTTTACACGACTCCCCTTCGGACTGAAGAATGCGCAGTCAATCTTCCAGAGAGCCCTTAACGATATCCTTCGCGAGCATATTGGAAAAATATGCTTCATTTATATTGACGATATCATTATCTTTAGCAAGGATGATGAATCGCATGCGCGTCACCTTGGCGCCATATTCAGAACTCTACAGGAAGCCAACATGAAATGTCAGTTGGACTAATGTGAGTTCTTTAAAAGCAGAGTAGAGTTCCTGGGATTTGTCATCTCAGACAAAGGTATTGAAACCAATCCTAAAAAGATATAGACAATAGGAAAGTACCCACTTCCAAAAACACTCAAAGATTTAAGATCTTTTATTGGCCTTGCCAACTATTATAGGAGATTTATTAAAGACTTCGCTAAGGCAAAGCCCCTTACCACTCTTTTAAGAGGGGAAGATGAACGTGTGTCCAAAAACCAATCAGCTTAAAAGCTCATTAATCTCAACGAAGAATCAATCGAAGCATTTAATAAAATTAATAACGCCATAGTTTCAATTGAGATAATACTCCATTACCCGGACTTCCGCAAAGAATTACATCTGACAACAGATGCATCCAACTTTGCTATTGGCGCTGTTCTATCCCAGAACAAGCAACCCATTTGTTTTCTCTTTAGAACTCTCTCTAAAACAGAAGAGAACTACGCCACCAATGAAAGGGAAATGTTGGCAATCATTTGGGCCCTAAAAGCCCTCAAAAACTACCTTTACGGTAGATCAAGAGTAAAATATATACCGACCATCAACCCTTAACCCAATCTCTCAAGAGTTCGACTGTGAACTCCTCTTTAAGCCAGGTGGGGATAATATTGTAGCCGATGCGCTTTCACGAATCCCTGTTATCAATAATATTGGATCAGTAGCCTCCACCCAGCACAGTGCTGACAGTTCAAGTCACAATTTAGTACCTAGCATAGAAGCCCCAATAAATGTGTTTGAAAACCAGATATTTCTCAGCAAAGCTAACGAAACTGATTACAAGTTTCACATCCCATTCCCAACATTCCACAGACACACAATAGTTCGACCAAACTTCTCAGAACACGACCTTACGCAAATATTGAAAGCTCATCTAAATCCAACAGTAATTAACGGAATAATAACGTAAGAAGAAATAATGAACCAAATTCAACAGATATATCCCCAACACTTTAGTAACTTCAAGATTAGATTCACACAGTCTCAAGTAAAAGATTTAACAAATGAAACAGAGCAAGATGAGAAGATATTGGTTACACACAACAGAGCCCACCGCAACGCACTAGAAAACAAAATGCAATTGTCCGAAAATTTATATTTCCCAAAAATGAAACAACGAATAATAGAATTAGTCAAAACGCAACGACATACGCACCTATACACCAGGTCAAGAAATATTCGTCAAAGTTAATACCAGATAAGGTACCAAACTATCACCCAGATACAAAAAGGAAATTTATTCAAAGGGACAGTAGTCATGTGTTGTGGATGGTGTTGTATTAAAACACTATACAAAGTACTGTAACCAAACATCCCAATCAGTTTTATCAACTCATATATAAGAACCAATGAGTTCGTTTAACGTTCTATGAGTTCGTTCCACTGTTTGTCTGGTGGTGGTGTGCCGTAGCAGTTAGGTTTTTAATAAATAAATAAATCTTCTATAACTACATTTTTAATATTCTGTACCCATGTCCGTAATGAACGTCTTCATTGGACCGTATTTCCGAATAAAATCTTCGAAAATAACTTTAGCTACGACTTTTGCAATTTTGTTTGAAAGAGGTGTAACTGCATATTGATTGGCTTGCTCTGATTTTGGTAGTGGACCGATCGTGGCTACTATTACTCTATCGAAAGTATTGATTGGGGCTTTCGTAATTGTTAAAGGAGTTTTTGTGTGTGTTGTCACTTTTTTTTGACAAATTTGTATATACTCAGTAATAGATCAAGTTATACGATTCCAAAAATAATATCTTTTGGCCTTGGCCTAGGTTTTTGTAATGCCTGTGTGACCTCCTTGAATTCGATCATTATGAATTGTAGGCAATATAGTTTTTTATACCCTTGCAGGGGGTATTATAATTTAGTCGTGAAATGTGTAACGCATAGAAGGAGACATCTCCGACCCCATAAAGTATATATATTCTTGATCAGCATCAACAGCCGAGTCGATATAGCCATGTCCGTCTGTCCGTCTGTCTGTTTCTATGCGAACTAGTCTCTCAGTTTTAAAGCTATCTTAATGAAACTTTGCAGAAGTCGCTTTTTCTGTTGCACGCAGCACATATGTCAAAGCCAGCTGGATCGGACCACTATATCATATAGCTGCCATAGGAACGATCGGTCGAAAATTAATTTTTTGTATGGAAAAACATTTTGTTTTTCAAGATATCTTGACCAAACTCGGCATTTATTAGTTTTACTAAGCTCCTCATATATATGCAAAATCATGTTAAGATCGGACCACTATATCATATAGCTGCCATAGGAACGATCGGTCGAAAATAAAGTTTTTGTATGAAAAAACATTTTGTTTATCAAGATATCTTGACCAAACTCGGCATTTATTAGTTTTACTATGCTCCTCTTATATATGCGTAATCCTATGAAGATCGGATCACTATATCATATAGCTGCCATAGGAACGATCAGTCGAAAATTAAGTTTTTGTATGAAAAAACATTTTGTTTTTCAAGATATCTTGACCAAACTCGGCATTTATTAGTTTTACTATGCTCCTCATATATAAGCAAAATCCTATTAAGATCGGACCACTATATCATATAGTTGCCATAGGAACGATCGGTCGAAAATTTAGTTCTTGTATGAAAAAACATTTTGTTTATCAAGATATCTCGACCAAACTCGGCATTTATTAGTATTACTATGCTCCCCATATATATGCAAAATCCAATTAAGATCGGACCACTATATCATATAGCTGCCATAGGAGCGATCGATCGAAAACTAGGTTTTTGATTAAAAACCTTTTTGTTTATCAAGATATCTTGACCAAACTCGGCATTAACTATTTTCCATGTGCTTCTTAGATACGGGCAAAGCACTATGAGCATTATGAAAAGGTTGGGTCTGCAAGGGTATAAGATCTTCGGCGTGCCGAAGATATCCTTTCTCTCTCCTTTTTTTTTTTCTTTTATTGCCCATTTTTTTTAAACTATCAATTGTTGTTCAAAGATATTTTCCCATGGTACTACTTTGAGTTAGCTGATTTCAAGTATACCGGCTTGCGTTTCAAGCATTTGGAAAAACTGACCTAAGTCAAGAATTCCATTAGTATATAATCGCTAACATCATATCTTACAGTAATTTTCTTCCCATGTTTAAAGAAACATAGCATATTTTTTACATGCAAGGGCACTTCTTTACGTACATCGTCATTTTGGATGACATCATGTACGTTGGGCTTTGAAGCTTTTTCTATAGATTCCATAGGCAATTAAATTTCTTTATCATCTCCTGCGCAGGATTTCTGTCTACTTTGGTGCCTGGTTATTCTTGATAACGCATCTGTTAAATGATTACTGCCTTACCCTCAACATACTCTACTGTTGACTCTTCTAAATCAAGCCTCATCCTGATTAATTTCGCTACAGGTAATTGAAGGCCATATAGTTTTGAGTTAAATCTGCTCCACATGGCTCTTTGCTAGCATTTGTGATTATGCAAAATTCTTTGCTTAAATCGGGTATTGCAGTAAACTTGGATTCATTAATGCCGTTTTAAGATGTTCAAAGGCATGCTGGTAATCAACTGTTCTTTCGAATTTAACATCCCTTTTACATAATTTTGTTACGTGAGGAGCTCTATAGTTTTTAATATAACTTGGTTCATCATCTTTCAATCTTAATTTTTGCTTGTAGAAATTATTAGTTGTGATTGGTTTTGTTTCCAATCAAAAGATATCTGTATATTTTGACCATAATTCTGTCATTATTTTCATATATGCTGGTGGAAAGTTCTTTTTTAGCTTAGTGAGAATTGAGTCCGCTCTGTGAGAGTCGTGTGAGTCTGATATTTGATAATTGGATAATGGTTCAAAATTTATTTCCTTTATGTTTACAATTTTATTGCTGTTATTTGTGTTTAATATTCGCACGTATGCGTTTTTATACCCTTGCAGAGGGTATTATAATTTTGTCGTGAAATGTGTAACGCATAGAAGGAGACATCTCCGACCCCATAAAGTATATATATTCTTGATCAGCATCAACAGCCGAGTCGATATAGCCATGTCCGTCTGTCCGTCTGTCCGTTTCTATGCGAACTAGTCTCTCAGTTTTAAAGCTATCTTAATGAAACTTTGCAGAAATCGCTTTTTCTGTTGCACGCAGCACATATGTCAAAACCAGCTGGATCGGACCACTATATCATATAGCTGCCATGTTTTTCAAGATATCTTGACCAAACTCGTCATGTATAAGTTTTACTAAGCTCCTCATATATATGCAAAATCCTATTAAGATCGGACCACTATATCATATAGCTGCCATAGGAACGATCGGTCGAAAATTAAGTTTTTGTATGAAAAACATTTTGTTTTTCAAGATATCTTGACCAAACTCGGCATTTATTAGTTTTACTATGCTCCTCATATATCAGCAAAATCCTATTAAGATCGGACCACTATATCATATAGCTGCCATAGGAACGATCGGTCGAAAATTTAGTTCTTGTATGAAAAAACATTTTGTTTATCAAGATATCTCGACCAAACTCGGCATTTATTAGTATTACTATGCTCCCCATATATATGCAAAATCCTATTAAGATCGGACCACAATATCATATAGCTGCCATAGGAGCGATCGATCGAAAACTAGGTTTTTGATTAAAAACCTTTTTGTTTATCAAGATATCTTGACCAAACTCGGCATTAACTATTTTCCATGTGCTTCTTAGATACGGGCAAAGCACTATGAGCATTATGAAAAGGTTGGGTCTGCAAGGGTATAAGATCTTCGGCGTGCCGAAGATATCCTTTCTCTCTCCTTTTTTTTTTTCTTTTATTGCCCATTTTTTTTAAACTATCAATTGTTGTTCAAAGATATTTTCCCACGGTGCTACTTTGAGTTAGCTGATTTCAAGTATACCGGCTTGCGTTTCAAGCATTTGGAAAAACTGACCTAAGTCAAGAATTCCATTAGTATATAATCGCTAACATCATATCTTACAGTAATTTTCTTCCCATGTTTAAAGAAACATAGCATATTTTTTACATGCAAGGGCACTTCTTTTACGTACATCGTCATTTTGGATGACATCATGTACGTTGGGCTTTGAAGCTTTTTCTATAGATTCCATAGGCAATTAAATTTCTTTATCATCTCCTGCGCAGGATTTCTGTCTACTTTGGTGCCTGGTTATTCTTGATAACGCATCTGTTAAATGATTACTGCCTTACCCTCAAGATACTCTACTGTTGACTCTTCTAAATCAAGCCTCATCCTGATTAATTTCGCTACAGGTAATTGAAGACCATATAGTTTTTAGTTAAATCTGCTCCACATGGCTCTTTGCTAGCATTTGTGATTATGCAAAATTCTTTGCTTAAATCGGGTATTGCAGTAAACTTGGATCCATTAATGCCGTTTTAAGATGTTCAAAGGCATGCTGGTAATCAACTGTTCTTTCGAATTTAACATCCCTTTTACATAATTTTGTTACGTGAGGAGCTCTATAGTTTTTAATATAACTTGGTTCATCATCTTTCAATCTTAATTTTTGCTTGTAGAAATTATTAGTTGTGATTGGTTTTGTTTCCAATCAAAAGATATCTGTATATTTTGACCATAATTCTGTCATTATTTTCATATATGCTGGTGGAAAGTTCTTTTTTAGCTTAGTGAGAATTGAGTCCGCTCTTTGAGAGTCGTGTGAGTCTAATATTTGATAATTGGATAATGGTTCAAAATTTATTTCCTTTATGTTTACAATTTTATTGCTGTTATTTGTGTTTAATATTCGCACGTATGCGTTTTTATACCCTTGCAGAGGGTATTATAATTTTGTCGTGAAATGTGTAACGCATAGAAGGAGACATCTCCGACCCCATAAAGTATATATATTCTTGATCAGCATCAACAGCCGAGTCGATATAGCCATGTCCGTCTGTCCGTCTGTCCGTTTCTATGCGAACTAGTCTCTCAGTTTTAAAGCTATCTTAATGAAACTTTGCAGAAGTCGCTTTTTCTGTTGCACGCAGCACATATGTCAAAACCAGCTGGATCGGACCACTATATCATATAGCTGCCATGTTTTTCAAGATATCTTGACCAAACTCGTCATGTATAAGTTTTACTAAGCTCCTCATATATATGCAAAATCATATTAAGATCGGACCACTATATCATATAGCTGCCATAGGAACGATCGGTCGAAAATTAAGTTTTTGTATGAAAAACATTTTGTTTTTCAAGATATCTTGACCAAACTCGGCATTTATTAGTTTTACTATGCTCCTCATATATCAGCAAAATCCTATTAAGATCGGACCACTATATCATATAGCTGCCATAGGAACGATCGGTCGAAAATTTAGTTCTAGTATGAAAAAAATTTTGTTTATCAAGATATCTTGACCAAACTCGGCGTTTATTAGTTTTACTAAGCTCCTCATATATATGCAAAATCCTATTAAGATCGGACCTTTATATCATATAGCTGCCATAGGAACGATCGGTCGAAAATTAAGTTTTTGTATGAAAAAACATTTTGTTTATCAAGATATCTTGACCAAACTCGGCATTTATTAGTTTTACTATGCTCCTCTTATATATGCGTAATCCTATGAAGATCGGATCACTATATCATATAGCTGCCATAGGAACGATCGGTCGAAAATTAATTTTTTGTATGGAAAAACATTTTGTTTTTCAAGATATCTTGACCAAACTCGGCATTTATTAGTTTTACTAAGCTCCTCATATAAATGCAAAATCATGTTAAGATCGGACCACTATATCATATAGCTGCCATAGGAGCGATCGGTCGAAAACTAGGTTTTTGATTAAAAACCTTTTTGTTTATCAAGATATCTTCACCAAACTCGGCATTAACTATTTTCCATGTGCTTCTTAGATACGGCTAAAGCAGTATGAGCATTATGAAAAGGTTGGGTCTGCAAGGGTATTAGATCTTCGGCGTGCCGAAGATATCCTTTCTCTCTCGTTTTTATTAATTTTGAGTACTTAAGGGGTCCTGTGGGTTTTCCGAGTTACCTTGTGTTGGCGGTGGTAAAGTTTGACGCTGATGTAAATTGCGAAGTTGCAACTTAAGCAGACGTGCGTGGAAAACGCAGAAGGCTCAATGCGGAATTTCATGGGATTGTGAAATTCGGTGACAGCAGAGGCAACGTCGGAGACAGCGAGTGCGAAGACGCAGCGAGCTCATTGCAGAATTTCATGGTGTTGTGAAATTCGGTGTGAGCAGAGGCAACGTCGGAGGCAGCGAGTGCGAAGACGCAGCAGGCTCAGTACAGAATTGCAGGGTGTTGCAAAATTCAAGGCAAGAGGCTTATTCATAGTGGTGTGGTGAGTTAAGCAAATAAAATTCGTGTCAGAGACGGGAGCAGCGTTCGATAGTCGACAGCGCGGAAAAGCAACGAGAGGCAGCCAACTAAGTTTTGCATGTGCAGAAAGTCGACGTTAGCAGAAGCGGTGGCTGTATGATTAATCTGAATTAGCACATAACAGCTATATCGATATTATCCGATAAACGTATGCATTTTGCATTTTGCATGTTAGAAATAAGTCACTGATTATTTTATAGCAATAAGATCTGAAAATATCAATTCTAAATATTTAAAATATTGGTGCAGTTGTAACGATGCAGATCGATGAGATAATGGTATTGAGAGTCGCGGACTTGCGACTAAAATTATCTGAACTTAGTTTGCAGAAGACCGGTGTAAAACACGGCTTACAAAACAGATTGTTACTTCATTATGCCCACCATGACGAGGAAGACGATGATGAGTATGTTATAACAGCTTTAAGTTACCATGGACAGAATGTTGCACCAAATGAAGAACGAACTGAAAACAGGTCGTGGCTTACGTTAAAAGATGTAGAAGGCAGTGTTTCACAATTCTCAGGCTCTGATAGTGTAGACATTAATCAATGGGTTGAAGAGTTAGAGGAATGTGCGATATCAGTGCAGTGGAGCACACTACAACTTTTTATATATGGTTAAAAGTTGTTAACTGGGGCCGCAAAATCATTTGTTCAAAGTTTGCGAGAAGTTAGAGATTGGGAGTCTTTAAAAGCCGCACTTCTTGAAGAATTTAAAATAAAATTGTCCACGGCAGATATTCATAGAATTTAACAGAAGCGACAAATGAAGAAAGGAGAATCCTTGCAAGAGTTTCTGTATGTTTTAATGGAAATTGCAAAGCCAATAAACTTGGATGACGCTAGTTTAATTGAATATTATGTTGCAGGCATTCCAGATAGCAGAACAAACAAAGCAATGTTGTATTAGGCCAGGGATATTAGGCAGCTAAAATTTCAAATTGAGACCTACAAAAAGTCTCGCGGCGGGTCGGAACAAAAGTGCAAGAATTGGTTGCACAAATAGAGAGGATCAACCAGTCGAGTCGACCGAAAAGTCACAAAAGTGTTTTAAGTGCGGAGACGATTCTCAGCTTAAGAAAGACTCCAAGAAATGTTCTTTGAATTGTTTTAAATGCGGACAGCCAAAGCATCGCGCTGCAAGCTGCAAAGTTCAAATTGCGATAAAACAGGAAAATAGCCTAAACACACATATTGTTCCAAATATGGAAAAGATCAGAAAGCCGACTTGCAGTTTTACTTCAACGGGACTTGAGCTCAAAGACATTGTGTATGCAGATGTCAAATTTAAAGGCCTTGTCGATGCAGGCGCTGACTTGTGTTTACTTCGCAGAAGCATATTCTTAAGACTGGGAAGTTTAAGAGTAAGTGGCCTTGCAAAATGTCTAACATGTACCTGGGAAGTCAAGTTCTAACTTTCAGAAGCATTACCATACCCGTCACCATTGACATGATTGAAATGCAGATAGAGTTCCTCGTTATTCAAGTTGAGGACATTAGGCTTGAAGCAATTTTAGGAAGAACTATTCTTGAACATATTGACATGCAGGTCACTAAAATTGGAACGAAGTTTATTCGTCGAATCGTCGACAACAACGTTAAAATTGATAGGAAGCCGCAAGATCAGAGGCTACGTTCTTCTTGCGCAGAATTGTTCTCGGAATTTGAAGGTAAAGCAATTAGCGGACGAATGGGTGAAAGCTATACGGAGTCTTGTTGAACAGAGAGCATATGAAGACTATTACATAGAAAATCAAGTTTTATTTAAGGATCCAAACAGAGAGCTCATTGTAGTACCAGCCCAATCGGAAAATGAGATTATATTGATAGAGCAAGGTCATTTTTCTGAAAAAATGACAGGGGACTTAGTTGAGCGATCGTTTTTCATTCCGAAATTGACAAAGTAGCACGAGTTGACAAAGTACCACGAATTATTGACAGTTGTATAGACTGCATTATTGTTAACGATAAATTTGGCAAGCGAGTGGGGTATTTAACGCCTATATATAAGGGCGATAGACCCTTATTGACTTACCACCTTGACCACGTTGGGCGGAGATAACCAAAAAGCTGTAAAATTAGATCTTTGTGGTGGTCGATGCATTCTCGAAATATGTTTGGTTGTACTCTACTCGAAGCACAGGTATAGATGAAGTCATTAAGAGCCTGGAAGTACAGGCTACAAACTTTGGTAATCCTTTACGAATAGTTTCAGATAGAGGCGCTGCATTCACGTCCCATTTATTACGTGAATATTGTGAAAAGTGAAATATTCTACATTTATTGATTGCAACTGGAGTTCCGCCAGGTAATGGGAAAGTAGAACGCGTGCACAAAATTGTGGTACCGATGTTAACGAAGTTGAGTCAAGGAGATGCAGGTGCCTGGTACAAACATTTGAGTAAAGTTCAGCAAACCATAAATAGCGTAGAGCGTAGAGAATGTAGAGAAGAAACTCGTGAAAATATTAGGAAAATATAAAAGAAAATAAAAAGGCTTTCGACTCTAAGAGAAAACCAGACAGACAATATCAAGTTAATGACATGGTAGCTATAAAGCGTACACAATATGGGACAGGCTTAAAACTTAAGGAAAAGTATCTCGGACCGTATAAAGTTGGGAAGGTAAATAATCACGGAAGGTATGAGGTAGAAAAAATGGCAGATACAGATAAGACGTTGACAGTGGCAGTGGACAGTGGTGGTATGAAACCATGGCTTGACAAATCCGAGGCGAATTGTAAGATATGATAATCAACGTCAAACACGTAGTGGCTGTCGGTTCTGATCGTATCGTCTGTAAACTAGCAGAGGTCGCTCGAACGTTTATAGAATGTAAGCCAGTTAGAGTAAGTCGATACCAATAACTCATAAGCAATGACTATAACTAAGCCGCATTCATGTTCTTTTAAGTTAATTCAACAATCAATAATAAACATTTATAATGAAACAACGTTAACGCTGAATATTTGTGTTATACGGAACCTGGGATCTTACATGTAAGCCACATGATTGAGTCTATATCTGATATAGCTATCGTAAAAAAGTATTGTTGTTATACCCTTGAAGAGGGTATTATAATTTTGTCGTGAAATATATAACGCATAGAAGGAGACATCTCCGACCCCATAAAGTATATATATTCTTGATCAGTACCAACAGCTGAGTCGATATAGCCATGTCCGTCTGTTCGGTTGTCCGTCTGTCTGTTTTTATGCGAACTAGTCTCTCAGTTTTAAAGCTATCTTTATGAAACTTTGCAGAAGTCCCTCTTTCTGTTGCACGTAGCACTTATGTCAAAACCAGCTGGATCGGACCTTTATATCATATAGCTGCCATAGGAACGATCGGTCGAAAAGTAGGATCTTGTATGTTTTTCATATTTTTTTGTTTTTCAAGATATCTTGACCAAACTCGGCATTTTTTAGTTTTACTAAGCTCCTCATATATATGCAAAATCGTATTAAGATCGGACCACTATATAATATAGCTGCCATAGGAACGATCGGTCGAAAATTAAGTTGTTGTTGCACATTTAGAGTACACACTGTAATCAATATATATCAAACTGTCACACTGTAACACTTTGTTGCAGTTTTTACATATGCACATATTCAAGTGCATACATATGTAATATGACCACACATATATGTGTGTAGGCAACAACGCAGCGTCAGCGTTTCCCACTCAAGACGGCTGCGCACTACAATACATAAGTGCACATAACATACTCTCTCTCAGCGCGGCTCTCAATGTTGTATATATATATAAGTATATAATATAACCGCTCCGCTGGCATCGCAGCTCGCGCGGTCTTAGCTAAGGAGTACCTATGTAAAGATTGTAAGATGCATTCAAAATCAAAAGAGGAAATAATAAAGTTTGCATTGGAGCAGAAGCTCCAATGAATAAAAGAATTTACTTTGAAAGTTATTTCTACATGGCGACCGTGACAGCTTGACAAGCAACGAGGGAAGCAAATCATTACAACAAAATACATCGAGGGAAACTTAGCTGGTGGAGGAAACACAAAGTATACTGAGTGAGTAAGGTGTTTTAAAAATTGTTTGCAAATGTCACATCACGTTAGATGAGTATAGGGCAAGAGGATTAACAGCCAGTGCCCCGGCCGTCAATCAAGAAAGCGTTGGGAATAAAAAACCAAGAAATCGAGGCCGCTTACAGCTGCGTATTAAAAAACGAAAAGCTGCAATATGCCAGCTATTATATAATAGCAACAAGCCCCCGACTTGGGAAAACGCGAACAGACTAGCATGAGAGCTAGATTTCTTCACAGAAGAGGCAAAGCGATTAAAAACACAATAAACACCTTCTCCTCAATACATTAAAACAATTAATAATCACACAAAACGTCCACCGCCAGAGAAAAAACAGCTGCCCAAACCAACTAAGAAGTGCCCTGACGACTGCGCTGGACCACTGTACACCCCGGCCTGTGCGATGACCTGCACCGGCAACGCTGACCGCTCCAAGGCAGCCAAAAAAAAAAAAAAAAAAGACAACACGACATCATTGGCACGACACAGCAGCAGCAGCAGAAGAAGCAGCTTTACTTAAGAGTATATACACTGTAATGACGCCCACTATGTCAAGGTTAAGTACAACCTAAAAAGTTGTACGACCTATTAGAGAGGAGATCACTGCGTTGATCGATTGTTTTTATCAAATCGAATATGAATATATTGAAACATTTGGCACAACAACAAGCCCACTGTTTTCATGTTCTAAAATAGAGAGGGGAATAGTCTTGCCAACTCTACCATACGTAATCATAAAAACCATTGTTGACGAGCATCCCATTCAAGGGCCAACATCTATTCTTTTAATACGAGAGATAATAATAATATCAAAATTATCATGAACGGTAAAAGGAGAATCAGTTGAAGTACTATAAGCTTAACTCCTAAACCTACAGCAAAAGAGCAAAACTGCCAACATTTATGCACAAGAAGTTGAGCAACTGGCAAAAGCTCTGGCAGGTGCTTATATTAATGATGGCATAAATTCAGATTTAGCCACCAAATATAGCACAGCCCAAGCTGTAAGAGCCATGACCAAGAACTGCGCTATAGATAAGGTAAAACTTATCATGCAGGCAGGCACATTCCATAACATGAATGATGCCATATCAAAATTTGTCGATAGTTGCACCGAAGCAACCGGACAAACTAATACTGTCTTTTATGACCAAAATTACTCTCATCGAGGTGGAAACCGCGGCAGAGGTAATTATAGAGGCCGACCATACAACAGAGGCGGCTACAATAATAACAATAGAGGACAAGGTCAAAATAAAGCAAACTCTAGGGGCCGTGGCAACTCGAACGGAGGCCACAACAATAACAAGAATAATGTAAGATTAGCCCAGAATAACTCGGGAAACTCTCAACACCCTTTAGATACGCAACAATAGAGAACAACAAGATTTACACCATCAATCTCATCCTTAACATATTTGTATCATTTAATCATGTAGCAACAGGAAAAAAACTCGTTTGTTTAATAGATACAGGTGCCGACATATCAATTTTAAAAGAAAATTCTGATTTTTTTCAATGACATTCAAAATGACAATGGAATTAATATTCAAGGCATAAGCCAAGAAATTATTAAATCTAACGGCTTAACCTCAATTGAGATACAGACAGATCAATATATAATTCCACATAATTTCCATATAGTAGATCTGCATTTTGCAATACCGTGCGACGGAATAATAGGGATTGATTTTATAAAAAAATGTAATTGTCAATTGGATTTTAACCTACAGAAGATTGGTTTATAATTGGACCTAATAACTTAAATTTTCCGATTTATTTTCCGATAACATACAGTTCCGGTAAAAACTCAATATTATTACAGCAAGATCTCAAGTTGCCCGTAAAATTACTATAGTCTCAAGTGAAGATAGTGTACTAATTCCAAATACCATTGCAACTTCTCAATACACATTTGTCCGACTTCTAAATACAACCAGTACTGATCAACTAGTTGATATAAATGACTTAGAATATGAATCACTTCCGAACTACAATGTGGTTCAAACAAACACGAAAATTAAAGAACAAAATGTCATATCTGAATTTCTAAAAATTTTCCACTACAATTAAAATCACAATTGTCAAAGTAATGCAATAAATATACAGACATATTCGGACTTGAAACCGAATCTATATCAACCAATTATTTTTACAAACAAAAATTGAGATTAAATGTTGATGAGCCAGTTTACACCACAAATTAAAGAAATCCTCATAGTCAAATACAAGAAATTCCAGTTCAAGTACTGTATCAGGATATAACAGCCCGCTTTTGCTAGTTCCGAAAAAATCTCGTTCAGATTCCGAAAAGAAAGAATGTAGATTAGTAATTGACTATAGTCAAATTAATTAAAAGCTGTTATCTGATAAATTTCCACTCCCTAGAATTGATGATATTTTAGATCATCTAGGTAGAGCAAAATATTTTTCATGCCTCGAATTAATGTTGGGCTTTCACCAAATTGAACTTGAAGAAAGTTCAAGAAATATAACGTCTTTTCAACGAGCAATGGCTCATATCGCTTTACGCGATTACCTTTTGGTTTAAAAATAGCTCCAAATTCATTTCAGAGAATGATGACCACATTGCATTCTCTGGATTCGAACCTTCTGAAAAACATATGCTTAAAAACTTAATTGATGTTTTTAAGAAATGTAGGAAATACAACCTAAAGTTACATCCTGAAAAATGTTCATTTTTTATGCATGAAGTCACATTTATGGGACACAAATGCACTGATAAAGGAAACTTGCAATTATAGACGTTTTATAAAAAATTTTGACGACTATTCTCGAGATTATGTAAAAACGATTAAGTACGAATTTAAGCTTTTTGGTCTGGCTTCCGGCCATGTCCATATCAAAAAAAAAAAAATGTGATCGAGAGCGAACAGCCGAAGAATATTTATATATATATATATATATATATATGTTTTTGATCCATCACACTAAAGATAAATTTATCAAAAGATTCCTAGCTATTGAAAACGAAATTACCATCGTGGTAGCTATATGCCGTTTCATACACCTGGGCTCTTTTATTGTCCAGTCCGTTAGTGGAAAATACCCAATCTATTTCAGTTAGCTGTTTTGTTGTAGGTACCCCACGCGAAAGAGATGATATACCAAGCTCGTTCAATCTAATTTCTAACTGGTCTCGAACTCTAACCCGGCATGAATTGAAATCTCCCAAAATAACTATTTTACTGTGCCTATCAAGCTCCTGCTCTAAGTATTCTAAAAATAATTTACGAAATTCGGAAAAGGAGAAGGACAGGTTTCTATAAACAACTACATATTTGGTCTAAGTGTTGAAATATAAGGATCTGGCGAACTTTATTATGCTCCAGATAAATATTAACCACAGACAATATTTCAGCACTTTGGTCAATGAACGACTTTGCATAAACAATTATACCACCTGGTGGTCTAGTACTACCTGTACACATGGTTCGATCGATTCGACCGAGTATGTCAAAGCCATCTATATTATATACTTGGCCTTCTCTACTCCAAGTCTCTACGAAACATAAAATATATATATATTGAAATATCTAAACTATTATGGAAATATGTCAAAATATTTCCTTCTACTCTCTCAAAATATATCTGATGGTGCAAAGGCACTGACACTTTTTCGTATGTTGCCCCTGACTCTTGTGGATGGTTATGGCTTCAGCAGGAACCACTGGAAATTGCAAGCGTTTAATTGTTTGTTCAAAATATCGTGAAAGCCAAACAATTTTTTCATTCAACAACTTGATTTTCGACCGATCGTTCCTATGGCAGCTATATGATATAGTGGTCTGATCTTAATAGGATTTTGCCTATATATGAGGAGTATAGTAATACTAATAAATACCGAGTTTGGTGAAGATATCTTGAAAAACAAAATGTTTTTTCATACAACTTAATTTTCGACCGATCGTTCCTATGGCAGCTATATGATATAGTGGTCCGATCTTAATAGGATTATGCATATATATGGGGAGCATAGTAAAACTAATAAATGCCGAGTTTGGTCAAGATATCTTGATAAACAAAATGTTTTTTCATACCAAAACTTAATTTTCGACCGATCGTTCCTATGGAAGCTATATGATATAGTGGTCCGATCTTAATAGGATTTTGCATATATATGAGGAGCTTAGTAAAACTAATAAATGCCGAGTTTGGTCAAGTTATCTTGATAAACAAAATTTTTTTCATACAAGAACTAAATTTTCGACCGATCGTTCCTATGGCAGCTATATGATATAGTGGTCCGATCTTAATAGGATTTTGCATATATATAAGGAGCATGGTACTAATAAGTGCCGAGTTTGGTCAAGATATCTTGAAAATCAAAATGTTTTTTCATACAAAAACCTAATTTTCGTCCGATCGTTCCTATGGCAGCTATATGATATAGTGGTCCGATGGTCAGCTGGTTTTGACATATGTGCTGCGTGCAACAGAAATAGGGACTTCTGCAAAGTTTCATTAAGATAGCTTTAAAACTGAGAGACTAGTTCGCATAGAAACAGACAGACGGACAGACGGACATGGCTATATCGACTCAGCTGTTGATGCTGATCAATATATATATATTTTATGGGGTCGGAGATGTCTCCTTCTATGCGTTACACATTTCACGACAAAATTATAATACCCTCTGCAAGGGTATAAAGATGTTAAGTTCGAATGGACAGCCGACTGCCAACATGCATTCGAACATCTCAAATGGGCACTAACAAACCCAATATTATTACAATACCCAGATTTCAGCAACGAATTTTGCATAAAAACTGATGCAAGTAAGCAAGCTTGTGGAGCGGTTTTAACTCAAAACCATAATGGAGTCCAACTCCCAATTGCTTATGCATCACGTTCATTAACTAAGGGAGAAAGTAAGTAAAGTACAAAAGAACAAGAATTAGAAGCAATACACTGGGCAATTACACATTTTCGACCATATATTTATGGAATGCATTTTACGGTTAAAACAAACCACAGACCCTTAAAATATCTCTTTTAAATGGTCAATCCAAGTTTTAAATTGACACGCATGCGACTCGAACTAGAAGAGTACGACTTTACAGTCGAGTATCTAAGGGGCAAAAATAATCATGCAGCAGATGCGTTGTCAAGAATAACCATCAAAGAGTTAAAAGAAATTAGCGGAAATATTAAGAAAGTCACTACCAGATAGCAAAGTAGACAAAAATCCTGCGCAGGAGATAAAGAAATAGAATTGCTAAGGCAATCTATAGAAAAAGCTTCAAAGCCCAACGTATATGAATTCATCAACAATGACAAAGTACGTAAGGTAGTGACCTTGCAAGTAAAAAATAAGCTATGTTTCTGTAAACATGGAAAAAAAATTACTGCAGGATATGATGTTAGCGATTTGTATATTAATGGAATTCTTGACTTCGGTCAGTTCTTCCAAAGGCTTGAAATGCAAGCCGATATGCATAAAATCACCCAACCCAAAGTGGCACCGTGGGAAAATATCTTTAAACAAGTTTAAATTGATAGTTTCAAAAAAATGAGCAATAAAATATTGAAAACATTGAGAGTAGCGCTACTCAACCCGGTAACCCTAATTGAAAATGAAAAAGAAAACGAAGCTATTTGGTCTACATATCATGACGACTCTATAAAAGGAGGTCACACAGGCATTACAAAAACCTTGGCCAAGGTCAAAAGACATTACTTTTGGAAGGGTATGACTCGGGTACTGAGTACATATCATCTCCGACCCCATAAAGTATATAAGTTAATTCCAAGGTTTATTAAACGATGAAAAAAATATGTTTTTGTGGAAGCAAGTCTTCCTTTTATTGATGTCAATTTGCAACTAAATAAACTTAAAATAATTCTAGCCCTAGTAACCTGTGGCTTAGCGGCGGCGGCTTTGGCAGCGGCGTCGCTGCTGATGTTGTTGGCCCGTTGGGCAATTCTTCTTGGAATTTTTGGCGGTTGCCAATCGGCGCGTGGAAATGGCACAGACACCAAGTCAGCATTTTGCTGCACTTCTTATGAGGTGTTGCAATGCTTCTTATTGGGACTGTGTGAATTTATTTGTTGTTAACTCTTCCCCCTTTGATTTAAGCTTGTCCTCAAGCGGTCATCAGAAGAAAGGTATGTTGTTGAACCTGAGGTTGTTGGCGTCTGTATTTTGTATTTGGATATGCGTAGGTTCTTTTCGGAGGATCTCTAGTTCTTTGTTCAGTTGCAGTATTATATTTTTCTTTTTTCTCTTCAATACGTGTAATACACAGGTAAGAAGGATGGCAACTGTGAACAGAGTTATGAAGCCGACTCTATTGGCTATAGAGTGCGTCTGAAGTTTTTGCATGTTTTTTATGTTGTTGATGTGCAGTTCTTCCAATGCTTCCAGAGAAAGAATCTTAATTCTTTCGTTTTCTATTGGGGTTATTTGTATTGTGGGATTTCCTGGGGTCATGACTGTGACCTCCAAGTTGCTGAACTCTTGTTTGTTGATGAATAAGGTTTCGTTCCAGAAGTTGATCATGTAGGTGCCTCTCACACGTTTTTCCTCTTCTTGCCATCTAATAGTGCCGTTGAAGTCGTTCACTAGTATAAGTCCATCGTCGATTTCTTCGATCTCCGGGATATGGTCTGCATTGCTAAAGCCACAGAGCGCTTGCTCTCCACTAACTAACTTAGGTATACAGTTATTATTGTTTAAGTTTACAATTTTTGATTTGTTACAAATTTTAATATTATGATATCTTTTACAATTGTTGTTTATGCCATAAATTGTTTTATTACAATGAAACAGTTCGTTAAATTCTAAATTTATAATATTGTTATTTTTCACTTTATTATGGTATTTTTGCACTCTATTTCTTCTTAATTTGGAATTTTTACGATGTAAAACAAGGTTGTTCCATTATGCAAAATGGACACATCTGCAAATTCTAACATTTCTTCAATATTTAAAGGTGGCATGTTGCTTTTATTAAAATTATCATTTACTATCTCTATTTCTTTTTCGCAAAGTAGGAATGTATTAATTAAATTCAATTTCGCCCATTGTATGGCGTACTTAATGTTAATTATTTCTTCTTTTATGAGCCTAATTTGATTTTGTAAGCTGATATCTATCTCGTCACTTATGAGAGATTCCTTCCTTATGCTGTTGGTTAAATCATTTGAGATTTTCGTAAGCTTATTAATTCGATCTTCTAATTGCCTGTTTATGATAAGCTGTTTATTGTCGTTTTCTATCAGTTTGTTTATGTTGTCGGTAAGCATTATTAAATCATCATTGTTCGGGCTGCCGGCTACATACTTCCAAGCTGTGCCTATAATGTTGATTGCTCTAGTCTTTCGTTTATGGAAAAGTGATATTGTGTCGAAAGTGACAATAGCTTGCGCTATTTCGTGTCGTAAGGTGTGGTATTGGTTCTTAGGTCTTTTTCGGTGTAAAATAGGAGATTATCTAATGCGTTTTTGATCTGCTCTAACTCTATAACTTGTACGATTCGGGTTGTCGATGTCTGTAGTTTCCCTATTCCTTTTAAAATAGTGATTGTCTGTGCGTCTGTGTAGTTCAAAATTTCCAGGTGTCCTTCGGTTGCTTTTGCTGTCATCATTAGTAGTAATATGTAATTTTTATGTATTTTTTATATTGCTTTTATGGATTATCTTGTCAGTTGTTGTTAGTACGGTTGTGTTCCTATTTTCTTTAACTATTTCTTTTTTGTATCTGGGTGATAGTTTGGTACCTAATCTGGTATTAACTTTGACGAATATTTCTTGACCTGGTGTATAGGTGCGTATGTTGTTGCGTTTTTTGTTATGATTCTGCATGTCAGTCGATTGTTTCAGTTTGAGTCTGTCAATGTTCTCTTTCCTAGCATTTTCGTATTGATCTGGGTCTGTAGTCATGTTTCTGCAGAAGAATATGTCTAATGGTCTCTTGTTAGTTGTCGAGTGTATAGTGTAGTTGTAGTCGTATATTTATTTGTTAAGAAGTTCTTCAAATGTTCTGTGTTCTTGTTTTCTTTTATTACATCTCATAATATCTGATAGTGTTGAATGAAATCTTTCTACCTGTCTATTCACTGCGCTTTTGTAGGGTGGTGTTTTATAAACTTCTATACCTAATTGGTCCTGCATCATAAAAGTGATTGAGGCTGAGTTAAGGGATTTCTCGTTATCTATTACAACGGTTTTAGGTACGCCAAAATAAAATAGGATTTCATGAAGTGGTTTTTTAATGTCTTCTATTGCTCTAGATTTGATTATTCGTCCCTGGGCTAATTTTGAAAATTTAACTACTGCTGTTAGTACTAAGTTCTTTTCTGTCGTGTATATGTCAATATGGATTGTATGTCCTGGGTATTCGGGGATTGGTGTTTCTTTGAGTTTTGGGTTAGTTGGATGTCTATCGTATTTTTCTTCTTTACAAACTTGACACTGTTTGACTAATTCTGTTATTCGTTGTTTCATTTTTGGGAAATAGAAAGTTTCGGACAAGTGCATTTTGTTTTCTAGTGCGTTGCGGTGTGCTCTGTTGTGTGTAACCAATCATTTTTCATTTTGCTCTGTTTCATTTGTTAAATCTTTTACTTGAGACTGCGTGAATCTAATCTTGAAGTTACTAAAGTGTTGGGGATATATCTGCTGAATTTGGTTCATTATTTCTTCTGAAGTTATTATTCCGTTAATAACGGATGGGTTTAGATGAGCTTTCATTATTTGCGTAAGGTCGTGTTCTGAGAAGTTTGGTCTGTGGAATGTTGGGAATGGGATGTGAAACTTGTAATCAGTTTCGTTAGCTTTGCTGAGAAATATCTGGTTTTTAAAGACGTTTATTGGGGCTTCTATACTAGGTATTAAATTGTCACTTGAACTGTCAGCACTGTGCTGGGTGGAGGCTACTGATCCAATATTATTGATAACAGGGATTCGTGATAGCGCATCGGCTACAATATTATCCCTACCTGGCTTATAGAGGAGTTCATAGTCGAACTCTTCCAGGTAAGCTTTCCACCTTTTTATCCTTGCGTTGCCGTCCCAACTACTGAGAGAGTGGGTTAAGGGTTGATGGTCGGTATATATTTTTACTCTTGCTTTACCGTAAAGGTAGTTTTTGAGGGCTTTTAGGGCCCAAATGATTGCCAGCATTTCCCTTTCATTGGTGGCGTAGTTCTCTTCTGTTTTAGAGAGAGTTGCTCTAGATAGAAAACAAATGTGTCGCTTGTTCTGGGATAGAACAGCGCCAATAGCAAAGTTGGATGCATCTGTTGTCAGATGAAACTCTTTGCTGAAGTCCGGGTAATGGAGTATTACCTCGTTTGAAACCATGGCGTTTTTAATTTAATTAAATGCTTCGATTGATTCTTCGTTGAGATTAATGAGCTTTTTAGCTGATTGATTTTTGGACACACGTCCATCTTCCCCTCTTAAAAGAGAGGTAAGGGGCTTTGCCAACTTAGCGAAGTCTTTTATGAATCTCCTATAATAGCTGGCAAGGCCAATAAAAGATCTTAAATCTTTGAGTGTTTTTGGAAGTGGGTACTTTCCTATTGTCTCTATCTTTTTAGGATTGGTTTCAATACCTTTGTCTGAGATGACAAATCCCAGGAACTCTGCTCTGCTTTTAAAGAACTCACATTTGTCCAACTGACATTTCATGTTGGCTTCCTGTAGAGTTCTGAATATGGCGCCAAGGTGACGCGCATGCGATTCATCATCCTTGCTAAAGATAATGATATCGTCAATATAAATGAAGCATATTTTCCAATATGCTCGCGAAGGATATCGTCTGGGCTCTGGAAGATTGAGAGCGCATTCTTCAGACCGAAGGGGAGTCGTGTAAACTCGTATTTTCCGTTGTTAACGGAGAAGGCTGTTTTTTCTATGTCTGATTCTTTGGAGGGGATTTGGTGAAATCCACTTTCCATAGTTTGTATTGGTTGGCCAAGGTGTATGAATCGGGAGTTGGGGCCTGAAGCTAATAGGTGGTGGCCTAAAGGTTTCGGCGAAAGAAGGCTGGGCTGTTCGAGGTGGCAGTATGGGTGGTGGTACATTTCTATTTTGGTTTCTGGCATGTGCCTGTTGATTCCTATTCAAAGCCATGTTAGTGCGATAGCTTTGATTCTCTAGTTTCAAACAATGATGAAGGGCTGAAGGTAGATCTGCTGGCTCCTTTATTCCAAGGATCCGTGGTAAATCTCCCTTCAAACCTCTAATGAAGGTATCTAATGCTTTATCTTAGTATATTTTTGTCATAAGGGTTTCGGATTCCCTATTCAATTCCATACAGCCTACTTCTTCTACTGTTTGGTTGTTACCCTGCACTAACATTGTCATCTGATATTCTAATGTTCCCAGATCTCTTTTGTCGGCCTAGTGCAGCGTGAGACATTTGGAGATAGCGCTCCAATTTAAGGGAACATTATACGACTCGAGGGCCGTGTCAGCATTGCCAGTGATTTTGTTTCTCACTGTATGCAATATGCCGAAGTATTTCGGCGAACCTATTTCGGCTGCATAGGCTGAGAGTATACGATCTACACTCTTTTTCCATGAGCTAAATTCCGCTGGATTACCGGAAAATTCTCTAGGGCTTTTTACTATGTCCGGAACTCTGTCCAAGTCGTTCAAGTTGTGGTTGGCAGTTATCGTTTGGTCGTCTACGTCACTAATCTCCCTAGAGGGGTTCACTAATTGCCTTACTAACGTCGGCAATTGTTGTGCCAAAATCTGGCTAACCGTGGCTGCTATCACCTGCTCTGCGTTATTCGCCATGCCTCTATTTTGTAGATGTTCGTTTTGTCTGTCGAGATGTCGTTGCTGTTGTCTGTTTAAGTTATGTCCGCCTACCTGTGGTTGATCTGATACTATTGGGGGCCTAACTAAATTGCTTTCATTAGCCATAAACAAGAGATATTACAAGTATTGTGTATTTTTAGGATATTTTTGAAATAATTTTAAATCTAGTATTAGTTTTCTTATTCTATATTTTGATTGATTGATTTTGATCTTTTTGTTTTCTTTTTAAAACCAGTGGCTGGTTTCTTCCTTCTACTTTGGAGGGTCCCTTGGGAATCGCAAAGTTGGAATTTAGTTATACTACGTTTGTAGTCTTTATGTTTGTTTATCGTTTAACACTTATTTATCTTGCTCATTGTTCTACAATATTTTTGTATTTCTTTTCTTATAATTCTTTTTTACTTTTTGTGTTAGTTGTTTGTTTGTTTGTCTTTCACTTAATTTCTAACTTACAGTACTATTCCTGATGTGGCAACCTCCCCGGCCGGTCCGGATTTCATTCTTTTTGAAGCCTTTGGGTATCTACTGGGGATTCTGCGACCAGTCTTCGTTGAGAGTATCCTGCGGGCGGGCCTTACAAGATGTGTTGTCCACCGATGGGCAAATAAACAATTAAGTTCTAATTGCATTTCGTGAATTTCACCAGTCGTTGAATTTAATTAACGAGAGTTGCACTGGTTTTGTTTTCGCGTATAACCGACTAACGCGCACGTAGAAGCGTTTTGTTCTTTTGTAACACGAGCCGGTCCCTGCTCGGGCGCTAGTTAATTCCAAGGTTTATTAAACGATGAAAAAAATATGTTTTTTGGGGAAGCAAGTCTTCCTTTTATTGATTTCAATTTGCAACTAAATAAACTTAAATTAATTCTAGCCCTAGTAACCTGTGGCTTAGCGGCAGCGGCGTTGGCAGCGGCGTCGCTGCTGATGTTGTTGGCCCGTTGGGCAATTCTTCTTGGAATTTTTGGCGGTTGCCAATCGGCGCGTGGAGGAAATGGCACAGACACCAAGTCAGCATTTTGCTGTACTTCTTATGAGGTGTTGCAATGCTTCTTATTGGGACTGTGTGAATTTATTTGTTGTTAACTTATATATTCTTGATCAGCATCAACAGCCGAGTCGATATAGCCATGTCCGTCTGTCCGTCTGTCTGTTTCTATGCGAACTAGTCTCTCAGTTTTAAAGCTATCTTAATGAAACTTTGCAGAAGTCCCTTTTCCTGTTGCACGCAGCACATATGTCAAAACCAGCTGGATCGGACCACTATATCATATAGCTGCCATAGGAACGATCGGTCGAAAATGTAGTTCTTGTATGATAAAACATTTTGTTTTTCAAGATATCTTGACCAAACTCGGCATTTATTAGTTTTGCTAAGCTCCTCAAATATATCCAAAATCCTAATAAGATCAGACCACTATATCATATATCTGCCATAGGAACGATCGGTCGAAAATTAAGGTTTTGTATGAAAAAACATTTTGTTTATCAAGATACCTTGACCAAACTCGGTATTTATTAGTATTACTATACTCCTCATATATAGGCGAAATCCTATTAAGATCGGAAGAACGATCTGTCGAAAAGTAGGATCTTGTATGAAAAACATTTAGTTTTTCAAGATATCTTGACCAAACTCGGCATTTATTAGTTTTACTAAGCTCCTCATATATATCCAAAATCCTATTAATATCAGACCACTATATCATATAGCTGCCATAGGAACGATCGGTCGAAAAGTAGGATCTTGTATGAAAAACATTTTGTTTTTCAAGATATCTTGACCGAACTCGGTATTTATTAGTTTTACTATGCTCCTCATATATAGGCGAAATCCTATTAAGATCGGAAAACTATATCATATAGCTGCCATAGGAACGATCTGTCTAAAAGTAGGATCTTGTATGAAAAACATTTTGTTTTTCAAGATATCTTGACCGAACTCGGCATTTATTAGTTTTACTATGCTCCTCATATATATGCAAAATCCTATTAAGATCGGACCACTATATCATATAGCTGCCAACGAACGATCGGTCGAAAACTAAGTTTATGTATGGATCATTTTTTCAATTTTTATCAAGATATTTCGATTAAACATGGCATTTAAAGATTTCACTATGCTCCCTTCATTTTTGCAAAATCTTATTTACATCGGAAAGTAGTCCGATATAGTAATATCATATGAACGATCGGTCGAAAACTAGGTTTTTAATTAAAAGGCTTTTTTGTTTATCAAGATACCTTGACCAAACTCGGCATAAACCATTTTCTCGGTTGGTTGTAAGGGTATTAGATCTTCGGCGTGCCGAAGATAGCCTTTCTTTCTCGTTTTTAAACTGAGATTTCTTATTTTTGAGTTAGAGGTTGTAGAGTGCGTACGATTTTGTGTTTGTTTTGAACTGACTCTAAATGACCGATTTCGGCAGCTTGTGGAATTCAGATTTTCTTTCTTTTATTCTCTTCTGAACTCCGCGTCTAGTCTTCTTTTGTTGTTGCACACTCATAACCTCTACTCACTCAGTATAAAAAGGTTCCTCATTCATTGTTCCTGTTGTTGTTCCCGTTGTTGTTTTTTGTTGTTGTAGGTATTTTTCTCACGTTGCTTGCTTGAGAGCGCATTCTTCAGACCGAAGGGGAGTCGTGTAAACTCGTATTTTCCGTTGTTAACGGAGAAGGCTGTTTTTTCTATGTCTGATTCTTTGGGGGGGATTTGGTGAAATCCACTTTCCATAGTTTGTATTGGTTGGCCAAGGTGTATGAATCGGGAGTTGGGGCCTGAAGCTAATAGGTGGTGGCCTAAAGGTTTCGGCGAAAGAAGGCTGGGCTGTTCGAGGTGGCAGTATGGGTGGTGGTACATTTCTATTTTGGTTTCTGGCATGTGCCTGTTGATTCCTATTCAAAGCCATGTTAGTGCGATAGCTTTGATTCTCTAGTTTTGAACAATAATGAAGGGCTGAAGGTAGATCTGCTGGCTCCTTTATTCCAAGGATCCGTGGTAAATCTCCCTTCAAACCTCTAATGAAGGTATCTAATGCTTTATCTTAGTATATTTTTGTCATAAGGGTTTCGGATTCCCTATTCAATTCCATACAGCCTACTTCTTCTACTGTTTGGTTGTTACCCTGCACTAACATTGTCATCTGATATTCTAATGTTCCCAGATCTCTTTTGTCGGCCTAGTGCAGCGTGAGACATTTGGAGATAGCGCTCCAATTTAAGGGAACATTATACGACTCGAGGGCCGTGTCAGCATTGCCAGTGATTTTGTTTCTCACTGTATGCAATATGCCGAAGTATTTCGGCGAACCTATTTCGGCTGCATAGGCTGAGAGTATACGATCTACACTCTTTTTCCATGAGCTAAATTCCGCTGGATTACCGGAAAATTCTCTAAGGCTTTTTACTATGTCCGGAACTCTGTCCAAGTCGTTCAAGTTGTGGTTGGCAGTTATCGTTTGGTCGTCTAGAGTTCTGAATATGGCGCCAAGGTGACGCGCATGCGATTCATCATCCTTGCTAAAGATAATGATATCGTCAATATATATATATATATATATATATATCGTCAAGGGCTCTCTGGAAGATTGAGGGCGCATTATTCAGACCGAAGGGGAGTCGTGTAAACTCGTATTTTCCGTTGTTAACGGAGAAGGCTGTTTTTTCTATGTCTGATTCTTTGGGGGGGATTTGGTGAAATCCACTTTTCAAGTCTAGAACAGAGAATACCTTATTATTACCTAGCTGTGCCAATACCTAGTTGATTTCGGGAATTGGGTATTTATCTGCGGTAGTTTCTTTATTTAATTTCCTATAGTCTATCACCATGCGATATTTCTTTTGCCCGGAGGCATCTAATTTTTTGGGCCCAATCCACACAGGTGAATTATATGGGGATCGGGAGGGTCGGATTATTCCGTCCTCTAAAAGTTCCTTAATTTGGTTGTGTACTTCGTCTTTCAAAGACATTGAAAAATAGTAAAATTTCGAATATACTGGGGAATCGGTTTTGGTTCTGATTTCTGCTCTAACGTTAGTTGTATAAGTCAATTTTTCGTCCGGATTGGCGAAGAGACTTGGGTGCATTTTAACAAGTTGATTTAGGCTATTCTTTTGTTCGTTTGTCATGTGGTCTGTCGGTGGTATTACCGTGTTTACTGCCTCGATTCTTTTCTGCTTAATGGGTATGCAAATATTATTCTTGATTATTAGTAGATTTTTGCTGCTTTGTATGACAGCATCTAAATCTTTAAGACTATCGTTACCTAATATGGCGTCAAATGATTTTAAAGTGGGTAAGAGAAAGAATATTATTTTGATATCATATCTATTAAAAAGATTAGCGAACTTATGGTGTGTAGTTTTAATGCTTCCGCCGACTGTGACGGCTTCGAAAGGCTTTTCATTGGGGATAGGTTCGGACACGAATTTGGGTTGGACATAATTTCTGTTTGATCCTGTGTCTATTAATATTTTGAGTAATTTTCCGCTCCCCATCTTACATTCTATGTAAGGAAGAGAGGAGCTATTTATCCTAAAAAATTAATGTCTGAATGTTCGTACTGGTTATTCTGTCCGTCATCTGCTTCTTCGATTTGTTTGGTATATTCATTTAATGGCTGTTCGTATTAGGCCTGCTGTTCTTAATTTAGCATTGATTGTACGTATTCCTCAGTGTTTTCTGTCTCGGTCTGTTCTTCTCCTGTTTGTATGTTGAAGTTTCTTTGTTTTTTGTCCGTGGCGTTTGTTGGTGGTGGAGGTCTTTTTCCTACTTCAAAGTTGGGTCTGTTCATGTAGTTTATCATCCTTGTGCGGATGCTTTGGTCCACGTCCATTGGCTAAGGACGTGGTTGGGGTTTTGGTGCAGAAGGTCTTTTGGGTACGTAAACCTGTGGTGGTTGTGTCTTGTAAGTTCGTTGGTTAGGGTGTTGTGGAGTCGGTCCTTTATTGTTATAAGTCGATGGTCCATAGTTTGTATTGGTTGGCCAAGGTGTATGAATCGGGAGTTGAGGCCTGAAGTTAATAGGTGGTGGCTCAAAGGTTTCGGCGGAAGAAGGCTGGGCTGTTCGAGGTGGCAGTATAGGTGGTAGTACATTTCTATTTTGGTTTCTGGCATGTGCCTGTTGATTCTTATTCAAAGCCATGTTAGTGCGATAGCTTTGATTCTCTAATTTTAAACACTAATGAAGGGCTGAAGGTAGATCTGCTGGGTCCTTTATTCCAAGGATCCGTGGTAAATCTCCTTTCAAACCTCTAATGAAGGTATCTAATGCTTTAGACAGCGCTTTGTAGACAGCGCTCCAATTTAAGGGAAAATTATACGACTCCAGGGCCGTGTCAGCATTGCCAGTGATTTTGTTTCTCACTGTATGCAATATGCCGAAGTATTTCGGCGAACCTATTTCGGCTGCATAGGCTGAGAGTATACGATCTACACTCTTTTTCCATGAGCTAAATTCCGCTGGATTACCGGAAAATTCTCTAAGGCTTTTTACTATGTCCGGAACTCTGTCCAAGTCGTTCAAGTTGTGGTTGGCAGTTATCGTTTGGTCGTCCACGTCACTAAACTCCCTAGAGGGGTTAACTAATTGCTTTACTAACGTCGGCAATTGTTGTGCCAAAATCTGGCTAACCGTGGCTGCTATCACCTGCTCTGCGTTATTCGGCATGCCTCTATTTTGTAGATGTTCGTTTTGTCTGGCGAGATGTCGTTGCTGCTGTCTGTTCAAGTTATGTCCGCCTACCTGTGGTTGATCTGATACTATTGGGGGCCTAACTAAATTGCTTTCATTAGCCATAAACAAGAGATATTACTGCTGAAATATGCAGCAGCGAACACACGCACAAACAAGTGTATGCACAGGGGAGCAAAAGAGTCAAAATAGGCAATAATAACAATACGGAACTGACGCCGCGTTCAATAAATGCAATTATTAACAGACTTACGCTGCGACAACAGAATAACACTTTGCACAATTATAAAGCTTTTTAAATACAGCACAAAAAAGGCCAAATTTAGATATAAAAACCAGGATTAAAGCGCAAAAATATATAAAAATCTTGAAGCACAAGTAAAACACGTCAATCACTTTCAACTGAGAACTCTCTCTGGGTGAATATATATACTGGAAATTAATTGTATAATTACTTTTCTTGTGCAAAAAAACTTGTAGAACTGTTGTATAAGTTAACAACAAATAAATTCATACAGTCCCAATAAGAAGCATTGCAACACCTCATAAGAAGTGCAGCAAAATGCTGACTTGGTGTCTGTGCCATTTCCTCCACGCGCCGATTGCCAACCGCCGAAAATTCCAAGTGGAATTGCCCAACGGGCCAACAACATCAGCAGCGACGCCGCTGCCAACGCCGCTGCTGCTAAGCCACAGGTTACTAGGGCTTTAATTGATTTAAGTTTATTTAGTCGCAAAATGATATCAAATAAAGGAAGACTTGCTTCCCCAAAAAACATATTTTTTCATCGTTTAATAAACCTTGGAATTAAAAGGCGCCCGAGCAAGGACCGGCTCGTGTTACAAAAGAACAAAACGCTTCTACGTGCGCGTTAGTCGGTTATACGCGAAAACAAAACCAGTGCAACTCTCGTTAATTAAATTCAACGACTGGTGAAATTCGCGAAAGGCAATTAAAACTTAATTGTTTATTTGCCCATCGGTGGACAACACATCTTGTAAGGCCCGCCCGCGTGATACTCTCAACGAAGACTGGTCGCAGGATCCCCAGTAGATACCCAAAGGCTTCAAAAAGGATGAAATCCGGACCGGCAGGGGAGGTTGCCACATCTGGAATAGTACTGTCAGTTAGAAATTAAGTGAAAGAAAGAAGAAAACAACTAACACAAAAGTGAAATAGAATTATAAGAAAAGAAATACAAAAATATTGCAGAGCAATAAGCAAGATAAAGAAGAGTAAAACGATAAACAAACATAAAGACTACATACGTAGTATAACTAAATTCCAACTTTGCGATTCCCAAGGGAACCTCCAAAGTAAAAGGAAGAAACCAGCCACTGGTTTTAAAAAGAAAACAAAAAGATCAAAATCAAAGTCCAACTCCCAATTGCTTATGCATCAAGTTCATTATCTAAGGGAGAAAGTAAGTAAAGTACAGCAGAACAAGAATTAGCAGAAAATAGCATTGAATATGCAGTCACGCGACACGACATAATATGTGACTTAACCAAATATCTTGTTGCCATACCAGTTGCAAATTAGAGCGCAAACACTGTCGTTAAAGCTATATTTGAATCTTTTATTCTGAAGTACGGTCCAATGAAGACGTTCATTACGGACATGGGAAAGGATTTCAATCATAGAAGACTTGTGCAAATATCTAAAAATTAATAATATAACATCTACCGTACACCACCACCAGACAGTTGGAACAATCGAAAGAAGTCATAGAACTTTTAGCGATTGGGACGTATGGCTTCAATATATCGATTACTGTTTCAACACAACCCACTCTATGGCACATACTTATTGTCCATACGATCTAGTATTTGGTAAAACAAATAACCTACCAAAACATTGTAATAGCAAAGATGGTATAGAACCACTATATAATATAGATGATTACGCTTAGGAATCGAAATAAAGACTGGAAATAGCATATAAAAGAGCTAGGATAATGCTCGAACAGCAGAAACATAGAAACAAACTCTTATATGACAAGAAAGTGGTAAACTTTGAATTAAAATAAGGAGATAAAGATAGAGTCAGAGGCTAGATTTTAATTAAATTAATATTATATATATATATATATATATATATATATATATATAATAATTAATATAGTAATATCAGATATTAAAAATAAAAAACAAAAAGTACATAAGGATAGGTTAAAAATTTTTAATACATAATAATTTTTGTAGTATGGCCATACAAACAGAAAATATACAAACAAAACAAAAATAAAACCATATAAATATAACATTTTTAGATAAAACATTTATTACTTGCAAAAATGTTCTTCTATTCAAATATCAAAGAAAAATCCATAACCAAAACAAAAAATGGAAAATGTGTAGGCAACAACGCAGCGTCAGCGTTTCCCACGCAAGACGGCTGCGCAGTACAATACATAAGTGCACATAACATACTCTCTCTCAGCGCGGTTCTCAATGCTGTATATATATATAAGTATATAATATAACCGCTCCGCTGCCGGCGTCGCTGGCAGCGCAGCTCGCGCGGTCTTAGCTAAGGAGTACCTAAGTAAAGATTGTAAGATGCATTCAAAATTAAAAGAGGAAATTTACTTTATTTCTACTTTTTTTTACTTTGAAAGTTATTTCTACAATTTATTACTTTTAGTATGCTCCTCATATATATGCAAAATCCTATCAAGATCGGAACACTATATCATATTGCTGCCATAGGAAAGATCGGTCGAAAATTAAGTTGTATGAAAAACAAGTTTGTTTATAAAGATATTTTGACCAAACTTAGTATTTATTAGCTTTACTATGCTCCTCATATATATGTAAAATCCGAAAAAAGATCGGACCATTATATAATAAAGCTGCCATAGGAACGATCAGTCGAAAATTAAGTTGTTGTATGAAAAAAAATTTAGTTTATCAAGACATCTTGACCAAACTCCGTATTTATTAGTTTTACTATGCTCCTCATATATATGTGAAACCCTATTAAGATCGGACCACTATATCATATAGCTGCCAATGGAACGATCGGTCGAAAACTACGTTTATGTATGGAAAATTTTTTTGTTTATCAAGATATTTCGATTAAACATGGCATTTAAAGATTTCACTATGCTCCCTTCATTTTTTCAAAATCTTATTTACATCGGAAAGTAGTCCGATATAGTAATATCATATATGTGCCATACGATCGGTCTAAAACTAGGTTTTTAATTAAAAACCTTTTTTGCTTATCAAGATACCTTGACCAAACTCGGCATAAACCATTTTCTCGTTTGGTTGCAAGGGTATTAGATCTTCGGCGTGCTTGTGGAATCAGATTTTCTTTCTTTTATTCTCTTCTGAACTCCGCGTCTAGTCTTCTTTTGTTGTTGCACACTCATAGGCTCTACTCGCTCAGTATAAAAAGGTTCCTCATTCATTGTTCCTGTTGTTGTTCCCGTTGTTGTTTTTGTTGTTGTAGGTATTTTTCCCACGATGCTTGACACTTGTTACGGTCGCCATGTAATAATTTGGACGTTATCGTCACCAAGTGATATGTTGTGCACCAAATTAAAACTCTTGCATAACACTGCTCACTTCAATCAGAAAAGCTTCCATGTCTTTTGATTTCCTTTATTCATTGTACTTTAATAATTCATATCTTATATTCTAAGCCTAAGCTGCGCAACTTCGCTGCCAATAACGCCGGCAGAGAAGTTAGCGCATTATGTATTCCTTATATGCTCAGCGCTGAGAGTAGCGAGAGCGCGAGAGAGAATGTTATATACGTACATAAAGAAGGGACGGTCGCGAATGCCAAGCATGCTGACTCGGCACTTCTACTGCCCATTGCATACTTGTGCGATCATACTTCTTTGCACTTGAATTGTGCTTGGGACTTTGACTTATGTAAACATTGCAGCCAAGAGCTACAATGTGTTTTAATTTAAATGACAGAACTACACAAAAAATCGTAGAGTCGCACTTTTTACCGAGGATACTTCGATCTTTAGAAAGTGAATGATTTTGAGTTTGAGGCCGATCGCCTGGTAAAAAGTTTTCGCCATTTTTCCTAATTGCGGTTGGAGCGGTTTTGACTCAAAACCATAATGGAGTCCAACTCCGAATTGCTTATGCATCACGTTCATTAACTAAGGGAGAAAGTAAGTAAAGTACAAGAGAACAAGAATTAGCAGCAATACACTGGGCAATTTCATATTTTCGACCATATATTTATGGCAAGCATTTTACGGCTAAAACAGACCACAGACCCTTAAAATATCTATTTTCAATGGTCAATCCAAGTTTTAAATTGACACGCATGCGACTCGAACTAGAGAGAATACGACTTTACAGTCGAGTATCTAAGGGGCAAACATAATCATGCAGCAGATGCGTTGTCAAGAATAACCATCAAAGAGTTAAAAGAAATTAAAGGAAATATTAAGAAAGTCACTACCAGACAGCAAAGTAGACAAAAATCCTGCGCAGGAGATAAAGAAATAGAATTGCCAAGGCAATCTATAGAAAAAGCTTCAAAGCCCATCGTATATGAAGTCATCAACAATGACGAAGTACGTAAGGTAGTGACCTTGCAATTAAAAAATAAGCTATGTTTCTTTAAACATGGAAAAAAAATTACTGCAGGATATGATGTTAGCGATTTGTATATTATGTGAGGCGGCCACTAGGGTAGCCACCCCACAGTTCATAATTATATATATATATATTGTATCGTAATCCCTAAGCATTGTATAGTATATAAGCATTGTATTAGTAGTAAGTTAAGGGCAAGGAGCCAAGTTTGAATTTAACCGCCGGCCGTCGCTGCAACCGTGCGTTGCTGATCGGTTGCTCAACACTGCCTTCGAGAGCGCAGCTTCAATTCGGCGGCGAAGAGCGAAAGCTCCGAAGCGAAGTTACGAAAGCTCGCGGCGAAGTTGAGCAACCGAGGCAAGCGCATGGCTCGCTAGCGAGCGAGCCGGCACTTTGGAACGAACGCTAAGGGTGAGTAGACGTGCATTGCGAGACGAGGAAGGTCATAGAGTGTAGAGCGGAGCGCTAGGGCTCCAGAAAACAGTGCGGCAGGGTTTAGCTCGTGAGGTACTATAAAGTAGCAATAAGCGAGGAGTGAACAAAGTACATATGTTATAATTATCGAGAAGAAACCGGATAATTCTTTGTTTTCTGGTAACCTGGTTTACCTTAACATTGGAATTAACCGGTGTTCGACCTAACCTCGATCAGGAGCATGTGGTACGAGATTGGGGCCCCGGGGTGGGCATTACCGATTGGTGTTTCGATAGATGGTACGAGGCCACTGCCCGATAGAGCGTTTGGGTAGTGGAGTTGGCGCGAGGCTCCGGCCCGCTAGAGTAGTTGGTGCGAGGCCACGGCCCGATAGAGTAGTGGTACGAGGCCACGGCCCGATAGAGAGTTTGGGTAGTGGAGTTGGCGCGAGGCCACGGCCCGCTAGAGTAGTTGGTGCGAGGCCACGGCCCGGTAGTGTAGGCGTGCAGAAATAGAGCTAGGCTTGGTCTGGTCAGGATACTCACCCGTCTCCCCCTTAAGCCCTCTCTCCCAGCGAAATTATAAATATCTTGTAACTCGCTAGACCTGGTAAGACTGAGAGTTATACCCAGGCCCTTAGCATCTTTACAAGTGGCGCCCGAGCAGGGACGAGAGGCGTTTAGGGGTGTGGCATGTCAGCGGATTAAAGCCCGCAAGCATGCCCAAAAAGGTATTTAAAAAAAAAAAAGTTTTTTTTAAAAGGGGTATTTTTAGTAGTGTATACCCTAGACGGAAAATACCCTAGCGGAGAACAAGAGAATGAGAATATGATATATGTGTGAAATACAAAACTAGGGGATTAAGTAGTCCAGTATACCCCAGCGAACATTTTTATACCCTGTGTTAGGCAGAGGCAGAAAAATGAACACGTGCAGAATTTTAGTGACGAAAATGCTTGCAAAAATCTAGCACGCAAAGCAAGGAGACGAAAACATAACGGTCGGTCGTAAAAGTACAGCGCGCGCGCGCCAGACGGGCGACGTCGAGATCACGCTCGCACACGGGTGCACAAACGCGCGGCGCAGTCGACGTCGGCGTCAAAGGGCCGTTAAGGCGTCGCGGCAGCGGCTGTACAGTGGGACAAATTCAACTCACGCGCGGTGAAAAGTTGAATTCGTCAGTACAGTTGTCGGGGGCAGTGAGGATGGTCGCATTTTAAGATTGAATGCGAATGAAGTGAACAATAAGAACAGAACAAGCGTCAAACGAATCAAACGAACGCGGGTTAAAGTGTCAAGAACGTCGAGAGAATTACTTTTTTTTTATTTCGTGAATTGGCTAAAGATAAATAAAAATAAGTGGATAAAAAAAAATTTTTATAAATAAAATTAATTAAACAAAATAAATAAAAGAAATAAAACAAACAGAAGGTAGCGACCAAGTGAGGAACGGCCTAAACGTGAAAAAGTGAAAAGGAAAATTTAATTACCTTTTGTTGAGTTTTTTTATAAACAATAGAAGAGAGAAAAAAAATTTTTTTTTAATTTTTTTTGTATTTTTGTTTGGAGGAAGTTATAAAGGCAAAATAAAGAGAAAACTAAAAGGAACAAAAGTGGCTGAGTAAGATCGGCGTAAAAGTGACAAAGACACCAACTGATCCAAAAAAAAAAAAAGGAGGAGAAATAATAAAGGGACCGACGGAGCCCCTAAAACAGGAAGAGAGGGAAACAGCGACGTCGGCTACCAAGAAGGTATATAATAAAGGATGGAGGCAGGTGAGTGCCAAAACCCGGGGGTAGGCGTCCGTTGGATTCACCAGCGACGCAAAGAGGAGTTAGTGGCGATCGCCCAGGAGTTTGGGCTGGAAAAAGAGGGGCGCGTGGAGGAGCTACGTAAGCGGCTGTCCACCTACGTGCAGGATGGCGGTCATTCGACTGAGATTTGGGCTCGGCTTGCCGGGCTGGAATCTCAGTACGCTAAAACTCTTGAGCCGCCATCATGGGGCGTCCCACCCGACGTTGGCGGGCGGCCACGTCAAAAGTCGGAGCCTGACCTCAGGAGCTCCCAACTGTACGGGCGTTTGCAAGCGCCCACCCCGAGCTTGTCCGTCTCGGGCGTGGAGGCGGTTCCTGCTCTCGGGGGGAATGAAGAACGCCGAGCAACTGCGGTCAACGCAGAGGTAGGGCGGTCCCATGTTGAACCGGGTGGTGATCCCTACCACACTAGACCATACCATCACCCGGAGGCGAGGCCACTTCCCAATGTCCCGGAGCAAGTTCGGAAGTGGGGTATGAGGTCCTCGAGGAGCGCGCGCTATTACCTATGGTATTGCCCTCGACCGCATGCCCAGGGCAATGAGCGAAGTGTTCTGCGATAGGGCTGCTCGTTGGCTTCTGAGCAGTGGGCTAAGGGATGTGCCGTGGGCCGTGTTTAGGAGGGGTTTCCTGGAGTTTTTCTTACCCCCTCTTTACTTCGAGAGGCTTGACGACGAGATCCGATCCCGAATGCAGCGCGTAGGCGAAGAGTTCAAAGAATATTTAATAGAGCTGAGGGCTCTTATGCATCACGCTAGATACGAGCCGGCACAAGAGCTGCACCGGATCTATGAGAACGCCGCTCCGGAATACAGGCTTTATGTGCGACGGCAAGACTTCTCTACCCTATCCCAGCTAACTCAACTGGCCGTAGAATACGAGACCGTCGTGAGGCAGAGGGCGGAGTACTCAGGCAGCCAACCCGTAGCCAAGGGTGTCTCGAATTCGAATAGTGCAGAATGGGCGAGGACGGCACAGTCCCCGGGGGGACATCTCAATCCGTTCCGGTCTGCTCCCAGCGGATCCGGAACGACCGTTGTGGACAACAGGGTCTCCGCCCCACCCGCTGCAACTCACGCGGAAGTGGCCCATCGGAAGATGAGCCAAGAGGCCGGGAACGGATATGATCCGCGACGCGCGTGTCGTAGGTGCGCACAGGAGGGGCACTTCGCCAGGGAATGTCCCAACGCCCCCGTCTTATTTTGTTGGGTATGTGGAAGCCGGGGCCGAAGTATTCAGGAGTGTTGCCGCCGCGCAGAGGCGGGAAACGGGCAACGGCGTCCCCCGGACCAGGATCGGGTCGGCGCCGATACACACGGAACGCAGTACCGTGCACCCCGCTGAAGGTGGACGGTGGCCGGATCGTCGCTACGGTAGAGATTGGTGGACGAACAATGCCTGCCACGATCGATGCTGGAGCCACTCGTAGCTTCATGTGTGAAGACTGCGTACGCAAGTGGACGATTCGGGGAAGAGCGGAGGAAATACAGGCACGCATCCGCCTGGCGGATAGGTCCACCCTAGAGGTGGAGAAAGCCTTGAGAGTAGACATCAGCTTAGGGGAAAAAACGATCAGCATGACGATGCTCATCATGCCCTCAATGTTGGAGCACGTAATCCTGGGTGTGGATTTCTTGAGTGCAATGGGCACTACAATACGCTGCGGCGAGGCAGAACTGGTCCTAGAAGCAGTGACGACACCGGGCGTGGGGCCAGGAACGAGCGAGGAGTCGGAGAAAGGCCTCCCAGGTCATGAAAAGGGAGCACCTGCTCGGCTACAGAGAGAGTCGGAGAAAGGCCTCCCAGGTCATGAAAGGGAAGCACCTGCTCGGCTACAAAGAGAGTCGGAGAAAGGCCTCCCAGGTAATGGAAAGGGAGTACCTGCTCGGCGACAGAGGGAGTCGGAGCAAGGCCTCCCAGGTAATGGAATGGGAGCACCTGCTCGGCACCCGATGGAAAAGGTCAGGAAAAGGGAAGTTAAGTCCGGCTCAAATCGAGAGCCTGAAGAACCCAAGAGGCGGCGCGTAGGGCTGCAAAGGCAGACTTATGTTGGCTACGGAAGCGGCACGGCGGGAACGTGCCAGGGAAAGGACGTAGTAGGAGCAATGGCCAGAATCCACACGGACACAGGGGGCCAGGAGCGACTGCCAGAATCGAGCGGTCATGGAGTTTTGTCTGGAGTCGAAGTGCTGCCAGGAGGGGGCGAGAACGGCATCGAAGAGGCGGAGTGGCCAGCGGATCTGGATCCAGAACTGAGGGAGTTCCTGGAGTCAGAGCTGGCTCTCTTCGAGGGGCTGCAGGGAGTCTCACACATCGCGGAGCACAGAATCCGGCTGAAGGATGACAAGCCGTTGAAACAGAGATACTATCCCAAGAATCCGGCCATGCAGGAAAATGCTATCGAGCCGTCGCGTAGTCCGCACATATTGGCGAGTGGCGTATGTGTATTGACTACCGACAACTCAACGCGCATTCCATTCCGGACGCTTATCCGGTGCCTCTTATTAACCACATCCTGGAGCGGTTGCGTCACGCCCGGTTCATCTCCACTCCGGGTACTGGCAGATACCGATGGCAGCCGATAGTCGGGAGTGTACGGCGTTCGCAGTCCCTGGAAGAGGTCTTTTCCAATGGCGGGTGATGCCATTTGGTCTACACTCGGCGTGTGCGACCTTTCAGCGAGCATTAGATACAGTAATAGGACCGGAAATGGAGCCCCATGCGTTCGCCAACCTAGACGACATCGTGGTAATAGGAGCAACGCCGGCTAAGGGCAGCCAATCTCAGGTTAAATAGGAAAAAATGCAGCTTCTTCCGGGAGAGGTTAGTCTACCTAGGACATGTGATTTGCGGGGAAGGAATATGTACTGATCCGGAGAAAGTGGAGGCGATACGTAGCCTGAGGGCCCCGACAAATTGCAAAGAACTGCGGCAGTGTCTCGGGATGGCGTCATGGTACAGGCGCTTCGTCCCGTACTTCGCGACGCAAGTACAGACACTCGCAGCGCTCTTAAGGAAGGGGCGGAAATGGGCATGGGAGCAAGAACAGGAGGAGGCATTGCGTCAATTGAAGGATAGCTTGACGACTGCCCATGTGTTGGCTTGCCCCGACTTTTCCGCCAAGTTCGTCCTGCAGACTGACGCGAGTGAGTATGGCCTCAGCGCAGTGCTGACGCAGACGATTGATGGCCAAGAGCGAGTGATAGCGTATGCGAGCCGGAAGTTGCTGAAGGCCGAGGTGAACTATTCCGCCACTGAGAAAGAGTGCCTGGCAATAGTGTGGTCGATCCGGAAGTTGCGCTGCTACTTAGATGGGTACCGGTTCGACGTGATAACTGACCATCTAGCACTCAAGTGGCTCAACTCGATCGAGAGTCCGTCCGGAAGAATCGCGCGATGGGCGTTAGAACTGCAACAGCTCCAATTTGACGTCCATTATCGACGAGGGAAGCTCAACGTCGTGGCCGATGCGCTATCAAGGCATCCTCTAGAGACCTGTCAGCAAGCAGTGGTGGCCGAGGCCCCCTGCAAATGGGTCGCGAGTATGCGTGCCAGAATCGCCGAAGAGCCAGCCAAGTTCCCGGATTACATCGAGGAAAACGGACAGCTATATAGGCATTTGGGTCACCGGATAGACGATGAGGACTACATCCCCTGGAAACTATGCGTAGGCAGTGGTCAACGCCAGAGGGTACTGCGGGAATGTCATGATGCTCCCACGGCCGGACATCAAGGTGTCAGGAAAACGGTGTCGAGGTTAGCCCAGCGGTACTACTGGCCGGGTATGTTCCGCGATGCCGCCAGATACGTGAGATGTTGCGAAGACTGTCAAAAATTCAAGAGTGAGCAACTCAAACCGGCTGGTCGCATGCTGACGAGGCAGGTGGCAGAGCCGATGGCGGAACTTTGCGCGGACTTCGTCGGACCCCTTCCACGGTCGAGACATGGAAACACGATGTTACTGGTGTTCCATGACGCTTTCTCGAAGTGGGTGGAATTGGTCCCTCTCAGGAGAGCCACAGCAGCACACCTGCAGACTGAGTTTCGAGAGAGGATTCTAAGTAGGTTCGGGGTACCTAGAAAGTTTGTGTGCGACAACGGGGTACAGTTTACGAGCCGGAGCTTCAAATCGTTTTTGGGGTCCCTGGGTGTAGAGATCCAGTATACCGCCCCGTACTGTCCGCAAGAGAATCCCACTGAGAGGACCAACAGGACTGTAAAGACCATGATAGCGCAATTTATTGAGGGCCACCAGAGTTCATGGGACGAACTCTTGCCCGAGATCTCGCTGGCGGTCAACACGAGCGTGGCAGATTCAACGGGCTTTAGTCCCGCTTTCCTGATGCAGGGCAGGGAACCTCGGTTACCCGCAGCTCTGTACGATCAGGTGACTCCGGGGTCCGCAACTAGTGCGCTCGACCCTAGGACAAAGGCGGATAGGCTAAAAGAAATTTTTGATATCGTCCACAGCAACCTCCAGCGCGCATCAAAGGACCAGGGCCGGTATTACAACTTGCGAAGACGAGAGTGGCGGCCTTCGCTGGATTCGATGGTCCTGTTGAGGCAGCACCAGTTGTCCAACGCAGCCGAAGGTTTCGCCGCAAAGTTGGCACCCAAATTTGACGGCCCCTACAGGGTCGTCAAATTCATGTCCCCCAATATTGTACGAAGAAGAGGGTTGCCAACATTTCACAGTTGAAACCATTCTACCAAAAGGCGACGGGCGACGAAGAAGACGAAGATCCAGGGCACGTAAATGCCCACGAGTAGGCGAAGGATGAGAGCGACACCCGTCGCCCAACGAAACCATTATAATATAGTTTAGATAAGACTAACACTAATAACATAATTGAGAATAGGCCTAGTAAAATGTGAGCCGCACTGAGAGGATAGGGCATTAACTAATAAGTTAGTCGAGGAAGTCGTCACCATGAATGCCGCCGAGGAAGCGACGGCATCGTCGTCGAAGTAAGGGGGGGTGTGAGGCGGCCACTAGGGTAGCCACCCCACAGTTCATAATTATATATATATATATATATATTGTATCGTAATCCCTAAGCATTGTAGTATAGTATATAAGCATTGTATTAGTAGTAAGTTAAGGGCAAGGAGCCAAGTTTGAATTTAACCGCCGGCCGTCGCTGCAACCGTGCGTTGCTGATCGGTTGCTCAACACTGCCTTCGAGAGCGCAGCTTCAATTCGGCGATGCCACGGTGCGAGGCCACGGCCCGATAGAGTAGTGGTACGAGGCCACGGCCCGATAGAGAGTTTGGGTAGTGGAGTTGGCGCGAGGCCACGGCCCGCTAGAGTAGTTGGTGCGAGGCCACGGCCCGGTAGGGTAGGCGTGCAGAAATAGAGCTAGGCTTGGTCTGGTCAGGATACTCACCCGTCTCCCCCTTAAGCCCTCTCTCCCAGCGAAATTATAAATATCTTGTAACTCGCTAGACCTGGTAAGACTGAGAGTTATACCCAGGCCCTTAGCATCTTTACAAGTGGCGCCCGAGCAGGGACGAGAGGCGTTTAGGGGTGTGGCATGTCAGCGGATTAAAGCCCGCAAGCATGCCCAAAAATGTATTTAAAAAAAAAAAGTTTTTTTTTAAAAGGGGTATTTTTAGTAGTGTATACCCTAGACGGAAAATACCCTAGCGGAGAACAAGAGAATGAGAATATGATATATGTGTGAAATACAAAACTAGCTAGCTCCGAAGCGAAGTTGCGAAAGCTCGCGGCGAAGTTGAGCGGCCGAGGCAAGCGCATGGCTCGCTAGCGAGCGAGCCGGCACTTTGGAACGAACGCTAAGGGTGAGTAGACGTGCATTGTGAGACGAGGAAGGTCATAGAGTGAACAGCGGAGCGCTAGGGCTCCAGAAAACAGTGCGGCAGGGTTAGCTCGTGAGGTACTATAAAGTAGCAATAAGCAAGGAGTGAATAAAGTACATATGTTATAATTATCGAGAAGAAACCGGATAATTCTTTGTTTAAATTGATAGTTTCCAAAAAAGGGGAAATAAAATATTGAAAACATTGAGAGTAGCGCTACTCAACCCGGAAATCCTAATTAAAAATGAAAAAGAAAACGAAGCTATTTGGTCTACATATCATGACGATTCTATATAAGGAGGTCACACAGGCATTACAAAAACCTTGGCCAAGGTCAAAAGACATTACTTTTGGAAGGGTATGACTCGGGATATAACTGAGTACATACGAAAATGTCAATAATGCCAAAAAGCAAAAACAACTAAGCACAATAAGACCCCATTAACAATAACTGATATACCTATAAATGCTTTCAACAGAGTGATAGTGGACACTATTGGTCCACTACCAAAATCAGAAAATAGCATTGAATATGCAGTCACGCGACATGACATAATATGTGACTTAATCAAATATCTTGTTGCCATACCAGTTGCAAATAAGAGCGCAAACACTGTCGCTAAAGCTATATTTGAATCTTTTATTCTGTCCAATGAAGACGTTCATTACGGACATGGGAACAGAATATTAGAATTCAATCATAAATGACTTGTGCAAATATCTAAAAATTAATAATATAACATCTACCGCACACCACCACCAGACAGTTGGACAATCGAAAGAAGTCATAGAACTTTTAACGAATACATAGTATTTGGTAAAACAAATAACCTACCAAAACATTTTAATAGCAAAGATGGTATAGAACCACTATATAATATAGATGATTACGCTTAGGAATCGAAATAAAGACTGGAAATAGCATATAAAAGAGCTAGGATAATGCTCGAACAGCAGAAACATAGAAACAAACTCTTATATGACAAGAAAGTGGTAAACTTTGAATTAAAATTAGGAGATAAAGATAGAGTCAGAGGCTAGATTTTAATTAAATTAATATTATATATATATATATATATATATATATATATATATATAATAATTAATATAGTAATATCAGATATTAAAAATAAAAAACAAAAAGTACAAAAGGATAGGTTAAAAATTTTTAATACATAATAATTTTTGTAGTATGGCCATACAAACAGAAAATATACAAACAAAACAAAAATAAAACCATATAAATATAACATTTTTAGATAAAACATTTATTACTTGCAAAAATGTTCTTCTATTCAAATATCAAAGAAAAATCCATAACCAAAACAAAAAATGGAAAACCCTTTTAAATATTATTACATGCTATATTCGCAGAAGTCACTTTTTCTGTTGCACGCAGCACATATGTCAAAACTAGCTGGATCGGACCACTATATCATATAGCTGCCATAGGAACGATCGATCGAAAATTAAGTTTTTGTATAAAAAAACATTTTGTTTTTCAAGATATCTTAACCAAACTCGGCATTTATTAGTTTTACTATGCTCCTCATATATATGCAAAATCGTATTAAGATCGAACCACTATATCATATAGCTGCCAGAGGAGCGATCGGTCGAAAAGTAGGATCTTGTATGAAAAAACATTTTGTTTTTCAAGATATCTTGAGCAAACTCGGCATTTATTGGTTTTACTATGCTCCTCATATATATGCAAAATCCTATCGGATCGGACCACTATATCATATAGCTGCCATAGGAACGATCGGACGAAAATGTAGTTTTTGTATGGAAAATATTTTGCTTATCAAGATATCTTGAGCAAACTGGGTATTTATTAGTATTACTATACTCCTCATATATAGGCAAAATCCTATTAAGATCGGACCAGTATATCATATAGCTGCCATAGGAACGATCTGTCGAAAAGTGGGATCTTGTATTAAAAACATTTTGTTTTTCAAGATATCTTGACCAAACTCGGCATTTATTAGTTTTACTATGCTCCTCATATATATGCAAAACCCTATTTAGATCGGACCACTATATCATATTGCTGCCATAGGAACGATCAGTTGAAAATTAAGTTGTATGAAAAAACAATTTTGTTTATCGAGATATCTTGACCAAACTCGGTATTTATTAGTTTTACTATGCTCCTCATATATATGTAAAATCCGAAATGAGAGCGGACCACTATATAATATAGCTGCCATAGGAACGATCAGTCGAAAATTAAGTTGTTGTATGAAAAAAAATTTAGTTTATCAAGACATCTTGACCAAACTCGGCATATTTTATTTTTACTAAGCTCCTCATATATATGCTAAGTCCTATTAAGATCGGACCACTATATCATATAGCTGCCATAGGAACGATCGGTTGAAAACTAAGTTGTATGAAAAAAAAAAGTTGTTTATCGAGATATCTTGACCAAACTCGGTATTTATTAGTTTTACTATGCTCCTCATATATATGTAAAAACCTATTAAGATCGGACCACTATATCATATAGCTGCCAATGGAACGATCGGTCGAAAACTAAGCTTATGTATGGAAAATTTTTTTTGTTTATCAAGATATTCCGATTAATTATTATATCATATATCTTAGTAATATCATATATGTGCCATAGGAACGATCGGTCGAAAACTAAATTTATAAATAAAAGGCTTTTTTGTTTATTAAGATACCTTGACCAAACTCGGCATAAACCATTTTCTCGGTTGGTTGCAAGGGTATTAGATCTTCAGCGTGCCGAAGATAGCCTTTCTTTTGTTTTGAACTGACTGTAAATGGCCGAGTTCGGCAGCTTGTGGAATTTGATTTTCTTTATTCATTGTACTATAATAATTCCTATCTTATATTCTAAGCCTAAGCTGTGCAACTTCGCTGCCAATAACGCCGGCAGAGACGTTAGCGCATTATGTATTCCTTATATGCTCAGCGCTGAGAGTAGCCAGAGCGCGAGAGAGAATGTTATATACATACATAAAGAAGAAACGGTCGCAAATGCAAAGCATGCTGACTCGGCACTTCTACTGCCCATTGCATACTTGTGCGATCATACTTCTTTGCACTTGAATTGTGCTTGGGACTTTGACTTATGTATACATTGCAGCCAAGAGCTACTATTTGTTTTAATTTAAATGACACCGGGTACAGTGTGTATTCGATATGTATGTTTATGACAGTATACTACAAAAGCAAATCGGACAAAACTTAGAACTACACAAAAAAAATCCTGGAGTCGCACTTTTTACCGAGGATACTTCGATCTTTAGAAAGTAAATGATTTTGAGTTTGAGGCCGATCGCCTGGTAAAAAGTTTTCGCCATTTTTCTATAATTGCGGTTGGGATTTCCCGAAACCCCGCCTTAACGTGCACCTTCATCACATATGGTAACTATGACTGTAACTGTAACTGTGCCTTGATGACCAATCAGTCAGTGAGTCACCACAAACACTTTTATATATAGAGATATATGTACATACAATACGTACCGTGTTAAGCTCGTGTGTGCTTGTATGTCGGACTGAGTATATCAGGAAATTGCATGTGTGCGTACGTACTTCGAATATGTTTTAAGCTGTATCTTGTGGTTCGAAATAACTTCCACAAAATTAACAAAAACTGCTTTTGGTCTTGTTAACCCTTGAAATGTTTATCGGATAATGTTTACATATATATGCATCCTATCACCTTTATTGTAGGAAAAAAGGTATGGCAGAAAAATATGGTGGATATTGCCAAATTTATTTATTTATTTATTTATTTTATTAATGGTCGACAAAACGAGTGTCTTCCTCATTATTCAGAAGATAATACATATAATAGATAATGGAATTATATGCTAAAAGCCTAGTTAGATAACACAGTTCTCTAAATAGCATCACCGAACGATGGAGGTGTTTTAGTTGCCAGTCCGGCCAGCTGTGCCCCTTTTCACAGCTAAATTTGTCAGTGACGCTATTGGAGCCTACATCTAAGCAGAAGGGTGTAAGTAGGAAAAAAGTGTTCTTAAGTAAAATTAAAGATAATCTTAGTTTGCTATATTAATAATTAAAATACAATAAATAAGAAAAAAGAAAGTAAAAAGATTGTTAATAAAGTAAAGAAATTTAAGCTAGATGTATAGAGTGTTAAGTAGATAGGACAGAGAGAAAAGTAATGGGAAATCACCGACCCGGTGGGGGAAAATTTACAGCCTGTCCGGCAAGCTATGCCCCTGCTCATAGCTGGGAATGGTCAGTGACTTCCCGAAGGTATCCTGAAAGCAACGATTTTATTAGGGGTAGAGAAAGTTCTATAGAGAAAACGTGATTGCAAACTATAATTTTTACATAGCACGTGAAAAGGGATGTGCATAGCGTAGTCTGTTGTGCACGTAGACAGGAATAAGGGGCGCTAATTTCTGGTTGGTCTAGACGGAATAGAGAATTGAAGACGCCCTAGCAGAAAAGGAGAATCTATATCGCCAATAATCAACTTATGTAGAAGGACAACACCGAGAATTGTCCTACGGTTGGTTAACGACGGAAGGTTAAGAAGAAACAGCCTGCTAGAGTAGGATGGCAACCGAAGATTAGGGTCCCAATTACAAGCTTCGTAAGGCAAAAAGCAGAAATTGCTTCTGAACAGATCCAATACGATCCTGGCTATTGATATACTGCGGAGACCAGATGCAAGAGCAGTATTCAAGGATATGGCGAACAAGACAGATGTACAGAAGTTTCGTTATAAAAGGATCGTTAAACTCTTTAGACCATCGTTTAATGAATCCAAGTACACCTTTTGCCTCATTAACGATGGTATCTATGTGAAGATTGAAACAGAGTTTAGAATCAAAAAGAACGCCTAGATCCTTAAATGTTAGTATACGTTGCAAAGGGGTATTGTCGATTGTATAACTGACTTACTCTATGAACAATTTAGATGCAATTGATTGGCCGAACACCAAAGTTGCATAGCGTTCAAATCGTCTTGTAGACGAGAATGATGTAGGGGATTAGTATATGATAGAATAAGTTTCACATCATCCGCATACATGAGTACACGGCCATGTGATATTACAAAAAGATGACTACCTTGAGGAACACCAGAAGTAACGTGAACGTGTTTGGAGGTAGTCAGCCTCAGCATTACTCTTTGGGTCCTACCTTTTTAATAAGAGCTAATTCAAAGCAAAAGAGACGGAGGGAAACCTATTCGGTCAAGTTTAAAAAGTAAAATGTCATGGTGCACAGAGTCAAACGCCTTACTGAAGTCAGTATAAATGACATCAGTTTGCATCAGTACTTCATTTACGAAGGAAGTAAACTCAAGCAGATTGGTCGTAGTTGACCAATTCTTTACGAATCCATGTTCAACAAGGGAAACAACTGATTTGCAGAAATGCTGCAAATAGGATTCTTTCCAAAGAGATGGAAAGACAGAAGATTCAAGAGATAGATTAAAAAGCTTTTGCAATGGATAAAGAAGGGAAGAACTACACTCCTTGAGTAGACAACTAGGAATATTGTCAGGCCCAGGAGAGTAAGAAGATTTTATAGAGTTTATAGCTAAAAGGAGAGAGGAGTATGAAATAATAGGAGGAGGTATAGAACTAGAGGAAGAAATAGTATAAGGGTAAGAATTATTATTAGGACAGACTGAGGAGTAAGTTGATTGGAAAAAATTAGCAAAGAGGTCAGCAGAATCAGAGTCATTACTAGCTTTATCCGTCCCGAAAGAAAAAAAGAAGTTGGCAAACTTGGAGATTTACGCTTCAAGTTTACAAAATTTAAAACTGTCTCGGATTTTGGGCAATTTGCCTTTTACAACGAGTTAGATAATTCTCATAGCATTGAGAATTCAGAAGTGAGAAGTTCGACTTGGCTATGGAATATTTAGCCAAGTCTGTACACGAACCAGACTTTTAAACTTTTTAAAATATTAAGATTAAATGTTTTTAAGATATGACAATCTGGGAGTAAACCAGGGTGGTTTTGAAAAAGTAGTCGAAGGAATTGACTTGGGAATACTCATATCTAAGAGGGAGTTTAGGGTGCTATAAAAAAAAGTAATAGCAGTATTCATATCAACCGAGTCATATAAGAAAGACCAATCGGTTGCATAAATAAGCTGATTCAGCAATGAATAATTTCCTTTGCGAAAGCAGTGGCGGGGCTTATTGGCTGATGAGCACGAAATGAGACGATTACAATTGAACATTGTAATCTTTAAAGTAGGATGATATACATCCTCAGGATGAGATAAAGGAAGGTACCTAGACACATTAGAAATAAGGTAGTCGTTAACAAATACAAGGTCAAGTGTTCTATTCAGATGATTAGAAATTGAATTGATTTGAAACAACGAAAGATCAAGCATGCAGTCTATAAAATCATGCTGTGCTGAGGGCACTAGATAATTTTCGGCAGTGAATAATGACCAAGAGATGTTCGGCAAATTAAAATCACCCAACACCATAAATAGGTCATTATCACGCACGTGTGAAGAAACTTCTTTAATACAAGTAATATGTTTCATATAAACTTGAATATCAGAAGAAGGAGGGACATATGAGCATGTTATATAGATATTCCGTGTAGGAAAAGACACCTTAACTTAGACAATCTCAGCGTCAGTAGGCGTACTAAAACAGAAAAGTTCAGACTGGAGAGTGGCTTTAACGGCAATTAACACCCCACCACCTCGAGCCGGCCGATCATTTCTATGCAAAATAAAACTATTCGAAAATACCTCAAAATCGGATATGGTTGAATTTAACCATGTTTCTGAATATGCTATTATATCCAAATCGAAGGAAGTACTGGGCATGAAAAGATTTTTAAGCTTTGAAATAAGACCTCTGACATTCTGTTAATGAATACAGATTTGGTCAGAAGATGAAGTTATTTTTTTGGGGCAGAAATGGTACCCTGTATTGAAGGGACTGGAAGGGTGACAGGCTGGTTACGCTTTTTTGGCTTGAACAATCATGTGTGGAGGCCAAAATTTGGGATCACAAATGATTGGGAACATATCATGTGAAACATTTATTTTGAATGATGATATTTCACGAGGGGTGGAGAAATTAAATTTGGTTATTGACACGCTAGCAGAAGATTTGCTAGCAATATAGGCTGCCAATGACTCAGAAGTGGTGTCCGATGAAAGTCGAGACACAAAAACTTGCCTACGAGGGGCAACAACCGTTAAAGTAGGTGCTGATGGGGCTGCAGGTAATACAGGAGATGGAGGAGCTAAAGAGGCACCATGATTGTGTTTAATAATCTGGGCAAGATTACGCGCAGGTCTACCTTTGCGGCCAGGAGCTGACGGGGCTCAGGCAGTTTGAATAACTGGGACAGTATCAGGTTCGGGCTCTACTGGAACTACTATAGGGGATGAAACGGGGGCAATTGGGCAGTCGCTTGGAGAAGGCGATAAAGACAACATTGGAGATAAATCCATGTTGCTAGGTAGGGACAAGAAAGGCGTAGGTGTCTGAACAGACGTAGACGGCAATTACAAAAGTTGAGGCTCCAACCGGCGATTGGTTGGAGACTCGAATTTATAATGGGCAAGCAACTCAAAACTCGAGTCAAATTTACTCGACAGTTGCTTAGCCACATTATTCAATTTTAAGAATTGATTTCTCACAGAATTATAAATTCACAGAATTATAAATTCTGGAGAAACAGAATTATAAATTCTGGAGAAATCAATTTGCTTGTCGATGCAATCTGGGCACGACCAACGCAAGCCACCGCAGCCCTTCTTGGCAACTGCGGCGATCGTGTCGCAATCACGCCCAGTGAGACCTGCACATTTAGCATGCATCATATTCTCACACAGCCAGCAATTAACAAATTGCGGCTGTGCAGAATCATCAGCCTGCTTGAACGTGCAAGGTTTCTTACAGCACGACATAATTATTACAATTATGCAAGTTGCGAGAGCGCAGAGCAAAACGAAAACGGTGCACAAGAATAGAGCAAGTAAACAGTCGAAAAATAACTATTCGTACACAAACAAATTGTTTGGAGCGAAAAGCAACAGCAAAAATTTGCGAGAGCGCGATGCACAAGCTGAAATATGCAGCAGCGAACACACGCACAAACAAGTGTATGCACAGGGGAGCAAAAGAGTCAAAATAGGCAATAATAACAATACGGAACTGACGCCGCGTTCAATAAATGCAATTATTAACAGACTTACGCTGCGACAACAGAATAACACTTTGCACAATTATAAAGCTTTTTAAATACAGCACAAAAAAGGCCAAATTTAGATATAAAAACCAGGATTAAAGCGCAAAAATATATAAAAATCTTGAAGCACAAGTAAAACACGTCAATCACTTTCAACTGAGAACTCTCTCTGGGTGAATATATATACTGGAAATTAATTGTATAATTACTTTTCTTGTGCAAAAAAACTTGTAGAACTGTTGTATAAGTTAACAACAAATAAATTCATACAGTCCCAATAAGAAGCATTGCAACACCTCATAAGAAGTGCAGCAAAATGCTGACTTGGTGTCTGTGCCATTTCCTCCACGCGCCGATTGGCAACCGCCGAAAATTCCAAGAAGAATTGCCCAACGGGCCAACAACATCAGCAACGCCGCTGCCAACGCCGGTGCCGCTAAGCCACAGGTTACTAGGGTTAGAATTAATTTTAGTTTATTTAGTTGCAAATTGAATTTTCATCGTTTAATAAACCTTGGAATTAACTAGCGCCCGAGCAGGGACCGGCTCGTGTTACAAAAGAACAAAACGCTTCTACGTGCGCGTTAGTCGGTTATACGCGAAAACAAAACCAGTGCAACTCTCGTTAATTAAATTCAACGACTGGTGAAATTCGCGAAAGGCAATTAAAACTTAATTGTTTATTTGCCCATCGGTGGACAACACATCTTGTAAGGCCCGCCCTCAGGATACTCTCAACGAAGACTGGTCGCAGGATCCCCAGTAGATACCCAAAGGCTTCAAAAAGAATGAAATCCGGACCGGCAGGGGAGGTTGCCACATCAGGAATAGTACTGTAAGTTAAAAATTAAGTGAAAGAATGAAGAAAACAACTAACACAAAAGTAAAATAGAATTATAAGAAAAGAAATACAAAAATGTTGTAGAGCAATAAGCACGAAAAACAAACATAAAGACTACAAACGTAGTATACCTAAATTCCAACTTTGCGATTCCCAAGGGACCTCCCAAAGTAGAAGGAAGAAACCAGCCACTGGTTTTAAAAAGAAATCAAAAAGATCAAAATCAATCAATCAAAATATAGAATAAGAAAACTAATACTAGATTTAAAAATACTTCAAAAATAACCTAAAATATACATTACTAGTAATATCTCTTGTTTATGGCTAATGAAACCAATTTAGTTAGGCCCCCAATAGTATCAGATCAACCACAGGTAGGCGGACATAACTTGAACAGACATAGTAAAAAGCCTTAGAGACTTTTCTGGTAATCCAGAGGAATTTAGATCATGGAAAAAGAGTGTAGATCGTATACTCTCAGCCTATGCAGCTGAAGCAGGTTCGCCGAAATACTTCGGTATATTGCATACAGTGAGAAACAAAATCACTGGCAATGCTGACACGGCCCTCGAGTCGTATAATCTTCCCTTAAATTGGAGCGCTATCTCCAAATGTCTCACGCTGCACTACGCAGACAAAAGAGATCTGGGAACATTAGAATATCAGAGGACAATGTTAGTGCAGGGTAACAACCAGACAGTAGAAGAATTCTACCAGGTAATCTACAACCATTTGTCGCTGATATTAAATAAAGTGGGCTGCATGGAATTAAATAGTTAATTCGAAACCCTTATGACAAAAATATACAGAGAAAAGCATTAGATACCTTCATTAGAGGTTTGAAGGGAGATTTACCACGGATCCTTGGAATAAAGGAGCCAGCAGATCTACCTTCAGCCCTTCATTATTGTTTAAAACTAGAGAATCAAAGCTATCGCACTAACATGGCTTTGAATAGGAATCAACAGGCACATGCCAGAAACCCAAATAGAAAGGTACCACCACCTATATTGCCACCTCGAACAGCCCAGCCTTCTTTCGCCGAAACCTTTAGGCCACCACCTATGAGCTTCAGGCCCCAACTCCCGATTCATACACATTGGCCAACCAATACAAGCTATGGACCACCGACTTATAACAATAATGGACCGACTCCACAACACCCTAACCAACGAACTTACCAGACACAACCACAATTGGTTTACGTACCCAATAGACCTTCTGGACCAAAGCATCCGCACAAGGATGATAAACTACATGAACAGACCCAACTTTGAAGAAGGAAAAAGACCTCCACCACCAACAAACGCCACGGACAAAAAACAAAGAAACTTCAACATACAAACAGGAGAAGAACAGACCGAGACAGAAAACACTGACAACTATGTGACCATGGAAGAATACGTACAATCAATGCTAAATTACGAACTGCAGACCGAATACGATCAGCCATTAAATGAATATACCCAACAAATCGAAGAAGCAGATGACGGACAGAATAACCAGCATGAACATTCAGACATTAATTATTTAGAATAAATAGCTCCTCTCTTCCTTACATAGAATGTAAGATGAGGAGCGGAAAATTACTAAAAATATTAATAGATACAGGATCAAACAGAAATTATGTCAAACCCAAATTCGTGTCCGAACCTAGCCCAAATGAAAAGCCCTTCGAAGCCGTCACAGTCGGCGGAAGCATTAAAATTACACAGCATAAGTTCGCTAATCTTTTTAATAGAAATGATATCAAAATAAAATTCTTTCTCTTACCCACCTTAAAATCATTTGACGCCATATTAGGTAACGATAGTCTTAAAGAATTAGATGCTGTCATACAAAGCAGCAAAAATCTACTAATAATCAAGAATAATATTTGCATACCCATTAAGCAGAAAAGAATTTAGGCAGTAAACACGGTAAACCACGGACAGACCACATGACAAACGGAAAAAAATAGCCTAAATCAACTTATTAAAATGCACCCAAGTCTCTTCGCCAATCCGGACGAAAAATTGACTTATACAACTAACGTTAGAGAAGAATCAGAACCAAAACCGATTCCCCAATATATTCGAAATTTTACCAATTTCCAATGTCTTTAAAAGACGAAGTACACAACCAAATTAAGGAACTTTTAGAGGACGGAATAATCCGACCCTCCCGATCCCCATATAATTCACCTGTGTGGATTGTTCCCAAAAAATTAGATGCCTCCGGGCTAAAGAAATATCGCATGGTCATAGACTATAGCAAACTAAACAAAGAAACTACCGCAGATAAATACCCAATTCGCGAAATCAACGAGGTATTGGCACAGCTAGGTAATAATAAAGTATTCTCTGTCTTAGATTTGAAAAGCGGATTTCACCAAATCCCCCTCAAAGAATCAGACATAGATAAAACAGCCTTCTCCGTTAACAATGGAAAATACGAGTTTACACGACTCCCCTTCGGACTGAAGAATGCGCCCTTAATCTTCCAGAGAGCCCTTGACGATATATATATATATATATATATATTGACAATATCATTATCTTTAGCAAGGATGATGAATCGCATGCGCGTCACCTTGGCGCCATATTCAGAACTCTACGGGAAGCCAACATGAAATGTCAGTTGGACTAATGTGAGTTCTTTAAAAGCAGAGTAGAGTTCCTTGGATTTGTCATCTCAGACAAAGGTATTGAAACCAATCCTAACAAGATAGAGACAATAGGAAAGCACCCACTTCCAAAAACCCTCAAAGATTTAAGATCTTTTATTGGCCTTGCATGCTATTATAGGAGATTTCTTAAAGACTTCGCTATGTTGGCAAAGCCTCTTACCTCTCTTTTAAGAGGGAAAGATGGACGTGTGTCCAAAAATCAATCAGCTAAAAAGCTCATTAATCTCAACGAAGAATCAATCAAAGCTTTTAATAAAATTAAAAACGACATAGTTTCAAATGAGATAATACTCCATTACCCAGACTTCAGCAAAGAATTTCATCTGACAACAGATGCATCCAATTTTGCTATTGGCGCTGTTCTATCATAGAACAAGCGACCCATTTGTTTTCTCTCTAGAACTCTCTCTAAAACAGAAGAGAACTACGCCACCAATGAAAGGGAAATGCTGGCAATCCTTTGGGCCCCAAAAGCCCTCAAAAACTACTTTTACGGTAAAGCAAGAGTTAAAATATATACCGACCATCAACCCTTAACCCACTCTCTCAGTAGTTGGAACGGCAACGCAAGAATAAAAAGGTGGAAAGCTTACCTGGAAGAGTTAGACTATGAACAACTCTATAAGCCAGGTAGGGATAATATTGTAGCCGATGCGCTTTCACAAATCCCTGTTATCAATAATATCGGATCAGTAGCTTCCACCCAGCACAGTGCTGACAGTTCAAGTCACAATTTAATACCTAGCATAGAAGGCCCAATAAACGTGTTTAAAAACCAGATATTTCTCAGCAAAGCTAACGAAACTGATTACAAGTTTCACATCCCATTCCCAACATTCCACAGACACACAACAACTCGACCAAACTTCTCAGAACTCGACCTTACGCAAATATTAAAAGCTCATCTAAATCCATCTGTAATTAACCGAAGAATAACGTCAGAAGAAATAATGAACCAAATTCAACAGATATATCCCCACCACTTTAGTAACTTCAAGATTAGATTCACACAGTCTCAAGTAAAAGATTTAACAAATGAAACAGAGCAAGATGAGAAGATATTGGTTACACACAACAGAGCCCACCGCAACGCACTAGAAAACAAAATGCAATTGTCCGAAACTTTATATTTCCCAAAAATGAAACAACGAATAACAGAATTAGTCAAACAATGTCAAGTTTGTAAAGAAGACATCCAACTAACCCAAAACTAAAAGAAACACCAATCCCCGAATACCCAGGACATACAATCCATATTGACATATACACGACAGAAAATATCTTAGTACTAACAGCAGTGGATAAATTTTCAAAATTAGACCAGGGACGAATAATCAAATCTAGAGCAATAGAAGACATTAAAAAACCACTTCATGAAATCCTATTTTATTTTGGCGTACCTAAAGCCGTTGTAATAGATAACGAAAAATCCCTTAACTCAGCCTCAATCACTTTTATGATGCAGGACCAATTAAGTATAGAAGTTTATAAAACACCACCCTACAAAAGCGCAGTAAATGGTCAGGTAGAAAGATTTCATTCAACACTATCAGATATTATGAGATGTAATAAAAGAAAACAAGAACACAGAACATTTGAAGAACTTCTTAACAAATCAAAATACGACTACAACTAAACTATACACTCGACAACTAACAAGAGACCATTAGACATATTCTTCGGCAGAAACATGACTACAGACCTAGATACAAAAAGGAAATAGTTGAAGATAATAGGAACACAACCGTACTAACAGCAACTGACAAGATAATCCATAAAAGCAATATAAAAAATACATAAAAATTACAGATTACTATTAATGATAAAAGCAACATGCCACCTTTAAATATTGAAGAAATGTTAGAATTTGCAGATGTGTCCATTTTGCATAATGGAACAACCTTGTTTTACATCGTAAAAATTCCAAATTAAGAAGAAATAGAGTGCAAAAATACCATAATAAAGTGAAAAATAACAATATTATAAATTTAGAATTTAACGAACTGTTTCATTTTAATAAAACAATTTATGGCATAAAAAACAATTGTAAAAGGTATCATAATATTAAAATTTGGAAAAAATCAAAAATTGTAAATTTAAACAATAGTAGTTAGTGGAGAGCAAGCGCTATGTGGCTTTAGCAATGCAGACCATATCCCGGAGATCGAAGAAATCGACGATGGACTTATACTAGTGAACGACTTCAATTGCACTATTAGATGGCAAGAAGAGGAGAAATGTGTGGGGGGCACCTACATGATCAACTTCTTGAACGAAACCTTATTCATCAACAAACAAGAGTTCAGCAACTTGGAGGTCACAGTCATGACCCCAGGAAATCCCACAATACAAATAACCTTAATAGAAAACGAAAGAATTAAGATTCTTTCTCTGGAAGCATTGGAAGAATTGCACATCAACAACATAAAAAACATGCAAAAACTTCAGACACACTCTATAGCCAATAGAGTCGCCTTCATAACTCTGTTCACAGTTGTCATCCTTCTTACCTGTGTATTACACGTATTGAAGAGAAAAAGAAAAATATAATACTGCAACCGAACAAAGAACTAGAGATCCCCAGAAAAGAACCAACGCATATCCAAATACAAAATTCAGACGCCAACAACCTCAGGTTCAACAGCATACCTTTCTTCTTATGACCGCTTGAGTACAAGCTTAAATCAAAGGGGGAAGAGTTAACAACAAATAAATTCATACAGTCCCAATAAGAAGCATTGCAACACCTCATAAGAAGTGCAGCAAAATGCTGACTTGGTGTCTGTGCCGTTTCCTCCACGCGCCGATTGGCAACCGCCGAAAATTCCAAGAAGAATTGCCCAACGGGCCAACAACATCAGCAGCGACGCCGCTGCCAACGCCGGTGCCGCTAAGCCACAGGTTACTAGGGCTATAATTGGTTTAAGTTTATTTAGTTGCGAATTGACATCAATAAAAGGAAGACTTGCTTCCCCAAAAAAACATATTTTTTTCATCGTTTAATAAACCTTTGAATTAACTTATATAATCCGGGTCGAAGGACCAATGTTTGTGAGGGAGGCGTCAGATAAGTAATCCGTGTTCAATTAAAACTAGTATAATATTCGTTTTAGTGTAGTAGCGTTATTATAAAATTGCGGCTGCATATAATGAACTTTAGACGAGAAGTGATTTGAATATTTTCAATATCGGAGCTGTGGAGGTGAAGTATAGACCGTGGGGAGAGTTCTGAGTGTACTGTGGATCGTGTGTGTCAGCAAGTCTCTTTTATTGAGTGAGTCTCTCATACTGAGTGAGTCTCAGTCAATGCTATATTTTGAGTGGCATTGAACTTTTATCAACAAATACTGGTAAGGTATAGGTGAGCGATTAACTATGCACTTCTTGTTCATAGCGCTCCAGGACATTCGCCTGTGGGATGCATGGATAGGGCTTATGCTGAAAGTGGTCAACCTTCAAGTGGCTAATTATATAACATTTTTCTCGTCACTGTCTTGGCAGTGTTAATGGTTGCAACAGAGTGTTACAAGAAAGCCTAATACAGCACATCAACAACGAACAAACAATTTAAACATTTTAATGTCATTAAACCAAAAAAATATCTAAACTAGAATAGTTATTAATATGGAAAGAATTCTGAACCATATTAAACATATTCCGGGGATCATACTTGTTCCTAAAGCTTAAAGGAGTTCCAAAATTAATTTTAAGTAAAGACTAACTGCTTATTCGTATATGGTCCTTAGGTTCTATAGGAAACAACACCTATGTTATATTCGCTATAAAGATACTATCTTTAACACCCGATAACTATCTATTAGTAAATTTAACTCCATTTCTAATAATCAATTCTCAATTTTTAATTGCGCCACGCCTTAAAGCGTTTAACAAAAATCGAATTATATAAGTCAATAAACCATAGGATACAGAACATTATTTTTTTATTCATATATGGTTCTTAGATTCTATAGGAAACAACACCTATATTATATTCGCTATAAAGATACTACCTTTAACCCACGATAACTACCAATCCTAGCAATTCTTAATTTTTAATCGAGCCACACCTTAAAGCGTTTAACAAAAATCGAATTATATAAGTCAATAAAAAATGTACTAAAGTTCATTTTGCTTACATTTGAAAAAATTAAATTATTGAGTCTAATGCAATCAACCTAAAAGGTATTAAAATACAAATTTTCGAACTTGTAGAAGCACACATATTCAGAACTGTGGATTGATATTGTTGTACGCAGCAGAGCGCCCCCTGAATAATATTATATCTGAATTATCTGATTTACATTATATCTTTACTTCTCAAATTACGATATTGAAGTCACATATTATTATTTTTAAACCCCCACAAGATACCATTGTAAATTGCTCATCACTAATCTATGGACAGTTATTATTGGAAGTTCGAGAAGTAAATCACGCATTACAAGCAGTCTCTTTTGATTTTTATTAAAATTTATAAAATATTAAAGGGCCGAAGTGGGGTGCAAACTAGCATCTCCTCAAAACATTGGTGACCCCGACGTGATTCTTGCTTCTCGTCTTGCCGAAAATCTTACTTTCGTTGTTCATCGCTCTTTTGCCGCTGCAGGATAGACACAAAATACAAGTACAGATATATGTACATACATATTTCGTACACCGGCTCGAGTGCGCGCCTCTCTCTAACGATCTTATCGCGTTGTTTAGCAGATCGGCTATTATAACCAAGCTGTCTGGTGCATATCATAACGGTAATCGCATTCTCGCACTGCTCACTCTGTGACATTCGCAGTGGTTATGGGCAAAGCTCTTCTCTATAAGTGGATTTGGTGACAGGTCGGAGTACAGTGAGCACTCAACAAAACGTACCAATCGAACATTACCTCGCCAACAACAGAATGGAAAATTCGACAAGTGAAAAAGACTTTTGCAACGCCAAATGCCAACGCCAACTATTAGCAATGAACGAATTCTTCAGCGCCGGTGAGATGATCAGCTTTGACGAGGTCGATTTGATGGTGCGTATAGAATCTGTGGAGAGCATGAAGGCCGAGTCAAGGCTAGAAAAATTAAATTTGCTCGAGCTTTCAACTGACGCACGCTCAGACTTCGAGAAGGTTTACTGGAAGATCAAATCCACTCTCGTTCGTCAAATGGATGTAGTCACTAAGGGACGTATGACGGACGCCAATTCAACAACTATCCCACGCTTTGCTGAAAGTACGCACACATTTGCGGTGGCAGGAGGCGCTTGCAACGGATAAGCTACCCAGATGGACGGATATGTCGGCGTTCTTAGAGAAGAGGTGCCCCATGATGGAAAACTTGAAAGGCGCTAATATACCTACACCTAGCCACCAGGTGGCCAGAAATGTACAAAAATTGAAACGTAACACATTCATTGCATTTTCATCTAACAATTACCAGCAAATTTATAATTTTTGCGACTCAAAAGAGCATCTTCTGGTTAAATGCCCGTTGTTTTTGAATCTGTCCCGAAGTTTGCGCCACAAAGAGGCCAAGCGATTGCATCTGTGCCTTAACTGCTTGCGCAAAGGCCATGGCTTGCAGCAATGTCGCTCAGGTCACTGCAGGCATTGTCAACAAAAACATCATTCGTTGCTGCACATGAGCCCCATCACAACTCAATCATCTGCCCAGTGTACACCAAGCTTGTAGGCTGCAAACCACGAACCAGCCTCACGCATCGTCTTCAAAGAATCCACCATCTTCAACTCTCGTCAGCATTGCGCTTGAATTCACACCTGAAGCGACGAATGCCCAGCCTGTAGACTACATGGTGCTACAAATCCCCATCATATATGCCAAAAGCCACTCAGGTGTATTCACACCCTGCCGTGCATTACTGGATTCTGGATCTCAGCTCAACTTTGTCACTGCTCGTCTAGTAAAGCAGCTCCAACTCAAAACTCATCATGCTGCCGTATCAATATCTGGTATAGGCGAATCAACCCTATCTTCTAACATGTCCACTGACATATCAGCGCAGTCACGTGACAGGAGCTTCAGCATATCATTTTCAGCAGTCGTTACTCGCAGTATAACGGATTATCAGCCCCACTTTGAATTAGACATCTCTGGGTGGAATATCCCCAAAAACATCTCGATCGCGGATCCAAACTTTTTCAAATCTTAAAGAATAGATTTATTACTTGGTACCGGACTATTTTTCGATCTCATTTGCATCGGCGAAATTCGAATGGCGGAAAACCTACCAACGCTCCAAAAGACCAAGCTCGGATGGAACACTCTCGCGTACACAAACGCACATCCCTATCAGCCCTTTACAAGGAACCTAATCCATGGGAGGATCCACTGTCGGATATTGTAAAACGATTCTGGGAAGTTGGCAATTGCTGCGGTACAACCCCTACTCTCTCTGATGAAGACGCACTATGTGAGCAGCTATTTCTTCAAGGCTACACGCGACTTAAGTCAGGGCAGTATTCAGTCAGGCTTCCAGCAAAACTCAGCTTCGACACGCTAGGAGACTCATATCAACGTGCTCTATGACGTTTCAAGTCGCTCGAAAACAAATTGGACAAAAATCACCAGCTGAATGAGAGCTACTCTGCATTCATGCGCGAATACATCGACTTGGGCCACATGTCTTTGGCTCCCAAGCAGCAGCTTGTCGTTTTTGATGGATCAGCCAAATCCACATTAGGCGCATCTCTGAATGATCTTTTGCATACAGGCCCAGCAATTCAACCCAAATTATTCAACATCTTAATTCAGTTTCGCTTTTTAAAGGTTGCCATGTGCGGTGACATCTGTAAGATGTACCGCTGTGTCCGAATATTGCATTCAGATCAATTTCTGCATTGCATCTTATGGCGTGATCATCAAAATGAAGGCATAAGGACGTACACCCTGAATACAGTAACGTCTGGAACCAAACCCGCTGCGTTTCTAGCAATTCGAGCGATGCAGCAGCTGGCTCACGACGAAGAGCCTACCTTTCCACTAGCTGCAAAGATAGTTTGTCCTGACTTCTATGATCGGAGCTGTGGAGGTGAAGTATAGACCGTAGGGAGAGTTCTGAGTGTACTGTGGATCGTGTGTGTCAGCAAGTCTCTTTCATTGAGTGAGTCTCTCATACTGAGTGAGTCTCAGTCAATGCTATATTTGGAGTGGCATTGAACTCGCTTCAACAAATACTGGTAAGGTATAGGTGAGCGTTTAACTATGCACTTCTTGTTCATAGCGCTCCAGGACATTCGCCTGTGGGATGCATGGATAGGGCTTCTGCTGAAAGTGGTCAACCTTCAAGTGGCTAATAATATAACATTTTTCTCGTCACTGTCTTGGCAGTGTTAATGATTGCAACAGAGTGTTACAAGAAAGCCTAATACAGCACATCAACAACGAACAAACAATTTAAACATTTGATTGTCATACAATAAAAAATATCTAAACTAGAATAGATATTAAAATCGAAAGAAATTTGAACCACATTAAACATATTCCGAGAATCCTACTTGTTCCTAAAGCTTAAAGTAGTTCCAAAATTCATTTTAAGTTAAGACTAACTGATTATTCGTATATGGTCCTTAGATTCTAAAGGAAGCAACACCTATATTATATTCGATATAAAGATACTATCTTTAACCCCCGATAACTAACTAGTAAATTTAATTCCACTTCTAATAATCAATTCTCAATTTTTAATCGCGCCACGCCTTAAAGCGTTTAACAAAAATCGAATTATATAAGTCAATAAACCATAGGATACAGAACATTATTCTATAGGAAACAACAACAACATGTACTAAAGTTCATTATGCTTACATTTGAAAAAATAAAATTGTTGAGTCTAATGCAATCAACCTAAAAGGTATTAAAAAACAAATTTTCGAACCGTAGAAGCACACATATTTAGAACTGTGGATTGATACTGTTGTTCGCAGCAGAACGCCCTCTGAATAAGATTATATCTGAATTATCTGATTTACGTTATATCTTTACTTTTCAAATTACGATATTGAAGTCACATACTATTATTTTAAAACCACCACAAAATACCATTGTAAATTGCTCTTCACTAATCTATCGATAGTTATTGTTGGCAGTTCGAAAATTAAATCACGCATTACAAGCAGTCTAAAGGCTCTTTTGATTTTTATAAAAATTTATAAAATATTAAAGGGCCGAAGTGGGGTGCAAACTAGCATCTCCTCAAAACATTGGTGACTCCGACGTGATTCTTGCTTCTCGTCTTGCCGCAAATCTTACTTTCGTTGTTTATCGCTCTTTTGCCGCTGCAGCATACACACAAAATACAAGTACAGATATATGTACATACATATTTCGTACACCGGCTCGAGTGCGCGCTTCTCTCTAACGATCTTATCGCGTTGTTTAGCAGATCGGCTTTTATAACCAAGCTGTCTGGTGCATATCGGTGCCAAGCACAACCGTTTGCTTAGAGAAGAAGCCGTCGAGGAGATACCTACAGACTTACATACATACATATGTGAATGCAAGTGCCGCTACAATTGATCTCGAAATACATACACATACACAAGCACGCATCAAACCGTGGTCAAGGGCAAAGCTCTTCTCCATAAGTGGATTTGCTGACACGCCGGAGTACAGTGAGCACTCAACAAAACGTACCAATCGAACATTACTTCGCCAACAACAGACAAGGGAAAAAGACTTTTGCATCGCCAAATGCGCTTCTGTTCAATGCCAACTATTAGCAATGAACGAATTCTTTAGCGCCGGTGAGATGATCAGCTTTGACGAGGCCGATTTGATGGTGCGTATAAAATTTGTGGAGAGCATAAAGGCCGAGTTTGAAATCAGCCAGTCAAGGCTAGAAAAATTAAATTTGCTCGAGCTTTCAACGGACGCACGCTCAGACTTCGAGAAGGTTTACTGCAAGATCAAATCCACTTTCGCTCGTCAAATGGATGTAGTCACTAACGACTATCCCACGCTTTGCTGAAAGTACGCACACATTTGCTCACTTGTTCAACCGTAAGTCTCGCCTACCGGAATTGCAGCTGCCCAGGTTCAGAGGCTCTTACGAGGATTGGCCAGATTTTTACGCCATGTACAAGACTGTCATAGGCAGAAATGAGGATTGAGAAATTAAAACATTTACGTGCGTGCTTAGATGGTGCTGCTCTCAACACAATCAAATCGTTAGAGCCTGTCGACGTGAATTACGACAAGGCGTTGGAGTTACTCATAAAGCGTTTTCACAATAAGTTGCTACATAGTCGGGCTGCGAGGTGTTGAAAAGGGATCAGCAGAGGCGTTGCGTGAGTTGAGTGACAAAATTGACTGTCATCTTCGGGCGCTTAGCACCATGTCAACAACTGAGGAGCTGGCTGACGGATTACTTATACACACAATATCGCACAAGCTCGATCACCACACACAGGAAAAGTGGTCGAAGGCGCTTGCAACGGATAAGCTACCCATGTCGACGAATATGTCGGCTTTCTTAGAGAAGAGATGCCGCATGATGGAAAACTTGAAAGGCGCTACGGTACCTACACCTAGCCACCAGAAATGTACAAAAATTGAAACGTAACACATTCATTGCATCTTCATCTAACAATTACCAGCAAATTTGTAATTTTTGCGACTCAAAAGAGAATTTTCTTGTTAAATGCCCGTTGTCCCGAAGTTTGCGCCACAAAGAGGCCAAGCGATTACATCTGTACTTAACTGCTTGCGCAAAGGACATGGCTTGCAGCAATGTCGCTCAGGTCACTGCAGGCATTGTCAACAAAAACATCATTCGTTGATGCACATGAGCCCCATCACAACTCAATCATCTGCCCTGTGTACACCAAGCTTGTAGGCAGCAACCACGATCCAGCCCCACGCATCGTCTTCAAGGAATCCACCATCTTTAACTCTCCTAAGCACTGCGCTTGAATTCACACCTGAAGCGACGAATGCCCAGCCTGTACTTGGTGCTACCAATCGCCATCATATATGCTTAAAGCCACTCAGGTGTATTCACACCCTGCCGTGCATTACTGGATTCTGGATCTCAGCTCAACTTTATTACTGCTCGTCTAGTAAAGCAGCTCCAACTCAAAACTCATAATGCCTATATCTGGTATAGGCGAATCAACCCTATCTTCTAACATGTCCACTGACATTTCAACGCAGTCACATGATAGGAGCTTCAGCACATCATTTTCAGCAGTCGTTCCTGGCACTATAACGGATTATCAGCCCCACTTTGGATTAGACACCTCTGGGTGGAAAATCCCCAAAAACATCTCGATCGCGGATCCAAAGTTTTTCAAATCTTAAAGAATAGATTTATTACTTGGTGCCGGACTATTTTTCGATCTCTAACAACGCTCCAAAAGACCAAGCTCGGATGGATTGCGTCTGGCGAACTCTCTCGTGTACACAACAAACACACATCCCTATCAGCCCTTTACAAGGAACCTAATCCATGGGAGGATCCACTGTCGGATATTGTAAAACGATTCTGGGAAGTTGACAATTGCTGCGGTACAACCCCTGCGCTCAACCCAAATTATTCAACATCTTAATTCATTTTCGCTTTTTAAAGGTTGCCATGTGCGGTGACATCTGTAAGATGTACCGCTGTGTCCGAATATCGCATCCAGAGCAATTTCTGCATTGGATCTTATGGCGTGATCATCAAAATGAAAGCATAAGGACGTACACCCTTGTAATATGTTCGATAGTGAAAGATAAGTATGTTGGTATATACATGTGTATGCAGAAGGCATGCATATGTTGTGTATGGTTTTACCACTTGAGCTGCAAAGTGCAGTCAGTATTCCCACGTGCCGCGATCGGCTTATGTATAAGCGATGGATCGTATTGCTTGTGCGCTGGAATGTTTATGTAATTCTAAGCGGTCTTTTAATGTACTTTGGGCATTTGTATATTTTTGTATTTATTATGACAAAGTGTCACAATGTATTAACGGATTGTTATACCCTTTGATTTATGATAATGGTAGGGTAGATATGCTACACTTCCCTTTTTAAAGAAATAACGTAATACATGTAGTCATTTAGTGTTAGTGTTAATATATTGTATTTAATTTTTAAAAAGAAATTAATTTGTTACTTATTATAAATTTATGTATTGAAAATGGTTTTATCTCTTTTTTTTTAAACATTTGTGTTCATTGACAAATGTTTATTTTTAATATATTTATTTACGTTTTTTTTATTTTTAACTTTCTTAATAGAATAAAACAAAATATTTATTTTTTTTTTTTTGGTTAGGTTGATCAGACCCCTTTTTTTCATGAAACGCTTCATTGAATATATTTTTTTAGCCTATCCTTATGTACTTTGTGTTTCTTATCTTTACTATCTTTAATAAAAACGTTGTCATTATCATCTATTTTCTCTACTATATATGGTCCTAAATATACTGGGTCTAATTTGTGCCCTGTTTCGTTTCTTATAAGAACTTTATCTCCTACTTTTAATTCAACATTTTTTGTTTTTTCATCATATGCTAATTTCCTATAAGCCTTGGCTTTTTCTAACATAATTCTTGCTCTTTTGTATGCTATTTCTTTTTTTTTTTTTTTATTTTTATTTTTTTATTTATTTAATAATTGGTTTGTAAGGACTCTTTTCCATTTGATGTCATGCTATTTCTAATCTAAACTTTATTTCCTTAGAGTAGTCATATAAATTATAAATATGATCTATGTAATTAGTTTTATTTAAATCTATGAACTGTTTTGGTAGTCTGCCAAATACAAGTTCGTATGGACAATACTCCTGCGTTGCTGATGGTGTCGTGTTGAAGCAATAAGTGAAATATTGAATCCAGACATCCCAGTCAGTTTTGTCTGCAGAGATGTATGAACGAATGTATTGATTAAATGTTCGATGACTTCGTTCTATTGTCCCTAATGTTTGATGATGATATGCAGTAGAGGTGAGATTCTTGATCTTCATATACTTGCATAAATCAGTTAAAATCTGGTTTTTATACTCTATTCCCATGTCCGAGATGAACGTCTTCATTGGACCAAACTTGAGTATGAAATTTTCGAATATAGCTTTTGCGACATTATTTGAGCTTTTGCTTTTTATTGGAATGGCTACTAAATATTTTGTAAGGTCACATATTAATGTGACTATGTATTCATTCCCATTTTCCGATTTAGGTAGCGGACCAACTGTATTCACTATCACTATATCGAAAGCATTCACAGGTGTTTCTGTGAGAGTCAAAGGTGTTTTTGTGTGCGTCTTTGTTTTAGACATTTGGCATTTTTGTCATCTACGTACGTACTCTTTTATATGACGTGTCATATATTACCAGTAGTAGTGTCTTTTTATTTTCGCTAGCGTTCTTGTTATGCCGCTATGACCTCCTTGAATTGGGTCTCTTTTTCATCTTTTATTTGGGTCACCGGCTGGAGTAGCGCTACTCTTAAAGATTTTAATATTTTATTGCCCATATTTTTAAAAGAATCTATTGAAACTGATTCAAAGATCTTTTCGCTCGGTGCCACTTTGAGTTGGCTTATTTTTAATATACCGGCTTCTGTTTCAAGCCTTTGGAAGAACTGACCTAAGTCGAGGATTCCATTAGTATATAAATCGCTATTTCCATGTTTAAATAAACATTTAGATTCTGTTATGCGCAAGGTCACTACTTTTCGAACTTCATAATTTGTAATGACTTCATGTACGTTGGGCTTAGATACATTTTTATGACTTTGCCTTGGCAGAAGTTCATAATTTTCTACTGTACAGTTTTTATTTTGTCTACTTTGTCGCCTGGTAGTGACTTTCAGGACTTTATGTTGCACATCTTTGAGTTCTTTTATATTAATGCGCGAAAGTGCGTCTGCTACAAAATTATCTTTCCCCTTTAGGTATTCTACTGTGAAGTCGTATACTTCAAGCTCTAGCCGCATGCGAGTTAATTTCGAGCTGGAATTAGTCATAGAAAAAAGATATGTCAATGGTCTGTGATCCGTTTTAATAGTAAAGTGTATGCCATGAATATATGGTCTAAAATGGGTAATTGCCCAATGAACTGCCGCTAACTCTTGTTCTGTTGTGCTCTTATTGCTTTCCCCTTTTGTAAATGAACGAGATGCATAAGCTATTGGGAGCTGAATTCCGTCACGGTTCTGAGTTAGAACCGCTCCGCAAGCTTGTTTACTAGCATCTGTTATAATGCAAAATTCTTTGCGAAAATCAGGATATTGTAATAATGTGGGGTGCATAAGCTTTTCTTTAAGGTACTGGAATGCGTTTTGGCATTCACTTGACCATTTAAAAGGAACATTCTTTTTACATAATCTAGTTATGTGCCGTGAATAATGGGCGAAGTTTTTTATAAATCGATGATAATAATTGCAGAATGCTCAAATCGTCTCGCGCTGTCCGCATCATGAGGGACAGGATAAATTTTGATGACGTCAAATTTCTTGTCATCTGGCAATACTCCTTTGCCAGTGCATTTGTGACCTAAAAATGTCACTTCATGCATGAAAAATAAACATTTTTCTGCATGCAACTTTAGGTTATATTTCCTACATACAGTTTAGTTTTTAATCATGTGTTTTTCGGAACATCCAATCACCATTAAGTCATCCATATAAAGGAATGCCTGAGAGGGTTCTAAACCCGAGTATGCTATAGTCATCATTCTCTGAAATGAATTTGGTGCCATTTTAAGGCCAAATGGTAATCGCGTGAAGCGATATGAGCCATTACTCGTTGAAAAAGATGTTATTTTTCTTGAATTTTCTTCAAGTTCAATTTGGTGGAAACCTGACATTAAGTCAAGTCATGAAAAGTATTTAGCTCTGCCCAGTTGGTCTAGAATATCATCAATTCTGGGGGAGTGGGAATTTATCAGAAAGTAGTTTTTTGTTGATTTGACGATAGTCAAAGTTTTAGATTTCGTAATCAAATCGCCATACAAAAGCCCATCTTGGGACGTCGACAAAAAAGGTTTCGACCCCAACGGCAACAAAATCAACGATTGGTAATCGTCTTTAGGAAGCTCAATGAACGAACTATAGCCGATCGATACCCAATGCCAAGTATTCCCATGATTTTAGCAAATCTGGGACAGGCAAAGTTTTTCACGACCCTCGACTTAAAATCGGGTTACCACCAAATTTATTTAGCAGAACATGATCGCGAAAAAACCTCATTCTCGGTCAATGTGGGAAAATAATAGTTCTGCCGATTGCCTTTCGGACTGAAAAATGCGGAAAGCTTTTTTCAAACGGCCATCGATGATGTCCTCGGAGAACACATAGGGAATTTTTGCTATGTGTACGTTGACGACGTCATAATTTTTTCCGCGAACGAAGCTGATCATGTCCGGCACATAAACACGGTGTTGGAATGTCTGTGCAATGCTAACATGCGTGCTGCTCAAGAAAAGACAAGGTTTTTCAAAGAAAGCGTCGAGTTTCTGGGATTCGTAGTAACAAAAAACGGGGCCAGAACCGACCCTGAAAAGGTGAAAGCCATGCAGGAATTCCCTGAGCCAAAAAACTTGTTTAGCCTGCGATAATTTCTTGGTCTAGCCAACTATTATAGAGGCTTTATTAAAGATTTTGCAGCATTAGCTAGGCCACTGACCAACATTCTGAAAGGAGAAAACGGATCCGTGAGTAAACACATGTCCAAAAAAGTCTCAGTTGAGTTCGATGAAACTCAACGCAATGCTTTCGAAACCTTGAGGAGTATTTTGGCATCAGAAGATGTAATTCTTATGTACCCGGACTTTAAAAAAGCCTTTGATTTGACCACTGACGCTTCTATGGACGGCATCGGTACCGTTTTGTCTCAAGATGGTAGGCCAATAACTATGATTTCCAGAACACTCAAAGATAGCGAATCTCATTACGCTACAAATGAAAGAGAGTTGCTGGCCATAGTATGGGCTTTAGGAAGGTTACAAAATTATCTATATGGGACAAGGGAAAATAAATATATTCACCGACCATCAGCCCCTTTCTTTCGCTGTCTCTGACAGAAATACAAATGCAAAAATCAAAAGATGGAAAGCATTCATTGACGAACACAACGCCAAGGTGTTCTACAAACCGGGTAAGGAAAATTTTGTGCCCGATGCCCTATCCAGACAAAACGTGAACGCAATGCAAGACGAGCCCTTATCGGACGCTGCAACCATTCATAGTGAGACCTCGTTAACATACACGATAGAGGCAACGGACAAGCCATTAAATGGCTTTCAAAACCAAATTGTCTTAGCAAAGGCACGTTTCCCACTACAAAGGAAAATAATAATCTTCGGCAAAAAAATTCGCCATATCATTAGCTTCGTGGACAAAGCTTCACTGTTCGAGATATTAAAACCACTCATCATCCCAGATGCAGTCAACGCAATTCACTGCGATCTTCCAACGCTCGCTAGCTTTCAGCACGAACTCGTGTTAAACTTCCCAGCTACTAAGTTGTAGCATTGCAAGAACTATGTGTCAGATATTACTGACAAAAACGATCAAATGGAAATCGTTACGACACAACATAACCGAGCGCACAGAGCCGCACAGGAAAATGTTAAGCAAGTCCTTCGTGACTACTATTTTCCCAAAATGACTAATTTGGCAAATGAAGTTGTCACAAATTGCAAAATATGCACAAAAACAAAATATGATAGACATCCACAAAAACAAAAACTTGGAGTCTCACCAATACCTTCATATGCTCGCGAAATGTTGCATATGGACATTTTTTCCACCGATTAGAAGTTTTTCCTTACTTGTGTAGACAAATTCTCTAAATTCGCTGTCGTCCAATCAATCCCGTAACGGACAATAATTGACTTAAAATGTCCATTATTCAGCTGATCAATCTATTCCCTAAAACGAAAACGATATTGTGCATTAACGAAGCAGCATTCATTTCTGAAACAATAGTGTCTCTTCTGAAAAATAACTACGACATAGACATCGTTAACTCGCCACCGTTACAAAGCGCTTTCAATGGTCACGTAGAAAGATTTCATAGCACCTTGACGGACATTGCTCGAAGCCTAAAAATGGATAAGAAAGCCAGCGATACAGTTGAGCTTATTATGAAGGCAACAGTGGAGTATAATAGGTCAATCCACTCGGTCACGAACCAAAAACCGCTGGATGTCATACATGGCACATCTGTCGAACTTAGACAAAAAATTAAAAAAAAAATCGAAAAGGCACAGCAAGCTGTACTTGAAAGATGTAATGCAGCCAGACAAAACAGGGTTTTTGAAGTGGGCGAAAAGGTTCTGGTAAAGACGAACCGCAGATTGGGAAACAAGCTATCGCCCCTCTATACTGAAAAGAAAGTCGAGGCAGATCTGGGGACAACGGTCTTCATTGGGGGAAGAATTGTTAATAAGGACAGCCTCCGTTGACACCGTAGTTTGTTTTCTGTGTTTTTTAACGTGTTCTTTAACAATCAAATTCAATTTTTTATTCTTAGGTCAACATATGCAATCGGTAGTGGAAAAAGCGATTTTCCCCACTTGCTACCTTCATTTTTAACTGCAAATTTAAACATTATAGCCAACAATATAACAAGCTAATACACTTGCCTCCTTAACCGAAAGGTTTTTATAGCCTCTGGTCTTTACACACTTCACTAGATTCTCATGCACAAATTTTCGCCCTCATTAAAGAGAGGGTGGTCCATAAGACAATCTAAGGTAGCAGTCCGTAAAATCAGTTAGAATAATAGCTAGCAGCTAAGTTCATATTACCGCATAGACCTTATTTGACTTTTTACAGGATTCAATCTGCATTCTTGTTAATGCTGGGTTTAGTACAGAGTCGGATCATCGACTATTCGCATTCCAATTATATTCCGATAATAGACGGAAAGGTATTGGTATGGGAACAAAGGGACTACTTGAGGCATTCAAGTAACCTGAAGAAATTTAATGCCATTGCAGATGAAACCGAAAAACTAATAGAGCTATTCCCACAATCTCACATGCGGAAATTATTAGCAGATATATATCATATTAAGAGCTTACTGTCTGTTATTGAAACACACCATAGAATAGCAAGAAGCCTAGATGTCCTAGGCTCAGCGTTAAAGGTCATAGCAGGCACACCAGATGCCTCCGACTTCGAAAAGATTAGATGGTCCGAATCCCAATTAATCGATGCAAGCAATAGGCAATTGATTATCAACTCAGAGACGCAAAGGCCAGTCAACAACTAACTGACGTAGTAAATGAAATACTAAAAGTAAAAAATAATAATTTAGTGGATACACCACATTTGTATGAAACATTATTAGCGAGAAATAGAATATTAATTAATCAAATATCGAAATCTAATTCTCATAATTACATTAGCTAAACCCAATATAACATATCCAACTATTTTTGAACATAATGATTTGAAAACTATTTTGAATGAACACCCAGTAGAAGTCCCCATAGTTAGCCTTTCAGAAGCGTCTAAAATTAAGGTCCTCCAGTCCGAAAATGTAGTCCACATATTAATAGCTTATCCTAGGGTAAAATTCATTTGCAAGAAGATTACTATATATCTCGTGTCCCACCAACCTGTCGCACTACAAATACAAGACGATACCGTAGCCGATTGCAACGATGACATACTAGCAGTCAACGAGTGCGTGTCAACAACCTACGCCTCCGTTTGTAAGCTCCGTTTGTAAGCTCCTGCGCACGAGCATTATACGCTGGCAGCACGGCCTCTTACCGAACACAACCGAGCCACCTCGAACCAGTCGCATTAATAGACGATGGTGTCATCATCATCAACGAAAGCACAGCTAAAGTGAGCAGTGACGATGGCCCAGAGGTTGTAACAAACGGGACCCACCTCGTCACCTTCCGATACTCCGCTACCATCAATGGCACAAAATATGCGATTGAGCGCGAGTTCATAGGGAAAGCACCAGCCATCGCGAAGTCACCTCTACTCAACATCATCGGTCATGACTCGGTTTTAAGCATGCCCCAACTCCACAGGATGAATAACCATAATCTCCAGGACATCAATAACTTTAAAAATGAGTTGGCATCCACAGAAACATCCAAGCACCTGGCCACAGTCGGCGTCGCTCTCAGCATTACCATCAGCAACTTCATCATCATCTGGCTAGTTGTAAAAAAATGGCAGACTTCGAGAAAGGTGAAAAGGATCATCAATAGCTATAACGTGACCGAGGACGGTCAGAAACTTGAGGGGGGAGTAGTTAACACATAAGAGTTACACGTAAATACAATACATAAGAATATCAAAACACTTTGTTTATCCATTCGGTCCAAACGCATTCCGCTGACACAGGAGTTCAGCGCCCCGACTGTTTTGTCGGCAGCAGCAACGTGACACTTGACTATGTCGCAAGTGGCTACGTTAGCGCTTATGCTGAGTCGGCTTGCCGACTGCAACTTTGTAGCTTATGGTTTTTTGTAGCTTTGGATTTCCGCCTTTAAGTTTAGCTATATGCCTTTCTTGTATTTTTTATACCCTGAACCCATTGAAAATGGGTAAATGTCCGCCTGTCCGTCCGTCCGTCCGTCCGTCCGTCCGTCCGTTCGTCCGCCCGTCCGTCCGTCTGTCCGTATGTATGAACGCAAGGATCTCAGAACCTATAAGTGCTAGAGAGCTCAAATTTTAGATGTAAGTGCTCCTAGTGCCTGCGCAGATCGAGTTTGTTTCCGATAATCGATAACTTACTCCGTTTCCAAGCAATTTTTATTTTATACCTATCGCCACCTCCCCTCTAACACTGCACAGCTATAAATAAAGTTAATAACCCAATTTATATTGCCAACCAATCTAAGCCAGAATTTTAATGCAATTGACTTTTTGAGAATACACAAATATTCTATGGTACAATAATATATACTGTAGAAAATTTCATTAATCTCGGTTAAGAGAAAACCAAAGTTATATGTAACTGCGCAATTGGATGGCACAGCTAGCGAAAACATCAAGAATTTGTGTACTATCTATTCTATCGCATTCTAACAGCATTGTAATTGCGACTTTTTTCTGTAATGCTATTTTAGTTCGTTTTTTTCTCATAGCAAGTGTTGCGGTCTGTCGCGAGTACGAGCCCTACCTGGGAAACTATTTTTTTTTTGTTTTTTTTTTTTGGTGGTTTGTCTGTTGAGTAGAGTCGTCAGCAAGTAATACGGTGCTTTTACCTTTTTATACCCTTGCAGAGGGTATTATAATTTTGTCGTGAAATGTGTAACGCATAGAAGGAGACATCTCCGACCCCATAAAGTATATATATTCTTGATCAGCATCAACAGCCGAGTCGATATAGCCATGTCCGTCTGTCCGTCTGTCTGTTTGCATGCAGCCCATATGTCAAAACCAGCTGGATCGGACCACTATATCATATAGCTGCCATAGGAACGATCGGTCGAAATCTAAGTTTTTGTATGAAAAATCATTTTGTTTATCAAGATATCTTGACCAAACTCGGGATTTATTAGTTTTACTATGCTCCCCATATATATGCAAAATCCTATTAAGATCGGACCACTATATCATATAGCTGCCATTGGAACGATCGGTCGAAAATTAAGTTGTATGAAATAAACATTTTGTTTTTCAAGATATCTTGACCAAACTCGGCATTTATTAGTTTTACTGTGCTCCTCATATATATGCAAAATCCTATTAAGATCGGACCACTATATTATATAGGTGCCAGAGGAACGATCGGTCGAAAATTTAGTTCTTGTATGAAATAATGTTGTTTATCAAGATATCTTGACCAAATTCGGCATTAACTATTTTCCCTGTGCTTCTTAGATACGGGCAAAGCACTATGAGCATTATGAAAAGGTTGGGTCTGCAAGGGTATTAGATCTTCGGCGTGCCGAAGATAGCCTTTCTTACTCGTTTTTTTTTAATTTATCTTTATTACTTCAAACGAGCGCGATGCGCGAACTGCATTTGGTATTGGAATGGGAGGGTTCAGCGTATTCCCTAGTCGGGAGCTCCCGACTAGAACCTCTTACTTGTTTTGAGTTTAGTTCTGTGAAACGAGCAATCATTGCTCCGGCAATAAAGTCGTAATCATTATCTTTTATTATTATCGCCTAGTCCAAGACTAGCGATAGGGGGTTAAGTCACCTTCGCAACATAATAACTACAAGATGTATCACCGGTGGACCAGGAGCAGACATCGCAGTCGCTACACACAACTTCGTAATTTGTATACGTTTCACATAAATAAAATGAGTCGAGGTTTTTATGTCGACCCATAAAAAAGTGGGAACGTATATTATCTTTTCACATGCTACATTATTAAATATCATTATCGAGCTATTCTTAGCTTTTTCAGGTGGTATAACAGTTCGTTCTCAGAAAACGTGTAATATCCCATTCCTTTTATTGGGGTAACGAGATTCTTTAAGTATTCATATTTCGGTTGAAATAATGATTTTGAGTTTAAGTAAATATTTTTAGATTTTAATTTATTTGGACTCTTATTAAACTGATCATGAGATGTCTTTCCACAATTAGATGCATTACAATTCAATCCTCTGATTGAGTTTGGTAATAGCACACTGAGTCTAATATTATTTTTATTGGGTGAAAAATCAGTATTTCTCACTTCTATATCCTTTTTCATCTTTAAACGCATATTTAATGATTCCATTCTCGAAAAATTAATATCATTCACTAATATACATTCAGCGATGAAGTTTCAATTAAAATTCCTTTTTGTTTTTATAAAAGATTCCGTCATAAACCAATCCCCTATTGTGGAGGTAAAGTTGCTCCATATTTCAATACGAACGCAATGAAAACAAAAAAAAAACAGTAATTGTATCAATAAGGGAAAACTCGTGTTTCTTGTTTCAAAATAGTTTGATTTTGTGATGGAGCGTCTGCTCCGTTTTGCTTCTGTCTTTATTTTGAATTCTTATTTTATATATGTAATGAACTTAGGCTTAATACATAATGTTCTTATTCTATGTATTTGGTATATTAGTTTATGCAGAAGGAATAAACATAATATAAACATGTATGTACTAAACCTCTCCTAAACCTCTCCTCTTAGCAAAATGACGTAATATTCTGTGAAGTTATTTAAAAGTGTAGTGTATATATTGTTTCTATTTTTATTATTTATTTTTTTAATTACATTTTTGTAAACCCTTAGAAGGAGACATCTCCGACCCCATATAGTATATATATTCTAGATCAGTATCAACAGCCGATTCGATATAGCCGTCTGTCTATTTCTAAGCGAACTTGTCACTTATCAAATTTCTAGCGTGGCCTTTAAGTTTAGTCTTTATAAAGATTACAGCAGTTAGTTCATGAGAGCCTTTTAAGGAATCTATAAGATTTAATGCATCTAAGAAACTTTGTAGGTTTTCGGCCTTTCTGGTAAGAATGACGAGGCTAATTTTAAAAACTCTACAACTGTCTCCGCCTTGTTTAATAATTTATGTCTTCTAGTTGGACGTTTTCCGTTGATTTTTTAAAGAGTCACTTATCAAACGTGACTCGCGTGTTTAATGCCGATGGTATATAAATCTGGAGATTATACTTTGTATTTAAGTTTACCAGATTATCCCTTAGACGTTGTAAGACGTCTGAAGTTTGGACTCTGTGTAAACTTGTCAGTTTATTTCGCCACTCCTTAAATAAACTCCTGATTTCGTTGTATTCATATACAAGGATCTCAGTGTGTTTAATTATGGTGGGTCTCAAAACTGGTGCGCTTTTATTAAGGCACTTGTATGATTTATCAAAATTTTCTGTATGCCGCTTTATTTTCTCCACTATTTGCTGCCATTCCATGTGGAACTTCCCCTACTTAAATATAATATTTAAACAGCGGCTTAGACCTTGTCTAAATCGATAGCCCGATTTATGTAACGCATTCTTAGTGATTTTTTATGAAGAAGATACATCTTCAGAAGGATGACGCTTTTACGATGAGTATAATTAGCAGAATGTTTGTTAGGATGCTGGTCAATAATTGTTTTTATTTTGACGTAGGCTAAGGTCGACAAGACTATTCCACTTGGCTTGTTATTGTGCCATATTTTTCTATATATTTGGATTCGAACTCATATACTGATATGAATTCTCTATGCAAACGAAAGTCTGGATAGTCGTTGTATACATTATCAATTTTGTCTTCAATGATGACCAAATTCTTTTTTTTTTTTGTTTAAATTTTCATGAATAATGGACTGATTTTTTATCTGTGTATATACATATGTGTGTAATATTTTTATTTTATTTTCAGAATTGCAAAAATTTGCGAAATACTTGTTTATAAAATTTTGGTTGGCTGACAATTTTTATTTAAACAATAAATGGTCCAACCGTATGTGTTCAATCA
>JAEIGF010000515.1:0-139862 GCA_018903485.1 Drosophila littoralis | reverse complement strand
AGAGTCGCCAGTTTTTTATTTTTTATTTATTTATTTATTAATGGTTGACAAAACGAGTGTCTTCCTCATTATACATACAATACATAATGGAATTATATGCTAAAAGCCTAGTTAGATAACACAGTTCTCTAAATAGCATCACCGACCGATGGAGGTGTTTTAGTTGCCAGTCCGGCCAGCTGTGCCCCTTTTCACAGCTAAATTTGTCAGTGACGCTATTAGAGCCTACATCTAAGCAGAAGGGAGTAAGTAGGAAAAAAGTGTTCTTAAGTAAAATAATAAAGATAATCTTAGTTTGCTATATTAATTAATAAAATACAATAAATAAGAAAAAGGAAAGTAAGAAGATTGTTAATAAAGTAAAGAAATTTAAGCTAGATGTATAGAGTGTTAAGTAGATAGGACAGAGAGAAAAGTAATGGGAAATCACCGACCCGGTGGGGGAAAATTTGCAGCCTGTCCGGCAAGCTATGCCCCTGCTCATAGCTGGGAGTGGTCAGTGACTTCCCGAAGGTATCCTGAAAGCAACGATTTTATTAGGGGTAGAGAAAGTTCTATAGAGAAAACGTGATGCAAACTATTATAATTTTTACATAGCACGCGAAAAGGATTGTGCATAGCGTAGTCTGTTGTGCACGTAGACAGGAATAAGGGGCGGTAATTTCTGGTTGGTCTAGACGGAACAGAGAATTGAAGACGCCCTAGCAGAAAAGGAGAATCTATATCGCCAATAATCAACTTATGTAGAAGGACAACACCAAGAATTGTCCTACGGTTGGTTAATGACGGAAGGTTAAGAAGAAGCAGCCTGCTGGAGTAGGATGGCAAACGAAGATTAGGGTCCCAATTTAAACCTCGTAAGGCAAAAAGCAGATATTGCTTCTGAACAGATTCAATACGATCCTGGCTATTGTTATACTGCGGAGACCAGATGCAAGAGCAGTATTCAAGGATAGGGCGAACAAGAGAGATGTACAGAAGTTTCGTTATAAAAGGATCGTTAAACTCTTTAGACCATCGTTTAATGAATCCAAGTACACCTTTTGCCTCATTAACGATGGTATCTATGTGAAGATTGAAACAGAGTTTAGAATCAAAAAGAACGCCTAGATCCTTAACTGTTAGTATACGTTGCAAAGGGGTATTGTCGATTGTATAACTGACAAGATAAGGTGTAGTACGATAAAATGTCATAAACATACACTTTGAACAATTCAGATGCAATTGATTGGCCGAACACCAAAGTTGCATAGCGTTCAAATCGTCTTGTAGACGAGAATGATGTAGGGGATTAGTGTATGATAGAATAAGTTTCACATCATCCGCATACATGAGTACACGGGCATGTGATATAACAGAGGGGAGATCATTTATAAAAGAGTAAAGAGTAAAGGTCCAAGATGACTACCTTGAGGAACACCAGAAGTAACGTGAACCTGTTTAGAGGTAGTCTGCCTCAGCATTACTCTTTGGGTCCTACCTTTTAATAAGAATTTATCCAAAGCAAAAGAGACGGAGGGAAACCTATTCGGTCAAGTTTAAAAAGTAAAATGTCATGGTGCACAGAGTCAAACGCCTTACTGAAGTCAGTATAAATGACATCAGTTTGCATTTTCGAAAGAAAGGCATCATTTACCAAGGAAGTAAATTCAAGCAGATTGGTCGTAGTTGACCGATTCTTTACGAATCCATGTTGAACAGGGGAAACAACTGATTTGCAGAAATGCTGCAAATTCGAAGTGATTATTTTTTCAAATAATTTAGGAATAGCGGACAGTTTTGCAATGCCCCTGTAATTTTGTATATCAGACTTTCCACCTTTCTTGTGGAGAGGAATGATATAAGATTCTTTCCAAAGAGATGGAAATACAGAAGATTCAAGAGATAGATTAAAAAGCTTTTGCAATGGATAAAGAAGGGAAGAACTACACTCCTTGAGTAGACAACTAGGAATATTGTCAGGCCCAGGAGAGTAAGAAGATTTTAAAGAGTTTATAGCTGAAAGGAGAGAGGAGTGTGAAATAATAGGAGGAGGTATAGAACTAGAGGAAGAAATAGTATAAGGATAAGAATTATTATTAGGACAGACTGAGGAGTAAGTAGATTGGAAAAAATTAGCAAAGAGGTTAGCAGAATCAGAGTCATTACTAGCTTTATCCATCCCGAAAGAAAAGAAGTTGGCAAACTTGAAGATTTACGCTTCAAGTTTACAAAATTGTAAAACTGTCTCGGATTTTGGGCAAATTGCCTTTTACAACGAGTTAGATAATTCTCATAGCATTGAGAATTCAGAAGAAAAAAGTTCGACTTGGCTATGGAATATTTAGCCAAGTCTGTACACGAACCAGACTTTTTAAACTTTTTAAAATATTTAGATTTTAAGTTTTTAAGATGTGACAATCTGGGAGTAAACCAGGGTGGTTTTGAAGAAGTAGTCGAAGTAATTGACTTGGGAATGCTCATATCTAAGAGGGAGTTTAGGGTGCTATAAAAAAAAGTAATAGCAGTATTCATATCAACCGAGTCATATAAGAAAGACCAATCGGTTGCATAAATAAGCTGATTCAGCAATGAATAATTTCCTTTGCGAAAGCATAGGCGGGGCTTATTGATGAGCACGAAATGAGACGATTACAATTGAACATTGTAATCTCTAAAGTAGGATGATATACATCCTCAGGAAGAGATAAAGGAGGGTACCTAGACACATTAGAGATAAGGTAGTTGTTAACAAATACAAGGTCAAGTGTTCTATTCAAATGATTAGAAATTGAATTGATTTGAAACAACGAAAGATCAAGCATGCAGTCTATAAAATCATGCTGTGCTAAGGGCACTAGATAATTTTCGGCAGTGAATAATGACCAAGAGATGTTCGGCAAATTAAAATCACCCAACACCATAAATAGGGCATTATCACGCACGTGTGAAGAAACTTCTTTAATACAAGTAATATGTTTCATATAAACTTGAATATCAGAAGAAGGAGGAACATAAGAGCATGTAAAATAGATATTCCGTGTAGGAAAAGACACCTTGACTGAGATTATTTCAGCGTCAGTAGGCGTACTAAAACAGAAAAGTTCTGACTGGAGAGTGGCTTTAACTGCAATTAACACCCCACCACCTCGAGTCGGCCGATCATTTCTGTTTCGGAAAATGCTATTATATCCGAGTCGAAGGAAGAACTGGCCATGAAAAGATTTTTAAGCTTTGAAATAAGACCTCTGACATTCTGATAATGAATACAGATTTGGTCAGAAGATGAAGTTAGTTTTTTGGGGCAGAAATGGTACCCGGTATTGAAGGGACTGGATGGGTGACAGGCTGGTTACGCTTTTTTGGCTTGAACTCGTGAACAATCATGTGTGGAGGCCAAAATTTGGGATCACAAATGATTGGGAACATATCATGTGAAACATTAATTTTGAATGATGATATTTCACGAGGGGTGGAGAAATAAAATTTGGTTATTGACACGCTAGCAGAAGATTTGCTAGCAATATAGGCTGCCAATGACTCAGAAGTGGTGTCCGATGAAAGTCGAGACACAAAAACTTGCCTACGAGGGGCAACAACCGTTAAAGTAGGTGCTGATGGGGCTGCAGGTAGTACAGGAGATGGAGGAGCTAAAGAGGCACCATGATTGTGTTTAACAATCTGGGCAAGATTACGGGCAGGTCTACCTTTGCGGCCAGGAGCTGACGGGGCTGAGGCAGTTTGGATAACTGGGACGGTATCAGGTACGGGCTCTGCTGGAACTACTATAGGGGATAAAACGGGGGTAATTGGGCAGTCGCTTGGGGAAGGCGATAAAGACAACATTGGAGATAAATTCATGTTGCCAGGTAGGGACAAGAAAGGCGTAGGTGTCTGAACAGACGTAGACGGCAATTGCAAAAGTTGAGGCTCCAACCGGCGATTGGTTGGAGACTCAAATTTATAATTGGCAAGCAACTCAAAACTCGAGTCAAATTTACTCGACAGTTGCTTAGCCACATTATTCAATTTTAAGAATTGATTTCTCACAGAATTAATTCAATCAATTTGGAGCTATCAATCCGTAACACGATTGAAAACTCTGGGTATCCTTAATGCTGCTGACAGCAATGTCGTCAGCTCCAGGGTAGTGTCTGGCGGAGTATTCTGCTATAAGACGTTCATGTTTTATGCCGGATATCATAGTGGCGTGCATTAAAAATCTATTTACGATTCCTATAATCTGCTTGCTACCTTAGCACAACATCCTAAAAAGGTACAAAGAAATCCGGACCGGTCCGGACGCATTCTGTCGTCATAACCCAACAGAAATATCCTGTTAGGTGTGGCGTAGGTGCTGGAAGGACCAGACATTTGCGACAGCCCGGTTCTTAAAAAAAAAAAAAAAAAAAATAGCCAAATGCCTCGTCATCTAATTAGTGACGCGCATGAATGGATTAACGAGATTCCTACTGTCCCTATCTACTGGCTTCCCAGCCGGGATGCGCGTTTTCGGAAGCCACACTGTCGAGGACCGGAAAACGAGCGCTGCTGTCATCATCGACGACCCAGATGCCATCTGCCTACCAGTGGAGTCGCTGACCACCGAGGCAGGAGTATGTGTGAGGGTCACAGGTAAACATGGCACAGTTTACTTGACCTCCATATACTGCCATGCTCATGCTGACTTGACGAGGATACTAAGCTATATGGATGCCATACTGCTACTGGCGAGCAGTACACCGGTCATTTTTAGCCTGGACGCAAACGCTGTGTCTCCCTTGTGGTTCAGCAAACGGCACGAATTCTTTCGTGGCCAGCTGAACTACAGAAGAGGCGAACAGCTAGATGAGTGGATACTCGGAAGTCGTGCCAGCGTGCTAAATCAAGTCAGCGAGGTGTACACGTTCGATAATGGAAGAGGACAGAGCGATGTCGACGTAACAATCGTCAACGAAGCAGCGTCTACGTGGGCCGCGTATGACTGGAGTGTGGACGAGTGGGATTTGAGCGACCACAACATGATTACTGTTGTGATCTCGCCATCCCCAGCAAATGCAGTTGAGAGCTATGCTCCTGTGCCTTCCTGGAAGCTCACTAATGCTAATTGGCGATTGTTCGACTCGGAGCTGGTAGAGGAAATCGAGGAGCACCTTTCCCAGAAGGACATTAGGATGTTGCCACTGGATTCCGCGGTGTCTGCCCTACGCCTCTGTGTGCGACAGAGTGTTAGGCCGCAGACCGTCGAGAGCCCAGGGAAAAGTTAAATGGTGGACTGCCGAACTGAGTACCAAACGCCGTGAGGTCAGGAGACTGAGGCGGAGGCTCCAGGATGCACGGCGCAGAGGCCATGAATCTGCACAGTATCTTGCAGCTCATCTGCGGACAGCCGTCCGCGAGTTCAAGACGCTCATCCTGAAGACGAAGGAAATTATTCATTGCTGAATCAGCTTATTTATGCAACCGATTGGTCTTTCTTATATGACTCGGTTGATATGAATACTGCTATTACTTTTTTTTATAGCACCCTAAACTCCCTCTTAGATATGAGCATTCCCAAGTCAATTCCTTCGACTACTTCTTCAAAACCACCCTGGTTTACTCCCAGATTGTCACATCTTAAAAACTTAAAATCTAAATATTTTAAAAAGTTTAAAAAGTCTGGTTCGTGTTCAGACTTGGCTAAATATTCCATAGCCAAGTCGAACTTTTTTCTTCTGAATTCTCAATGCTATGAGAATTATCTAACTCGTTGTAAAAGGCAATTTGCCCAAAATCCGAGACAGTTTTACAATTTTGTAAACTTGAAGCGTAAATCTTCAAGTTTGCCAACTTCTTTTCTTTCGGGATGGATAAAGCTAGTAATGACTCTGATTCTGCTAACCTCTTTGCTAATTTTTTCCAATCTACTTACTCCTCAGTCTGTCCTAATAATAATTCTTATCCTTATACTATTTCTTCCTCTAGTTCTATACCTCCTCCTATTATTTCACACTCCTCTCTCCTTTCAGCTATAAACTCTTTAAAATCTTCTTACTCTCCTGGGCCTGACAATATTCCTAGTTGTCTACTCAAGGAGTGTAGTTCTTCCCTTCTTTATCCATTGCAAAAGCTTTTTAATCTATCTCTTGAATCTTCTGTATTTCCATCTCTTTGGAAAGAATCTTATATCATTCCTCTCCACAAGAAAGGTGGAAAGTCTGATATACAAAATTACAGGGGCATTGCAAAACTGTCCGCTATTCCTAAATTATTTGAAAAAATAATCACTTCGAATTTGCAGCATTTCTGCAAATCAGTTGTTTCCCCTGTTCAACATGGATTCGTAAAGAATCGGTCAACTACGACCAATCTGCTTGAATTTACTTCCTTGGTAAATGATGCCTTTCTTTCGAAAATGCAAACTGATGTCATTTATACTGACTTCAGTAAGGCGTTTGACTCTGTGCACCATGACATTTTACTTTTTAAACTTGACCGAATAGGTTTCCCTCCGTCTCTTTTGCTTTGGATAAATTCTTATTAAAAAGGTAGGACCCAAAGAGTAATGCTGAGGCAGACTACCTCTAAACAGGTTCACGTTACTTCTGGTGTTCCTCAAGGTAGTGATCTTGGACCTTTACTCTTTACTCTTTTTATAAATGATCTTCCCTCTGTTATATCACATGCCCGTGTACTCATGTATGCGGATGATGTGAAACTTATTCTATCATACACTAATCCCCTACATCATTCTCGTCTACAAGACGATTTGAACGCTATGCAACTTTGGTGTTCGGCCAATCAATTGCATCTGAATTGTTCAAAGTGTATGTTTATGACATTTTATCGTACTACACCTTATCTTGTCAGTTATACAATCGACAATACCCCTTTGCAACGTATACTAACAGTTAAGGATCTAGGCGTTCTTTTTGATTCTAAACTCTGTTTCAATCTTCACATAGATACCATCGTTAATGAGGCAAAAGGTGTACTTGGATTCATTAAACGATGGTCTAAAGAGTTTAACGATCCTTTTATAACGAAACTTCTGTACATCTCTCTTGTTCGCCCTATCCTTGAATACTGCTCTTGCATCTGGTCTCCGCAGTATAACAATAGCCAGGATCGTATTGAATCTGTTCAGAAGCAATATCTGCTTTTTGCCTTACGAGGTTTAAATTGGGACCCTAATCTTCGTTTGCCATCCTACTCCAGCAGGCTGCTTCTTCTTAACCTTCCGTCATTAACCAACCGTAGGACAATTCTTGGTGTTGTCCTTCTACATAAGTTGATTATTGGCGATATAGATTCTCCTTTTCTGCTAGGGCGTCTTCAATTCTCTGTTCCGTCTAGACCAACCAGAAATTACCGCCCCTTATTCCTGTCTACGTGCACAACAGACTACGCTATGCACAATCCTTTTCGCGTGCTATGTAAAAATTATAATAGTTTGCATCACGTTTTCTCTATAGAACTTTCTCTACCCCTAATAAAATCGTTGCTTTCAGGATACCTTCGGGAAGTCACTGACCATTCCCAGCTATGAGCAGGGGCATAGCTTGCCGGACAGGCTGTAAATTTTCCCCCACCGGGTCGGTGATTTCCCATTACTTTTCTCTCTGTCCTATCTACTTAACACTCTATACATCTAGCTTAAATTTCTTTACTTTATTAACAATCTTCTTACTTTCCTTTTTCTTATTTATTGTATTTTATTAATTAATATAGCAAACTAAGATTATCTTTAATTTTACTTAAGAACACTTTTTTCCTACTTACTCCCTTCTGCTTAGCTGTGAAAAGGGACACAGCTGGCCGGACTGGCAACTAAAACACCTCCATCGGTCGGTGATGCTATTTAGAGAACTGTGTTATCTAACTAGGCTTTTAGCATATAATTCCATTATGTATTGTATGTATAATGGGGAAGACACTCGTTTTGTCGACCATTAATAAAATAAATAAATAAATAAATAAATAAATAAAATACCTCGCCAGTTTAGTGTAGCGGAGATGACCTCGATATTCCCATGCGGGCGATAGTCCCTTCGCAATGTTGTCAGTAAGTCCTGTCTGTTGTAGATCTCGACTTTGCTCTGATGAGCTCTGTCGAGATCAAGTCCGTCTGTCACTACCTGCGCGTCGAGCACTATTGTGCGATCTTGTCGGAATGCAATTAAATCGGGTTTGTAGACCCGATTTTCGCCGTGAAGGCATACTTCGGCATGGACGATGTAGCCCCTTTTCTCAAGTCCCCCCTTGAGATAAGAGACTACACCGTTATGTCTTGACACTCGACTCCCATGTGTTCTATAGGAACGTTGTAGGATGTGATTTAATGACTCGGGAGAATCACATCCTGCACGACACTGCCGATCCAGTTCATGCCTTCCCCGCGACATCCGAGATCTCGTGGGTAGGGCGTTAATGCGCAATTTGATCCCTGTCAAATAAGCTTTTCCGCTCATTAGAGCATAATGCCCCACCTCACGGAGACCGTTCCCATCAGCAGATGCATGCAATCTGTCCGCCCAGTACGAATCGATCTTTGAACGTGATAGCAGTTCGTTAACCCCAGCCTTAGCTCTATCCCGGGCCTTACGGAGCTCGACACTGAGAAAGCTACTGGCCACCTCTGATTGCTCGAGGTAGGGCCAGTTGATACTCGCTAATCTCTTTGTGCGCAGCATAGGAGCTGTCCAGCGTACCGAAGGAATCCCGAGACCCCCACAAGTGTGAGGGGCATGGAAGATCGCAACTGACACGTCCAACGGAAGATCAAACCACTTCCTGACGAACGACCGTACCAATTTGTCGAATTTTCTCAGAACGCCCAATGACACACTACCAAGGGTTAGCTTGTGATTTAGCTGTGGGATCAGGACAGTTCTGAGGGCGAATAATTTCTGTTGTGGTTTTAGGGGGGACTGCGTTAATCTCTCCAACTTTGGAAGGATATCCTCCGAAGGATTGTAACGAGCCCTCCCATCTGCTGTGAAGTGAAGTGACTTGGACACGTGCGCGAACCTATACAAAAAGTACGTGGTTCGACCACGGTAAATTTTTGCTTTGGTTGCCCCTTAATACTTATTGTGAAACATTTGTTTGTATTTAGGGTGAGCCCGACGGAAGACAGGAAGTCAACCGTGGTATCCAATAAAGTCTGAAGGCCTTTTGGAGTGGAAGCAAATAGCATCAAATCATCTGCGAAGGCTGCTGCATTCGTTTTTGCATTTCCGACATTGACACCGATGTCGCCGGGAAGAGACCTGAGCAACCGATCCATGATCAAATTGAACAGTACGGGGGACAGAGGGTCACCCTGCTTTACGCCTCTAGCAGGGACGAATTCCTCTGACCTCCAATCTCCCCCTTTGAAGTAGGTGCCACCTCCCAAGTAAATTCTACGTACGTAGTCGACAAAGCCTTTAGGAGCGCCATACGCGGTTAGGGTGTCAAATACCGCAGCGTGTGACACAGAGTCGAACGCTTTGCTAACATCGAGGGTCCCGATGTAACATGACGCGTAGCGTCTATGGTGATCCCTCAGGACTAAGTCGGCTATTGTCGCGTTATCGGCGCATCCGTCCGTGGGAAGGAACCCCCGCTGACGCGGGTCCCAGCTGGCTAATGAAGACAGTCGGGCCGCGAGTATAGCGTTGAGTTGCCACGACCGAAGGCACCGATATCGGACGAAAGTCTTGCGGTCGGGACGCCCTAGCCACTTTCGGGATGAAAATGGTTCGGGCCACTCGGAAGAGTACGGGCAAGTCGCCGCACCAGAGAATACGGTTCATAATGCGGAGCATTACACCACTCGGGATATTCCTGGCAGTTCTTGGAGATATCCCGTCCGGACCCGGAGACGAAGCCAATGGCACTTTATGCATTTGTAGGTCCCGTGACGTTATCGGTGACCATACCCCCTCGAGCATATGCCCCGATTGGGGCGCGGCGTGACTGCAAGAAGATGGGCTCGGCTGTGTCATGACTTGTCTCCAATATGGTTCCATAATACTCTGGCTCGGCATTGCCGACTCGTCGGTTCCATCTAGCAAGGATTTTATACAACGACCTTTATGTTTATCCCAGTTACGCTGAACCCTAGCGTACTGCTGCCTTCTACGTGCTTTCCCATTGCGAGGTGGTGGGCGGATTTTTCTCGCCGGAACGGGGCGGTCGTTCCGATTCGGAAATAATTCCAGGAGGTAGTTGGATAAACAATGAAGAGTTGCTTCTTTGCCCGATGCTGGCGCCCTATCAATGATAGATTGCAGTACATCGACTCTCCAAGATATGTTGCATGCGACAGGGGCAAGAGCCTGAAGCTCCCGCAAGAGGATATCGTCCGAGTGTATTGATGAAGTGATTGGAGGGGGCGATGGCGGCGGGGGAGTTATCCCGGGCTCACTTAAACTAGGGCGGCGCTGTATGGTCGGAGGTTCATGTGCTTCTGGGATAAGAGTAGCTTGCCCTCTTAGCTGCTCGATTTTCGCTTTATAATTATCCCTCTGTCGAAACTTTTTAATACAATCGACGCTGCGGCTTGTGAATATTTCCGCTAGCTTTTTATTAATGAACCTCTCACCATTTGCTGTGAGCTCGAGTTCCTTCCTCGCCATCATCGACACCTCTTCCTCGCTCCATCTGGCTTTTACATCTACACGCAGACGAAGCTAATCTTGCCTGTCTTTGTGTCGATGTCGCATGTGAACACCTAGGCCAATCTTCGAACTAAAAGATCGCCCCCATTCACTGCACGGAAACATGTTTTGCACATTAGCATCTACGTTCCGTTCCTGATGGTCTCCTAGGCGAATAACCGTAGGAGTATTCACTGAATTATCAGCTATCCGAGGCTCTGTTTGTAAATTTGTACGATTAGTGTGACGGTCCAAGGGGCAGGTAACCCCATAGGACCCGTTCGCCGCTCGTATTAGCTACTAGCCCAATCATCCACTGGACTAGCACCCGGTGGACACCACGGGGAGGCCACATAAAAAAATTCAAAATATTTGTGGGACACATTGTGTCTACGAGTCGACTTGACCGGGTGACTTACGAATTACGCAAATGCCCTTCTGCACCGGTCCTTATCCTGGTGTAATGCTCCGCATTATGAACCTTATTCTCAGGTGCATCGACTTGCCCGTACTCTTCCGAATGGCCCGAACCATTTTCATTTCGAATGTGGCTAGGGCGTCCCGACCGCAAGACTTTCGTCCGATATCGGCGCCTTCGGTCGTGGTTAGGCAACTCAACGCTATATTCGCGGCCCGACTGTCTTCATTAGCCAGCTGGGACCCGCGTCAGCGGGGGTTCCTTCCCAAGGACGGATGCGCCGATAACGCGACAATAGCCGACTTAGTCCTGAGGGATCACCATAGACGCTACGTGTCATGTTACATCGGGACCCTCGATGTTAGCAAAGCGTTCGACTCTGTGTCACACGCTGCGGTATTTGACACCCTAACCGCGTATGGCGCTCCTAAAGGCTTTGTCGACTACGTACGTAGAATTTACTTGGGAGGTGGCACCTACTTCAAAGGGGGAGATTGGAGGTCAGAGGAATTCGTCCCTGCTAGAGGCGTAAAGCAGGGTGACCCTCTGTCCCCCGTACTGTTCAATTTGATCATGGATCGGTTGCTCAGGTCTCTTCCCGGCGACATCGGTGTCAATGTCGGAAATGCAAAAACGAATGCAGCAGCCTTCGCAGATGATTTGATGCTATTTGCTTCCACTCCAAAAGGCCTTCAGACTTTATTGGATACCACGGTTGACTTCCTGTCTTCCGTCGGGCTCACCCTAAATACAAACAAATGTTTCACAATAAGTATTAAGGGGCAACCAAAGCAAAAATGTACCGTGGTCGAACCACGTACTTTTTGTATAGGTTCGCGCACGTGTCCAAGTCTGAAACGCACGAAAGAGTGGAAATATCTTGGCATTCACTTCACAGCAGATGGGAGGGCTCGTTACAATCCTTCGGAGGATATCCTTCCAAAGTTGGAGAGATTAACGCAGTCCCCCCTAAAACCACAACAGAAATTATTCGCCCTCAGAACTGTCCTGATCCCACAGCTAAATCACAAGCTAACCCTTGGTAGTGTGTCATTGGGCGTTCTGAGAAAATTCGACATATTGGTAAGGTCGTTCGTCAGGAAGTGGTTAGATCTTCCGTTGGACGTGTCAGTTGTGTTCTTCCATGCCCCTCACACTTGTGGGGGTCTCGGGATTCCTTCGGTACGCTGGACAGCTCCTATGCTGCGCACAAAGAGATTAGCGAGTATCAACTGGCCCCACCTCGAGCAATCAGAGGTGGCCAGTAGCTTTCTCAGTGTCGAGCTCCGTAAGGTGCGGGATAGAGCTAAGGCTGGGGTTAACGAACTGCTATCACGTTCAAAGATCGATTCGTACTGGGCGGATAGATTGCATGCATCTGCTGATGGGAACGGTCTCCGTGAGGTGGGGCATTATGCTCTAATGAGCGGAAAAGCTTATTTGACAGGGATCAAATTGCGCATTAACGCCCTACCCACGAGATCTCGGATGTCGCGGGGAAATCACATCCTGCAACGTTGCTATAGAACACATGGGAGTCGAGTGTCAAGACACAACGGTGTAGTCTCCTATCTCAAGGGGGGACTTGAGAAAAGGGGCTACATCGTCCATGCCGAACCATGCCTTCACGGCGAAAATCGGGTCTACTGACAACATTGCGAAGGGACTATCGCCCGCATGGGAATATCGAGGTCATCTCCGCTACACTAAACTGGCGAGGTATTTGGAGCTATCAATCCGTAACACGATTGAAAACTCTGGGTATTCTTAATGCTGCTGACAGCAATGTCGTCAGCTCCAGGGTAGTGTCTGGCGGAGTATTCTGCTATAAGACGTTCATGTTTTATGCCGGATATCATAGTGGCGTGCATTAAAAATCTATTTACGATTCCTATAATCTGCTAGCTACCTTAGCACAACATCCTAAAAAGGTACAAAGAAATCCGGACCGGTCCGGACGCATTCTGTCGTCATAACCCAACAGAAATATCCTGTTAGGTGTGGCGTAGGTGCTGGAAGGACAAGACATTTGCGACAGCCCGGTTCTAAAAAAAAAAAAAAAAAAAAAATAGCCAAATGCCTCGTCATCTAATTAGTGACGTTCGTTCGGTCGTTGGGAACAGACGTGCTTAATTCATCGCTCGCTTCGCGGACAATCTAAAGATAACGGTGCTTTCAAGCAACGGTATCTTGTTCACATTTTGTGCGCTTATCGGCGGAACCAATAAAGTTTTATTGCTTTGTTTACGCCGTTGCTGCGTGAGCAACAGGCGTTCGTGTGTGTGTGTAAAACCGCCAGCTTCCACGTGTGTGTGTGTGTGTGCGTGCTTTATTTTAAATAGATAAGCGCACAACTGCGGGCGATGCCGCCACGCAAAAAGAAGCCCGCTGAGAAGGGGACCGTTGATGTTCGTGGGGTAACGTCGGATGACGAGGTGACCTTGTAAGAGTCGTCTTCGAACAGCGAGGTAAGGCGAAGGAGCAAGCAGCGGATGAGGAAGGCAACTTCCGAAATCGCTGTTAGCTCGATTGGTATGGGTGAGGGGAGCGCTGTTCCCGCGGGAGCCGCAGCTGGCTCGCGCGGAGTAGCGGGTGCAAGTGTGGAGAAGCGGGTTTTTGCCGTGCCTCATGCTACGAGCGCTGTGAATGTGTCTGTCCCTGCCGTGGAGGAGCTGTCGACAAGTGCGGCAGCTCTGAGGAGGCGGAAAGGGACAGCTGTCGAGCAGATGAAGGGGATAACGGGGGAGTTATTAAAACTTGCACTTAAGGAGAGAGCCACGGGCTCGCTCATTTGCAAGTTAGTGGATTACACAGCGCAGTACGAGCAGCTCTTGTTCGCGCTTGTGGCGCAGAATGAGTGACTGCAGGGGCGCTTGGAGGCCGTTTGCGGGGGTGCAGGCGTTTCGCATGCTTTGCATGTTCCAGCCGGCCAAGCGCGGGCTTCGTCGGTGAACGCCGCCAGAGGGGGTCCCATGTCGGCAGCGCCGTCTACCCCGGAGATGCCTCGGCCAGTCGAGACCTGGTCCTTGGTTGTGCGCAGCAAGGCTGCTGGCAAAACCGCTAAGGACGTGGTTGAGCAGGTGGTGAAGGAGGTAGGTCCCTCTCTTGACGTGCGGATACATGAGGTGAAACCTCTAAGGGATGGAGGTGCGTTAATTCGGACTCCATCGTGGAATGTTCGTGGAGAACACAAAGTTCAACGAGGTGGGATTAGAAGTGAGTGTGAATGATAAATTAGGGCCGAAAGTTGTGGTACAGGGCGTTCACTCGCAGATCGCCCCTGACGAGTTCATGGGTGACCTTTACGAGATGAACTTAAAGGACAAAATGTCACTTGAAGCCTTTAAGAAAGGTGTCCGGATGACAAGTAAGCCATGGGTGGTGGGGAGTAATGTAGCAGTTAACATCGTCCTCGAGGGTGCTGTGGTGGCCATGCAGTCCCTCTTAGAAATCGGACGCTGCTACATAAAATGGTTTTCGTTTAGAGTGAGAGGTTTTGACCTGGTACCGGGATGCTACCGCTGCCTTGGCTTCGACCATAAGGTGGCGGAGTGCAGAGCCAAAGAGGACGTTTGCCGTCGCTGCGGCCAGATGGGTCACCGCGTGGCTCAGTGCAGCAATGCACTGAATTGCCGCAATTGCTCCTTTAAGGGGAAGCCGTCGGGATATCTGATGATGTCTCTAGCCTGCCCCATATACGGGGCGATTGTTGCGCGGGCGAATGCTAGACATTAAAATGTCTAGCAGATTTCTTCAGCTGAATTGTGAAAGGTCGTATGCAGCCATGTGTGATGTGGGGGCTATGATGTGTGAAAGGGGCAGCGTCGTTGCCCTGCTGCAGGAACCCTGCGCGACCGGAGGTTGCGTAAGGGGATTGCCCGCATGTATGCGAGTATTTCCTGACAGCAGGGCCAACTCCGCTGTCATTGTGAATGATGTCAGTATTGAATGCACTTTAGTGAGTTCAACTGACTGGGGTGTGTGTGTGAACCTTAGCGGCAGTTTTGGCAGGATTTTTTTAGTAAGCATGTATTGTAAGTTCGGGGATCCCCTTGAACCATACATTGCTTACTTGGATGAGGTGCTACTACTGGTTAGTAGCGTACCAGTCATCCTTGATCTTGATGCGAATGCATCGTCCCCCATGTGGTTCAGTAAGGTATCCAGACATTCGTCTGGGTATTCGAACCACACACAGGGTGAGATGCTAGCCGAGTGGGCCGTGTCCCAGGATGTTCGGGTCGTTAACGAACCCAGTGAGTGGTACACGTTTGCGGGTCCGGTGGGTCAGAGTGACATTGATGTTACTCTAGTGAATGCGGTAGCAATGAGTATGTATGCTTTTCATTGGTGTGTACTAGGTGGGCTTGGTGTGAGTGACCACAATCCGATTGAGATTGTTGTCACACACACTATCACGAGGAATGAAAGTGTTGGGGGTAATCGCTGGCGCACTTGTAGTGTGAATTGGTCCCTTCATGGACTCATTGTGCAGGAGGCGGCAACGCAAGTTCCGCTTAATGCATTTAATGATTTGAATGTGGACGAGCAGGTCGTATGTGGGAATAGGTGGATAACTGGTGCGAATGATCGCATGTTTGAAAGGAACCGTAAGGTCAACCTCAAGCATGTGGGGTGGTGGACGAATCAGTTGAGCACCAAGCGGCGGATGGTCCGGTCTCTGCGGAAGCGATTCCAAAGGGCCAGATCTACCAATGCGGATGGTGCAGCCCAACTCAGGATTGAATATAGTCGGTGTATGAATGAGTACAAGCAAATGCTTGTTAAGGTGAAAGAAGATGAGTGGCGCTGTTTCCTGGAGCGCAATAAGGACGACCCCTGGGGTCGTGCTTATAAAATAGTTCGAGGTAGAGGCAGGGAAATGGATGTAAGTAGCCTCCGTGTTGGTAACGTCCAGTTACCGGCATGGAGGGACTGTATGAATGTCTTGTTGAATGAGTTCTTCCCCAGAGCGGATCATCAGGACTCACCACCTAGTGTGGTTAGTCCTGTTGATCCGCTTCTGGATAGTGAGTTGGAGGTGGCTTCCTCGAGGTTAAAGTCGAGGTTAAGTTGGGCGAGTGTTTTGAGAAGGTTGGATGAATGTGGGTGCCAAGAATTAGCCCTCTGGAAGAGCTATTTCTCTGGCAGACGTGCGTGTGCTGTAGGGCAGTGTGAATGTGTGAGCGTAGATGTGGTTCGTGGCTGTCCGCAGGGATCTATCTGTGGCCCATTCATTTGGAACCTTATGATGGACCCCTTGTTGGAGCAGCTCGAGCAGATATGTAAGTGTTGTGCGTATGCGGACGAACTGCTCGTCTTGATTGAGGGTCGGTCGCGTCTTGAGATCGAGACGAATGCGGGTATGTGCTTGCGCACTGTGTATGAGTGGGGTGAAAGTGTTGGGGTCAGTATTGCAATGAACAAGACAGTGTCAATGCTGCTCAAGGGCAGATTGGCAACTAGTCGGCCACCCATTGTCAGACTGAATGGAGTGAATGTGAGGTATGCGTCTGAGGTGAAATACCTCGGCATAAACTTCGGCGAGAGGATGTGTTTCACACCTCATATCGCTGGTCTCAAGGCTGGTGGGGCAAGTGCGTCGTACTTTGAGGTCTGACTGGGGCCTAAGCAGACGTGCTGTCCGCACCATTAATGAGGGTCTGTTTGCTGCATGTGCAGCATATGGATCGTCTGTATGGTGTAAGGCGGTCACGACTGTGGTTGGCAGAAAGGAAGTGCTGGCTTGCCAGAGAGTGATTCTGTTATGTTGTTTGCCTGTGTGCCGCACTGTCTCTACGGAGGCAATGCAGGTATTGTTAGGAGTAGCCCCTCTTGACTTGGAGATCAGGCGTCGAGCCTTGATGTACAGGATCAAGAGGCGGCTGCCATTGCTGCAGAATGATTGGCTAGGGGATAGGGATGTGGAGAGTTTAGGGCTTAGTGAGTGCAAGAGATTGGTGAAAGAGTGTGTTCTGTCTGACTGGCAAGTCAGATGGGACACAAGTGAGAATGGGCGTGTCACTCATCGGTTTATAAGGGAGGTCACATTTGCCGGCAGCCGACCAGACTTCGGGTTCGGCCTGAGTCTTGGATTCCTGTTGACTGGTCACGGTTCCCTCAATGCATTTTTGCATTCGAGGAGCCTTTATGGCAGTCCAGAATGCCGTTGTGGCTCGGCTGCTGAGACATGGGAACATGTTCTCTGTGAGTGCACAAGGTATGCAGATCTTCGAGATCTGAGGGGGATGGGCATTAGTGAGGTTAGTGGCGGGCTTGACGTAAGTCAATCACTCTCCACTAGTGATAGGGTTAGAAGAATGAGTGAGTTTGCTAGAGCTGCATTTTCAAGGCGACGTTTGCAATTGCAGGAAGGAATTGTATGAATGATGATGGATGGTAGATGTGCAAATGTGGGGGTACGAATGGTGGGGTACGAACGTGGGGGTGTGTTTGAATGGATTTGTTGAACATTGTGTTGTCCGGGGCTACCAGTCCCCAGCATCATGGAGCTAAAACTGGAAGTATCCTTTTAGGGTACGAGTTCTGACCAGAGGATTGATCTGGGACCACGGGCGTTAGGGAACACAGAGGCGGTCTCGGCTCTCTGCTCTCTCCGCCATAGTCTTTTGGGACTTGTTGGGGGACACTAGCTGGCCGCCTAGCGGTTTGATCTATGATCAACTTGTAAATGCCGTCGTTTGCGGAAGAGGCAGGAATAAGCCTCGCTCCTCACAGTGAGAAAGCCATGCATTGAACATGGTGTATACTGTTCCACCTGTCGATTACTGTTTTACATCAATTGCGTTCTATTCCCTGCAGCAGTATTTTAATCGTTTCTGGGGCCACCAACCCTTAACTGTTTTGGAGTTTAAATTGGAAGTACCCTTCTGGTACGAAGCCCGACCAGAGGCTCTTAATCTGGTACCACGGGTAATCAGGAGCCCACGGAACTTGTTCCGTCCTGGTTAGTTGGTGCGGCCCTTCGGGGAGTATCGTGGTGGTTGTGGTTCAACACCCAAATGCGGGTAGAGCTTCGCTCGACATGGAGTTGCGTTATACAACCGGGTGTAGTGCGTATATGCCCTTACAGAATACCCTGTACTTAAATATAAAGTATGCAGCACTTTGTTGCATACAATAACAATAATAAAGTAAACGAGCCCAGAGCCACATTATGTATTGGCTAGGTCTCATATTACGCTGCGCGGTTCACTAGCCTCACTAGCTGACCGTTTATGCTTATGCTGCATATCCCACGCTCCGTCTGAGCGCATTCCGTGAGCAATATATATGCTCACTAATACAGGCATATGTGAGCTACTCACTCTCCCTCTCTTTGTAGCTGTTAACGAATAACAGCATAAGTATATATGTATATCCATAGGCTAAGCGAACATTATAAAAACTGAATAAATTCATTCTGAACCAATATACTAAAGAGCACTGACGTGCTGTCTTTTCCATTTAAAGAGTGCTCTTTATACATGGCGACCGTGACAAGTGTCACGAACATGTTAAAAAGTAATAGTATATAAATAAAAAATATAAAATTGGAAACCGGAGGTGCAGCAGCGGCAGCAGCAACAGCCAAGACCGTTACCCAGCTCTGGCGCGAAACCGATGTCACCCACACTCAGGCGACCGGAGCTTGGAGCTGGACTGGAGCTGGACACAAACAAAAAAAAAACCAAAAATATACTGAGTGAGTACAGGGCATGAGCTCTAAGGTAAAAAATAAGCCAAGACGCAGTAGCATTAAGGAGCGAATCAGACGAAGAAAGTCTGAAATCGTAAGACTCCTTTATAAATACAAAAATCCCCTCCCATGGGACACTGCAGTGAAACTAAATGACGAACTCAAACATCTCGAGTCGTTATTAAAATCAAAGAGCGAGCCCTGTCCCCCAGCTATAAATATAAAAAAAAAAACTAACAAAGAATCATCGTCCACTGCCAAGACAGATACCAGCACGCCCACGCAGATGCCCACCAGATTGTGAGGGCCCCCTCTACAGCCCCCATTGCGAGGGCACCTGCCGCACTAAGGAAGCAGAGTCAACCAACGCATGAGAGGCAAACCGCCGCTTATGCCTACGAGGGAATACTAAGCAACTAAGACGAGTTGCATGAGAGGCAAACCGCCCCTTATGCCTACGTGGGAAGAAGATGAAGAAGAAGACCCTATAACAACAGTACCGGCAGCGCCCAACATATTAAACTAAATAGTAATAAATAAAAATTAACAATTGTAATGCCCGACGACAATTGAGTCGACCGGCAAGACGTTTGGCCCGTACAGCCATTCGAAACAATAGGTAGGAAAAATACAGATTGTAAAAAAAAAAATGTTTAAGATGCGTTTTAAGCAGAAAACAAACAAGCAAAACAAAACCCGACTTGTAAACAATAAAAGCATCAAATTCATTAATTATATGTAATAAATCCTCAAAATGAACGATACAAACAACAACTTGTCTTGTAAAAGTAAACGGAAACAAATTTAACATTACGCATTTGTAAATTTTTTAAGATAATTCCTTTTTAATTTTATGTATGATCCCATATTATATATGAATATTAATATTAAAAGAAAAAAAAAGGCTTAACAAAAAAAAAATGGTCTTCTGCCTAAATTAAACCGAAAAAAAAATATATATATATATCTAATTGTACATAAGTACAAAAACATTACTAAACTTTAAGAATACACAAGAATTTTAAATTGAAAAGAGGAAATTAAAAAGTAATAATTCGTTCAGTTGGAATGTAAAGAAATAAGTGCTCCGTTTGTCTCATTAGGAAATTCAAAATTATGATCAAGAATTAGCATGATCGAGGACACGATTAACAAAGTATATAACGACTATACAGACTTTCGTATGCGAGCCATACAAATTTTGCAAAGGCATAGAGAATTCATATCAGTATATGAGTTCGAATCCGAATATATAGAAACATTCGGCACAGGGACAAGTCCACTCTATTCATGTTCTAAAATAGAGAGCGGAATAATCTTGTCTACACTACTATAAAAAAAATAAAAGCGCACCAGTTTTAAGACCCACAATAATTAAACATACTGAGATCCTTGTATATGAGTACAATGAAATCAGGAGTCTAGTTACCGAGTGTCAAAATAAACTGACAAGTTTACACAGAGTCCAAACTGCAGACGTTTTACAGCGTCTAAGGGATAATCTGGTAAACTTAAATAAAAAGTATGATCTCCAGCTTTATCTACCATCGGTGTTAAATACACCGGTAACATTTGATAAGTCACTACTGACAAACGACCAAATAGAAGATACAAAATTAGTAAACATGGCACAAACAGTTGTAGAATTTATCAAGCTAGCCACATCTCTGATACCAGAGTTTGACGGTAAGCCGGAAAATCTACAAAGTTTTCTAGATTCTTTGAATCTATTAGAAACCTTAAAAAGGCACACATGAGCTAACGGCCATAAGCCTTATAAAAACAAAGCTAAAAGGCCATGCGAGAAATTTGATAAGTAATGAGCAGACAATTGCTGCAATCATTACGCAACTATCAAATGCAGTAAAGGAGAATCGGTAGAAGTTGTATCTGCTAAGCTTCTTAATTTGCAACAGAAAAATAAAACGGCTAACCAATACACCCAAGAGGTGGAAAAACTGGCAAAGGCCCTTGAAGGCGCCTATATCAGTGAAGGTCTAAGCCAATCACTAGCAAACAAATACAGCACAACAACAGCTGTAAAAGCTATGACCCAAAATTGTTCAATTGATAAGGTAAAACTTATCATGCAGGCAGGCACATTCATAAATATGAATGATGCAGTCTCCAAATTTGTTAATAGCTGCACGGAGATAACAGGTCAAAGTAACACTGTCCTGTATTATCGACGAGGTGCAAACAATAATAATAGAGGAGGCCGAGGTTATAATCGTGGCAGAAATTACAACCACAACAATTATAACCGAGGCGGTAACAACAATAACAATAATTACAATAACCGTGGAGGAAGACGAGGCCAAAATAGAGGAAGAGGCCGAGGTAACTCCAACCAAGGTTATAATAGTAACAATGTGAGAATGGCGCAAAATACGCCGGAAAACTCTCAGAACCCTTAAGAAAACAACCAGTAATTGTAAAGGTTCATTCCATCAATTACAGTCTTAATATATTTGTCACTTTTTTATAATCATTCAACTGAAAATAAACTCACATTCCTAATAGATACTGGTGCAGATATCTCACTTTTTAAAATAAATTCAGACAATTTCAAAATTCAAGAAGAAAAAATTATAAACATCCAAGGCATAGGCCAAGGTGTAATAAAATCTCAAGGAACAACTTCAATAGAATTTCAATCAACAAAATATATTATTCCACACGAATTTAATGAAATGTAGTAGATTCCGATTTTTCAATACCGTGTGATGGAATAATAGGCATTGATTTTATTAAAAAATTCAATTGTCAATTAGATTTCAAACCAAGTGAAGACTGGTTTATAATTAGACCTCAAAATTTAAATTATCAAATTTATGTTCCGATAACATAAAGTGCTGGCAACAATACAGTTCTCTTGCTAGCCAGATCCCAAGTAATTCGTAAAATAGACATTAATACAGTAAATGATTATATATTTGTTCCTAATCAAGAAATACATAATGGAATTTATGTTGCAAATACAATAGCAGCATCCAAACATGTATACATTCACACAACTAATTTCGACCAATTGGTCAAAGTAAACAAAATCCAATATGAAAATTTAACAGATTACGACATTCATAGCACTAATCCGGAAAATAGAAGCGAACAAGTACTTTCAAAATTAAAGAAAAATTTTCCAGAACAATTCAAAAGTCAACTAACAGAATTATGCACCAAGTATAGTGATGTGTTCGGACTGGAAACCGAACCAATAGCGACAAATAATTTCTATAAACAAACATTAAGACTTAAAGATGATGAACCCATTTATATTAAAAACTACAGAAACCCGCATAGGGAAATTAATAAACGACAAAATCGTAGAACCGTCTGTATCCGAGTATAACAGCCCACTCTTGTTAGTTCCAAAAAAAATCATTACCAAATTCGGAAGAGAAGAAATGGCGATTAGTAATTGACTATCGCCAAATCAACAAAAAACTACTTTCTGATAAATTCCCGCTCCCCAGAATTGATGATATTCTAGACCAACTGGGCAGAGCTAAATACTTTTCATGCCTTGACTTAATGTCGGGTTTCCACCAAATTGAACTTGAAGAAAATTCAAGAAATATAACATCTTTTTCAACGATCAATGGCTCATATCGCTTCACGCGATTACCATTTGGTCTTAAAATAGCACCAAATTCATTTCAGAGAATGATGACTATAGCATTCCCGGGTTTAGAACCCTCTCAGGCATTCCTTTATATGGATGACTTAATGGTGATAGGATGTTCCGAAAAACACATGATTAAAAAACTTAACTGATGTTTTTAATGTATGTAGGAAATATAACCTAAAGTTGCATCCAGAAAAATGTTCATTTTTCATGCATGAAGTGACATTTTTAGGTCACAAATGCACTGACAAAGGAGTATTGCCAGATGACAAGAAATTTGACGTCATCAAAAATTATCCTGTCCCTCATGATGCGGACAGCGCGAGACGATTTGTAGCATTCTGCAATTATTATCGTCGATTTATAAAAAACTTCGCCGATTATTCACGGCACATAACTAGATTATGTAAAAAGAATGTTCCTTTTGAATGGTCAAGTGAATGCCAAAACGCATTCCAATACCTTAAAAGAAAAGCTTATGCACCCCACATTATTACAATATCCTGATTTTCGCAAAGAATTTTGCATTATAACTGATGCCAGTAAACAAGCTTGCGGAGCAGTTCTAACTCAGAACCGAGACGGAATTCAGCTCCCAATAGCTTATGCATCTCGTTCATTTACAAAAGGGGAAAGCAATAAGAGCACAACAGAACAAGAGTTAGCGGCAATTCATTGGGCAATTACCCATTTTAGACCATATATTTATGGCAAACACTTTACTATTAAAATGGATCACAGACCATTGACATATCTTTTTTCTATGACTAATCCCAGTTCTAAATTAACTCGCATGCGGATAGAGCTTGAAGAATACGACTTCACAGTAGAATACCTAAAGGGGAAAGATAATTTCGTAGCAGACGCACTTTCGCGTATTAATATAAAAGAACTCAAAGATATGCAACATAAAGTCCTGAAAGTCACTACCAGGCGACAAAGTAGACAAAATAAAAACTGTACAGTATAAAATTATGAACTTCTGCCAAGGCAAAGTCAAAAAAATGTATCTAAGCCCAACGTACATGAAGTCATTACAAATGTTGAAGTACGAAAAGTAGTGACCTTGCGCATAACAGCATCTAAATGTTTATTTAAACATGGAAATAAAATTATCGCAAGAATTGAAGTTAGCGATTTATATACTAATGGAGTTCTCGACCTAGGTCAGTTCTTCCAAAGAGTCGAAAAAGAGGCCGTTATATTAAAAATCAGCCAACTCAAGGTGGCACCGAGCAAAAAGATCTTTGAATCAGTTTCAATAGATTCTTTTAAAAATATGGGCAATAAAATATTAAAATCTTTAAGAGTAGCGCTACTCCAGCCGGTGAGCCAAATAAAAGATGAAAAAGAGATACAACAAATATTGTCTACATACCATGACGACCCAATTCAAGGAGGTCATAGCGGCATAACAAGAACGTTAGCGAAAATACAAAGACACTACTACTGGAAAAATATGACACGTCATATAAAAGAGTACGTACGTAGATGTCAAAAACGCCAAATGTCTAAAACAAAGACGCACACAAAAACTCCTCTGACTCTCACAGAAACACCTGTGAATGCTTTCGATATAGTGATAGTGGATACAGTTGGTCCGCTACCCAAATCGGAAAATGGTAATGAATACATAGTCACATTAATATGTGACCTTACAAAATATTTAGTAGCCATTCCAATAATAAGCAAAAGCGCAAATAATGTTGCAAAAGCTATATTCGAAAATTTCATACTCAAGTTTGGTCCAATGAAGACGTTCATCTCGGCCATGGGAACAGAGTATAAAAACCAGATTTTAACTGATTTATGCAAGTATTTGAAGATCAAGAATCTCACCTCTACTGCATATCATCATCAAACATTAGGGACAATAGAACGAAGTCATCGAACTTTTAATGAATACATTCGTTCATACATCTCTGCAGACAAATCTGATTGGGATGTCTGGATTCAATATTTCACTTATTGCTTCAACACGACACCATCAGCAACGCATGAGTATTGTCCATACGAACTAGTATTTGGCAGACTACCGAAACAGTTCATAGATTTAAACAAAACTAATTACATAGATCCTATTTATAATTTAGATGACTATTCTAAGGAAATAAAGTTTAGATTAGAAATAGCATACAAAAGAGCTAGAATTATGTTAGAAAAAGCCAAGGCTTAAATAAAATTAGCATATGAATAAAAAACAAAAAACTTTGAATTAAAAGTAGGAGATAAAGTACTTATAAGAAACGAAACAGGCACAAATTAGACCCAGTATATTTAGGACCATATATAGTAGAGAAAATAGAAGATAATGACTCCATTCTTATTAAAGATAGTAAAGATAAAAAACCAAAAGTTCATAAGAATAGATTAAAAATTTTTAATTCTTAAAAATCCAAAAAAAAAAAGAAAACCTCAATAATTAAGTTCATTTAATAACTACACATTCATAATGTTACGTTATTTCTCTGAAAGGGGAGGTGTAGTGCGTATATGCCCTTACAGAATACCCTGTACTTAAATATAAAGTATGCAGCACTTTGTTGCATACAATAACAATAATATAGTAAACGAGCCCAGAGCCACATTATGTATTGGCTCGGTCTCATATTACGCAGCGCGGTTCACTAGCCTCACTAGCTGACCGTTTATGCTTATGCTGCATATCCCACGCTCCGTCTGAGCGCATTCCGTGAGCAATATATATGCTCACTAATACAGGCATATGCGAGCTACTCACTCTCCCTCTCTTTGTAGCTGTTAACGAATAACAGCATAAGTATATATGTATATCCATAGGCTAAGCGAACATTATAAAAACTGAATAAATTCATTCTGAACCAAGATACTAAACAGCACTGACGTGCTGTCTTTTCCATTTAAAGAGTGCTCTTTTTACTATTCTATAAAAAAAAACCAAAAATATACTGAGTGAGTACAGGGCATGAGCTCTTAGGTAAAAAATAAGCCAAGACGCAGTGGCATTAAGGAGCGAATCAGACGAAGAAAGTCTGAAATCGTAAGACTCCTTTATAAATGCAAAAATCCCCTCCCATGGGACACTGCAGTGAAACTAAATGACGAACTCAAACATCTCGAGTCGTTATTAAAATCAAAGAGCGAGCCCTGTCCCCCAGCTATAAATATAAAAAAAAAAACCAACAAAGAATCATCGTCCACTGCCAAGACAGATACCAGCACGCCCACGCAGATGCCCACCAGATTGTGAGGGCCCCCTCTACAGCCCCCATTGCGAGGGCACCTGCCGCACTAAGGAAGCAGAGTCAACCAACGCATGAGAGGCAAACCGCCGCTTATGCCTACGAGGGAATACTAAGCAACTAAGACGAGTTGCATGAGAGGCAAACCGCCCCTTATGCCTACGTGGGAAGAAGATGAAGAAGAAGACCCTATAACAACAGTACCGGCAGCGCCCAACATATTAAACTAAATTGTAATAAATAAAACTTAAAAATTGTAATGCCCGACGACAATTGAGTCGATCGAAACAATAGGTAGGAAAAATACAAATTGTAAAAAAAAAATGTTTAAGATGCGTTTTAAGCAGAAAACAAACAAGCAAAACAAAACCCGACTTGTAAACAATAAAAGCATCAAATTCATTAATTATATGTAATAAAGCCTCAAAATGAACGATACAAACAACAACTTGTCTTGTAAAAGTAAACGAAAACAAATTTAACATTACGCATTTGTAAATTTTTTAAGATAATTCCTTTTTAATTTTATGTATGATCCCATATTATATATGAATATTAATATTAAAAGAAAAGAAAAAAGGCTTAACAAAAAAAAAATGGTCTTCTGCCTAAATTAAACCGAAAAAAAAATATATATATATATCTAATTGTACATAAGTACAAAAACATTACTAAACTTTAAGAATACACAAGAATTTTAAATTGAAAAGAGGAAATTAAAAAGTAATAATTCGTTCAGTTGGAATATAAAGAAATAAGTGCTCCGTTTGTCTCATTAGGTAATTCAAAATTATGATCAAGAATTAGCATGATCGAGGACACGATTAACAAAGTATATAACGACTATACAGACTTTCGTATGCGAGCCATACAAATTTTGCAAAGGCATAGAGAATTCATATCAGTATATGAGTTCGAATCCGAATATATAGAAACATTCGGCACAGGGACAAGTCCACTCTATTCATGTTCTAAAATAGAGAGCGGAATAATCTTGTCTACACTACCCTACGTCAAAATAAAAACAATTATTGACGAGCATCCGATTCTAGGGCAGACAACAATTGTCTTAGTACGTCTGCATAGGTAGTAGTCAAATCAAAAAGCAAGAGTATTTAAATAGGAATATGGGGGGAAAACAATCAAAGGCAGATGATAACACTGCCAATGTAGTTAACGTAGTAGAAGTCGTAGACACCACTCCCCATGTGCAGTTAACAAACATACTGCTAATAATACTAATTGTAATAGCCTCAGTAAACATCCTTCTGAAGATTTATCTTCTTCATAAAAAATCACTGAGGAAGCGTTACATGAGTCGAGCCAACGACTTAGACAAGGTCTAAGCCACTGCTTAAATAAAATATTTAAGTAGCGGAAGTTTACATGGACTGGTCCCAAATAGTAGAAAAGATAAAGCGGCATAGGGAAAATTTCGATAAATCATACAAGTGCCTTAATAAAAGCGCACCAGTTTTAAGACCCACAATAATTAAACATACTGAGATCCTTGTATATGAGTACAATGAAATCAGGAGTCTAGTTACCGAGTGTCAAAATAAACTGACAAGTTTACACAGAGTCCAAACTGCAGACGTTTTACAGCGTCTAAGGGATAATCTGGTAAACTTAAATAAAATGTATGATCTCCAGCTTTATCTACCATCGGTGTTAAATACACCGGTAACATTTGATAAGTCACTACTGACAAACGACCAAATAGAAGATACAAAATTAGTAAACATGGCACAAACAGTTGTAGAATTTATCAAGCTAGCCACATCTCTGATACCAGAGTTTGACGGTAAGCCGGAAAATCTACAAAGTTTTCTAGATTCTTTGAATCTATTAGAAACCTTAAAAGGCACACATGAGCTAACGGCCATAAGCCTTATAAAAACAAAGCTAAAAGGCCATGCGAGAAATTTGATAAGTAATGAGCAGACAATTGCTGCAATCATTACGCAACTATCAAATGCAGTAAAAGGAGAATCGGTAGAAGTTGTATCTGCTAAGCTTCTTAATTTGCAACAGAAAAATAAAACGGCTAACCAATACACCCAAGAGGTGGAAAAACTGGCAAAGGCCCTTGAAGGCGCCTATATCAGTGAAGGTCTAAGCCAATCACTAGCAAACAAATACAGCACTACAACAGCTGTAAAAGCTATGACCCAAAATTGTTCAATTGATAAGGTAAAACTTATCATGCAGGCAGGCACATTCATAAATATGAATGATGCAGTCTCCAAATTTGTTAATAGCTGCACGGAGATAACAGGTCAAAGTAACACTGTCCTGTATTATCGACGAGGTGCAAACACTAATAATAGAGGAGGCCGAGGTTATAATCGTGGCAGAAATTACAACCACAACAATTATAACCGAGGCGGTAACAACAATAACAATAATTACAATAACCGTGGAGGAAGACGAGGCCAAAATAGAGGAAGAGGCCGAGGTAACTCCAACCAAGGTTATAATAGTAACAATGTGAGAATGGCGCAAAATACGCCGGAAAACTCTCAGAACCCTTTAGGAAACAACCAGTAAATGTAAAGGTTCATTCCATCAATTACAGTCTTAATATATTTGTCACTTTTTATAATCATTCAACTGAAAATAAACTCACATTCCTAATAGATACTGGTGCAGATATCTCACTTTTTAAAATAAATTCAGACAATTTCAAAATTCAAGAAGAAAAAATTATAAACATCCAAGGCATAGGCCAAGGTGTAATAAAATCTCAAGGAACAACTTCAATAGAATTTCAATCAACAAAATATATTATTCCACACGAATTTAATGAAATGTAGTAGATTCCGATTTTTCAATACCGTGTGATGGAATAATAGGCATTGATTTTATTAAAAAATTCAATTGTCAATTAGATTTCAAACCAAGTGAAGACTGGTTTATAATTAGACCTCAAAATTTAAATTATCCAATTTATGTTCCGATAACATATAGTGCTGGCAACAATACAGTTCTCTTGCCATCCCAAGTAATTCGTAAAATAGACATTAATACAGTAAATGATTATATATTTGTTCCTAATCAAGAAATACATAATGGAATTTATGTTGCAAATACAATAGCAGCATCCAAACATGTATACATTCGCCTTCTAAACACAACTAATTTCGACCAATTGGTCAAAGTAAACAAAATCCAATATGAAAATTTAACAGATTACGACATTCATAGCACTAATCCAGAAAATAGAAGCGAACAAGTAGTTTCAAAATTAAAGACAAATTTTCCAGAACAATTCAAAAGTCAACTAACAGAATTATGCACCAAGTATAGTGATGTGTTCGGACTGGAAACCGAACCAATAGCGACAAATAATTTCTATAAACAAACATTAAGACTTAAAGATGATGAACCCATTTATATTAAAAACTACAGAAGCCCGCATAGGGAAATTAATAAACGACAAAATCGTAGAACCGTCTGTATCCGAGTATAACAGCCCACTCTTGTTAGTTCCGAAAAAATCATTACCAAATTCGGAAGAAAAGAAATGGCGATTAGTAATTGACTATCGCCAAATCAACAAAAAAACTACTTTCTGATAAATTCCCGCTCCCCAGAATTGATGATATTCTAGACCAACTGGGCAGAGCTAAATACTTTTCATGCCTTGACTTAATGTCGGGTTTCCACCAAATTGAACTTGAAGAAATTTCAAGAAATATAACATCTTTTTCAACGAGCAATGGCTCATATCGCTTCACGCGATTACCATTTGGTCTTAAAATAGCACCAAATTCATTTCAGAGAATGATGACTATAGCATTCTCGGGTTTAGAACCCTCTCAGGCATTCCTTTATATGGATGACTTAATGGTGATAGGATGTTCCGAAAAACACATGATTAAAAACTTAACTGATGTTTTTAATGTATGTAGGAAATATAACCTAAAGTTGCATCCAGAAAAATGTTCATTTTTCATGCATGAAGTGACATTTTTAGGTCACAAATGCACTGACAAAGGAGTATTGCCAGATGACAAGAAATTTGACGTCATCAAAAATTATCCTGTCCCTCATGATGCGGACAGCGCGAGACGATTTGTAGCATTCTGCAATTATTATCGTCGATTTATAAAAAACTTCGCCGATTATTCACGGCACATAACTAGATTATGTAAAAAGAATGTTCCTTTTGAATGGTCAAGTGAATGCCAAAACGCATTCCAATACCTTAAAGAAAAGCTTATGCACCCCACATTATTACAATATCCTGATTTTCGCAAAGAATTTTGCATTATAACTGATGCCAGTAAACAAGCTTGCGGAGCAGTTCTAACTCAGAACCGAGACGGAATTCAGCTCCCAATAGCTTATGCATCTCGTTCATTTGCAAAAGGGGAAAGCAATAAGAGCACAACAGAACAAGAGTTAGCGGCAATTCATTGGGCAATTACCCATTTTAGACCATATATTTATGGCAAACACTTTACTATTAAAATGGATCACAGACCATTGACATATAATTTTTCTATGACTAATCCCAGTTCTAAATTAACTCGCATGCGGATAGAGCTTGAAGAATACGACTTCACAGTAGAATACCTAAAGGGGAAAGATAATTTCGTAGTAGACGCACTTTCGCGTATTAATATAAAGGAACTCAAAGATATGCAACATAAAGTCCTGAAAGTCACTACCAGGCGACAAAGTAGACAAAATAAAAACTGTACAGTAGAAAATTATGAACTTCTGCCAAGGCAAAGTCAAAAAAATGTATCTAAGCCCAACGTACATGAAGTCATTACAAATGTTGAAGTACGAAAAGTAGTGACCTTGCGCATAACAGCATCTAAATGTTTATTTAAACATGGAAATAAAATTATCGCAAGAATTGAAGTTAGCGATTTATATACTAATGGAGTTCTCGACCTAGGTCAGTTCTTCCAAAGAGTCGAAAAAGAGGCCGTTATATTAAAAATCAGCCAACTCAAGGTGGCACCGAGCAAAAAGATCTTTGAATCAGTTTCAATAGATTCTTTTAAAAATATGGGCAATAAAATATTAAAATCTTTAAGAGTAGCGCTACTCCAGCCGGTGACCCAAATAAAAGATGAAAAAGAGATACAACAAATATTGTCTACATACCATGACGACCCAATTCAAGGAGGTCATAGCGGCATAACAAGAACGTTAGCGAAAATAAAAAGACACTACTACTGGAAAAATATGACACGTCATATAAAAGAGTACGTACGTAGATGTCAAAAATGCCAAATGTCTAAAACAAAGACGCACACAAAAACTCCTCTGACTCTCACAGAAACACCTGTGAATGCTTTCGATATAGTGATAGTGGATACAGTTGGTCCGCTACCCAAATCGGAAAATGGTAATGAATACATAGTCACATTAATATGTGACCTTACAAAATATTTAGTAGCCATTCCAATAATAAGCAAAAGCGCAAATAATGTTGCAAAAGCTATATTCGAAAATTTCATACTCAAGTTTGGTCCAATGAAGACGTTCATCTCGGCCAATTAGAAATAGCATACAAAAGAGCTAGAATTATGTTAGAAAAAGCCAAGGCTTATATAAAATTAGCATATGAATAAAAAACAAAAAACTTTGACTTAAAAGTAGGAGATAAAGTACTTATAAGAAACGAAACAGGCACAAATTAGACCCAGTATATTTAGGACCATATATAGTAGAGAAAATAGAAGATAATGACTCCATTCTTATTAAAGATAGTAAAGATAAAAAACAAAAAGTTCATCAGAATAGATTAAAAATTTTTAATTCTTAATAATCCAAAATTCTCTTTATGAATTCGAACTCAAAAAAAAAAAAAAAATCCATTCCCTGCAGCAGTGTTTTAATCGTTTCTGGGGCCACCAACCCTTAACTGTTTGGAGTTTAAATTGGAAGTACCCTTCTGGTACGAGGCACGACCAGAGGCTCTTAATCTGGTACCACGGGTAATCAGGAGCCCACGGAACTTGTTCCGTCCTGGTTAGATGGTGCGGACCTTCGGGGAGTATCGTGGTGGTTGTGGTTTAACACCCAAACGCGGGTAGAGCTTCGCTCGACGTGGAGTTGCGTTATACAACCGGGTTCCGTGATCCAGAGATCGGAAGAGGCTTAGATGGTCCTCGTGCCAAACCAAGGTAGACGTCACAACCAAACAGTCGGGTCTTTAATTGGTACCTGCGGAACTTGTTCCAAGGGGGCGGTGATTGACGCTTAAATTAATCCTATACTAGGAACCGTGAGATTAAGCCAACGTGGCAGGTGCTCACGTTAAGCCCACTGACTTTCATGTCCCTATCTATCTCAGTTTGTTCCAGACGTTCGTCGCGAGCAGACGTGTCGCGGTGTATATTTCTGTTCGAGCAAAAGATTAAGTGCAGGTGTTCACTTTGACAAAAACAAAGTAATAAAACATAACGGTGAACATTGCGGTAAAAGCAATAAAACTGCTTGTGCCAAAGCCGTTCCCGAAAACAGTGCAAAGTAGTGCAAAACAAGTCAACTGCTTGACAAGCAGTTCACATTGTGCGAAGTAGTGCCAAACGGGTTAAAGCAGTGCAAATAAGGCAGTGCGGTTCGGGTATAAGCTAAACGGTTCGTGTCCGGGCTATCGCGTGGTGTTGCCGATGGAGGGCGCCACGATGATGGACGCCAGAAGCGTGACCGGCACGGAGTCAAGTGCCGAGTCGGTTGCCAGCGTCGCCGCCGGTGGCAAGAAAAAGGCGAAGAAGGGGAAGAGCCGTGGGACGATGTCCCCCCCTTGCGTACCCGTCGACGCAAAGAGGCAGGCGCTTGAGAGCACGGAGATATTTGCTGCCCCAAAAAGAGCCGCTGCCGCTGAGGATGAGGACCGCGGAGCCGATGCCGCTGCCGCTACCGCTGCCGCCTCTCCCCCCGCGCGAGCCCCAGCATGGAAGATTGTGGCCGAGGGGACTGGAGCGATCATCGCGGAGCTATCGGCAGCTGCCGAAATGACCCGCCTTGCCCTAGTGGGTGTCGCCCCCGAAGCTGCGCGCGATGTGTCGGCCGCCGTAAAGCGGATGGAGGAGCTGTCCATGTCGCTGGCGGTGCGGAACGCTCTGCTTGAGAGCCTCTCAAGCAGACTGCCCGGAGAGCAGCTCGCCGTCCCCACCCCAGTTGCTGCCCACCATGTTGCCCACCATGCTGCAAACCACGCTGCCCGTACCGCTGTCCCCGTCATAGGAGTGCCGATCGCCGCCCCACGGATCAACAAGCCAGTTGAGACGTGGTCCCCGGTGGTCACGAGTCGGGACCCGAGCGAGTCTGGCAAACCGGTCGCCAAGCGCATAATGGAGGAAGTCGCACCCACCCTTGGAGTGCGGGTGCATGAGGTGCGAGAGCTCAAGCGAGGCGGCGCGGTCATCCGCACACCGTCAAAGGGCGAGCTCAGCAAAGTGGTGCCAAACACGAAGTTCGCGGAGGTTGGACTTAACATCCAGCCGAATAAGGGGCTGAAGCCGCTGATAACGGTGTTCGATGTGGACACATCGATCCTGCCCGAGGTGTTTATGGAGGAGCTGTATGTAAACAACTTCAAGGAGGAGATGACAGCAGCGGCGTTCAACAAGGCGGTACACCTTGAGTCGAAGCCGTGGTCCGTCACTGACGGCGCCAGCGTTAATCTGACGCTAGAAGTTGACGAGAGGGCCCTGGCGACTCTTGAAAAGACCGGACGGGTCTATATCAAGTGGTTTTCATACCGATGCCGGTACCTCGTCCGCACCTATGCTTGCCATAGGCGTATCCACTTCGACCACAACGTGTCCGAGTGCCGCCACAAACAGGACGTATGCCGACAGTGTGGACAAATGGGGCATATCGCAGCCAAGTGCGCTTATCCGGTGGACTGCTGGAATTGCCGCTTTAAGGGGCTACCATCGGGGCATTATATGCTTTCGGGGTCTTGCCTGATTTATGGCGCAGTGTTGGCGAGGGTGCAAGCTAAACATTAATGTTTAGTCGGTCTAGATGTGGCAAATCTAGATCAGAGGCAGATGAAGGCGTTGCTGGACGAAGGCATGTGCTCCGAGTGGCAACGGAGATGGGATAGTGATGAGCACGGTCGACCGACTCATCAGTTTATCCCGGACGCATGCTTCGTTTACAACCGGCGAGACTTTGGATTCGGTCTTCACGCTGGATTCTTTCTGACGGGCCATGGGTCGCTAAATGCATTTCTGCATCAGAGAAGTCTGAGTGCAACGCCCGCATGTCTATGCGGTGCGGAGCATGAAGACTGGCAGCACGTGCTAGTTGCTTGCCCACTCTATGCAGATCTGCGAGACCTCGACGGACTTGGTGTCAGGAGAGAAGATACCCGTTGGGACTTTTCCCGGGTCCTGGAGACACCAGAGCGGCTACGACTCCTGGAGATGTTTGCGCGGGCGGTGTTTGCTAGACGGCGGCGAGGGACGGCGGCCAGAGCTTAATCTGGAAGACAAGCCCCGATTGGGGTGAGTCGCCCAATGGACGACCCATTTCGTGTTTGTCGTCAACAAAACTGGGGAGTGGCAATTGCTACGAACAGCCGACCAAAGCTGTAATTTGGTACCACGGGTAACCAGGAGCCCTCGGAACTTGTTCCGTCCTGGTTAGTTGGTGCGGCCCTTCGGGGAGTATCGTGGTGGCTGTGTGTTTGATACCCAAATGCGGGGAGAGTTTTCACTCGGCGTGGAGTTGCGTGTCAACCGGGTGCTGTACCCATAGACCAGCAGAGGTTTAGATAGGCCTCGCTCCCCACCAAGGGGGAATGTCATGGACGACAAACATGCATTCAAATTGGTACCGAAGGGGCACTGCTCATGCAGTGTCTTGGAGGGGCGCTAGTCCGACGCTTTGTTTCGGCTCGCTGTATTTTCGAATACCGTGGTAGTAAACCCCTACGGGGTACACGCCACGTTAAAAAAATGTAGACGTTCTGTCCCTATCTACTCAGTTTTGTTCCAGACGTGCAGTGCAGGTGTTCACTTTGACAAAAACAAAGCAATAAAACATAACGGTGAACATTGCGGTAAAAATCAATAAAACTGCGTGCAAAGTAGTGCAAAACAAGTCAACTGCTTGACAAGCAGTTCACATTGTGCGAAGTAGTGCGAAACGGGTTAAAGCAGTGCAAATAAGGCAGTGCGGCTCGGGTATAAGCTAAACGGTTCGTGTCCGGGCTATCGCGTGGTGTTGCCGATGGAGGGCGCCACGATGATGGACGCCAGAAGCGTGACCGGCACGGAGTCAAGTGCCGAGTCGGTTGCCAGCGCCGGTGGCAAGAAAAAGGCGAAGAAGGGGAAGAGTCGTGGGACGATGTCCCCCCCTTGCGTACCCGTCGTCGCAAAGAGGCAGGCGCTTGAGAGCCCGCCGCTAGGGCTGCCCGAAAAAGAGCCGCTGCCGCTGAGGATGAGGACCGCGGTTGGACGTGTTTCACACCTCATATCGCTGGTCTCAAGGCCCGGCTACTTGGTTTGGTGGGGCAAGTGCGTCGTATTTTGAGGTCTGACTGGGGCCTAAGCAGACGTGCTGTCCGCACCATTTATGAGGGTCTGTTTGCTGCATGTGCAGCATATGGATCGTCTGTATGGTGTAAGGCGGTCACGACTGTGGTTGGCAGAAAGAAAGTGCTGGCTTGCCAGAGAGTGATTCTGTTAGGTTGTTTGCCTGTGTGCCGCACTGTCTCTACGGAGGCAATGCAGGTACTGTTAGGAGTAGCCCCTCTTGACTTGGAGATCAGTCGTCGAGCCTTCCCTCAATGCATTTTTGCATTCGAGGAGCCTTTATGGCAGTCCAGAACGCCGTTGTGGCTAGGCTTCGAGATCTGAGGGGGATGGGCATTAGTGAGGTTAGTGGCGGGACTGACTTAAGTCAATCACTCTCCACTAGTGATAGGGTTAGAAGAATGAGTGAGTTTGCTAGAGCTGCATTTTCAAGGCGACGTTTGCAATTGCAGGAAGGAATTGTATGAATGATGATGGATGGTAGATGTGCAAATGTGGGGGTACGAATGGTGGGGTACGAACGTGGGGGGTGTGTTTGAATGGATTTGTTGAACATTGTGTTGTCCGGGGCTACCAGTCCCCAGCATCATGGAGGTAAAACTGGAAGTATCCTTTTAGGGTACGAGCTCTGACCAGAGGATTGATCTTGTTTTGGGACTTGTTGGGGACACTAGCTGGCCGCCTAGCGGTTTGATCTATTGTAGCATGTTACATGCAAATAAGCATATGCCCACCATATTGCAGTGTATACAATATGTTAAGTGGTCATATGCTCAATCTCAAAGTTAGAGTATCAAGCGCATTGTTTACATAATACAACTACCGCCAAGTGCCGTAATATGATCAGCCACTTATATGTGGACTGGCCTGCAGCGTGAGATCTGCAGCGTAAGCACTATGACGTTTTGACCGTTCGGTCCCAAGCGCATTCCAATGTATATGCCTTCTGCATGTACATATAACAACATATATACAAATACATATGGCATGCTATGTACTCCCGTTCTGCCGCTGCTTTGAGCGACAGAACTCCAAACTCTAGTATGTACTTTAGGCTAAGTCCATTTTAAATAAAGAGAGACGATTCATTCTGAATCTGACCAACAAGCGAACCACATATGTTAACATTCCTACATGGCGACCGTGACTAAGGTCAAGCCAGACCTGGACATGGAAAAGCAGCAACGGCAGTAACAACAACAACAGCAGCAGCAACGGCAGTAACAACAGCAGCAGCAACGGCAGTCACAACGATAACAACAACAACAACAGCAGGAACAACATAATGCAAAGAAGAAAAAAAGAGAGCTCCTAGCAGGATCGCCAAAATAAAAAAAAAATAAAAAAACTCAGTGAGTAGAGTGTGATGAGTGCAAAGCGAAGCGGTGTGGTAAAAAGACTTAAGGCCAGAAAGGCAGAATTGTTGAAGCTGTTAAACTGCAAAAATGTCATATGTTGGGACAACTCGGTTAAGTTACATGCCGAAGTTGAACACATAAAAAACTTACTTTCAACACGAAAAAGTCAAACACCAGCCGCGCACACATCCACCTACCCTGATATCAAAAATATTGCAAAGCAAAAATTAATCCAACCACCACCCAAATTAAAGGAGATTCCGAAGCTGAAGAAGCCCTGCCCTAATGACTGCGAGGGACCGTTAAACTCACCTCACTGTGAGTACACCTGTGCAGCCTGCACCGGTGCCCCAACACAGAAGCAGTAACAACCTGTGCAGCCAGCACCGGTCCCGTCTGACGCACCAAGTCAGGCCAAAGATAAGTGAACCGACAGCGCTTCCAAGAGCGCATATTTTTTTCCATTGCACTGCGTTGCATATTTTTGTATATATTATAAAAAACTAATGTACAATTGAGCGACATTAAAGTTGCCCGATAAGCGTATGGCCTGAAAACCATACAAAATATAGGCAGGAAAAACTGTAAATTCACCTGCGAGTGAATAATAAAAAGAAAAGACATATAGCCAAAGGGCAATAAAAAGACAAATAAAATAAAATTAAGTTAAAAAAAAAACAATTGTTTAAGACTTGCCATATGCAGTAAATTGAATTGTAAAAAAAAAAAATAATAATTTCAATATAATACACCAAAATTATGGATATATATATATATATAAAAAAAAAAAAAACATAAATTTTTTTAAATTTAAACGAATGAACAGTACGATTAGTAAAACGGCAGACATAAATAATATTATACCTTATGAGAAATTGGCGTATTACAAAATGCCTTTAATAGAATCTGAAACAGTGGATTCCACTGCTAGCGTAATTAATAAAGTAGAATCCAGTAATGTAGATTTAGGTCTGACCAACACATTGTTAATAATTATCGTTGTTATTCTCAGCGCAAACTTAATTTTTAAACTGTACAAGTTACACAATAAATGTTTGCGAAAAAAATATATGAGCAAGGCTAACGATCTAGATAAAACCTAGAAAACAAAAAAATTTTAACAAAAGCCGCTACATCGATTATTGTTAATAATGTCTTGAACAATATATTAATAAATTCAAAAAAAAAAAAAAAAAAATAAAATACAATAATGTCAACAAAAAGTTTATTAAAGAATATATATATTTAATGAAATGGAATGAAATTGTTTCCATTATTAAGCAACAACGTTCTGAGTTTGATAGATCATTTAAGTGCCTCAATAAAAGAGCACTAATATCAAACCAAACAAAGATAAAACATGTTCAAGTTCTAGTAGAATCATACAACAAAGTCCGTGACATTGTAAACAACAATGAACGTAGGTTAAGCGATTTTCATTTAACACAATCAATTGACGTGTTAAAAAGGCTGCGTGAAAATATTAGACACATTTCGGAAAGACATAATTTTCAAATATTTGTTCCAATTGCGCTAAATACACCAGCAACATTCGAAATCAGTAGAAGAAGAACTTGAACAAAAACAAGAACAAATCGAAATAGTCGACATGGCTCAAACACCAGTAGATTTTCTTAAGTTAGCCTCATCGCTCTTACCAGAGTTTGATGGCAAGGCAGAAAATTTAAAAAGCTTCATAGATGCTCTGAATCTGGTAGATTCTCTAAAAGTAACACACGAAGCACTTGCTGTAAGTCTTATTAAGACAAAACTAAAAGGCCATGCCAGGAACCTGATAAGTGATGAGAACACTATTGCAGCTCTCATATCGAAACTATCGGACAAAGTAAAAGGAGAGTCAGTAGAAGTTATTTCTGCTAAACTTCTAAACTTACAACAAAAGAGCAAAACGGCCAATCAATATACCCAAGAGGTAGAAAAATTGACTAAGTCTCTAGAAGGAGCTTATATCAGTGATGGTTTGTCACCTGATTTAGCTAATAAGTACAGCACAACACTTGCTGTCAAAGCTATGACTCAGAACTGCTCCATTGATAAGGTAAAACTTATCATGCAGGCAGGTACATTCAGTAACATGAATGATGCCATTTCAAAGTTTGTGAACAGTTGCACAGAAGCAACTGGTCAAACAAACACTGTTCTACACTACCGACAACGACAAAATTACATTAATAATAGAGGTGGTCGTCGTCGTGGTAATAATCGCGGAAGAGGTTATTACCAAAGAACAACAACAGAGCCAACATAATAATAATAACCAAGGAGGTTATAGATCTCATGGTCAAAATAGAGGCAACTTTAGAGGCCAAAACAAAATCAAAATAATAATAATGTGAGAGTAGCACAAAACAGTTGAAACTCTCAAAACCCTTTAAGTACCACACAATAATCAATAAAACATATTCAATAAAATTTTAATCTCAATATCTTTGTAAAATTTCGTAACAATGTTACAAAAACAATTTTAACATTTTTAATCGATACTGGTGCAGACATTTCAATTCTTAAAATTAATTCTGATCACTTCGATACAATTTCTGAAGATAAAACTATAAATATTCAAGGAATAGGCCAAGGGGTTATAAAGTCCCAAGGCACTACTCTAATAGATCTTCAATTCAAACAATATACAATTCCACACGAATTTAACATAGTAAATGCAAACTTCGCAATACCTTGTGATGGAATTATAGGCATCGATTTTATAAAAAAATTTAATTGCCTACTAAATTTCAAACCAACTGAAGACTGGTTTATAATTCGACCTCAAAATCTTACTTATCCAATTTATGTTCCAATAACATACAATTCTGGTACTAACTCACTAATTCTACCAGCAAGATCTGAAGTGATAAGAAATATAAAAATCGATTCGAAAGATAATTTCATTTATATACCTAATCAAGAAATACAAAAGGAGTTTATATTGCTAACACAATAACAAAATCCCAATGTACATTTGTCCGATTATTAAATACAACCAATTCCGATTTATTAGTAAATATTAATAATATCAAATACGAATCACTTTCGAACTATGAAGTAGTTCAAAACAACCAATATAATCGAAATGAAAAAGTTTTATCGCTTTTAAGGAAAAATTTTCCACAACTATTCAATGATCAATTAACAGAACTGTGCGCCAAATATTGTGATGTATTCGGACTACAGACCGAATCAATCACAACAAACAACTTTTATAAGCAAGATAGATAATGAACCTGTTTACATAAAAAACTACAAAAGTCCTCATAGTCATGTAGATGAAATCCAAAAACAAGTTGGGAAACTTATTAACGACAATATAGTCGAACCTTCTGTGTCTGAATACCACTGTTCACACAAGAAGTGTATCCCACAGTCGCCATCCAACCGCCATGTAACTCCGGAACCAGTATATGGAACATGTACTGAAATTTCACCAAACTTATACTAATACACTTGTATGTACTCTTGTAATGTACTCTGAAAAAATAGAACAGATGAAAATAACCTTCAAGCGAACAAAACGTGTTTTTCTTTCAAACCTGAGTTAAATTTGTGCAGAGCAGAAACGCTCCCCCAACGACAATTCATTTTGTAAAAGTTCACCTGGAAGCCCTGCGGACGCCCTACACAACATTTGGTCCTTCGAGCCGGATTCTTTTACAACATTTGGTATATCCAGTTCGCCCCAGCAAGCATTGGTGGATCTGCAAGAAAAGGTTCCAGGAACAGCTATAAATTCAAACAAGATAAGTAGCAGTGCACCTACCTCAACTTGTCCATTGCCAAATTTCCGGCAACTCCAGTTAATTAATTCTTTTGTGTGTCTGAACATATTTTTTCGCTTCACATTGTCCGTGGTTAAAGCGAGGGGCAAGTGTATTTAAAAAATTCAACAAAAAAAACCCGCAGATAAAATATTGTTCGTGGCCATTAAGGCATCTAAAAAGTGATAAATATTGAAAGAAATAAAACAGAAAGTGACTCCGATAAGGTCGCCATATTGGTGTCTGTACATATGTATATACATATATGTACAAGTGCATACCCAAAAATTTAACCGATCGCCATATTGATGTACGCAAGTACATCAAGACATATCTGCACACATAGGCTTTCGCTCCGTTGAACAACAAGTGTATGCGCTTCTCCATTCCAACCTTCACCAAAGAATCACACACTAAATACATATATAAAAACACACAATTCTAATTGGTATTTAATTAATTAAAACCACACTGTGCAAATTCACCTGCATGTATACACACACACACATCCTATTATATGTGTATCGTTTGTTATTTTTCCTCCACAGCAGCTTCAATATTAATTTATATATTTATTTTTACCAATTAATTGGCAAGTGCAAAACGTAAACAAACAACAGGGTTGTAAAGTGTCAAGATCGGTTTTCGATAAACTGATTCTGTGAAACTTTTATATTTTGTATGTTTCCACCTCGCCATTGAGCTGCGTTTACTTAATAAAATACAAACATATACAGTACTTTTTCTTATTCTTATAAAAAATTTATAAAACATAATTATAAGTTAAGACGTTTCCAAGTTGCGTAATAAATCGAATATCCGTGCGATTTTTCTTAAAATAACAATTTATATAAATAATTCTATGACAAAAAACCTTTTCATTGAGCTGCGTTTAGAATAAACGTGCTTCTTCTTGAGCTCAACCATCAACCAGCAATAAGCGATAAGCATCATTTTTTTTTGCGCGATCCGTTTCCACTACACGGCCGCTTTGTCAAAAGAGAATAAATCCTTTTCTCTGGTGTTTCAATAAAGAAATAATTAGATTTTTTTTCAATTAAAGGAAACTAAATAAGAATCAATTTAGTAAATTATTAGTAAAATAATTAATTTAACAAAATTTTCCGATTTCGTTGGACTCAATAGTGCACACAATTTCGGTCATTCCATTTTATTCTGATATCTCGATTCCATCGTTCCTGTGCCATTTCTTATTCCGTTTTCTCTCTGCTGATTCAAATTATTTGTATTTGATCACATTTCACCTGGTTAGTACAATTTTTGGCTCTGTGAAGAGCCTAGTATGCCAATCGGTGGTGATCAAAACAGCCAAAAACGACTCACAGCACCATCCGTCAAGGAGTCAAAGCGACCTTTAACCTCACCTAGAGCAGTTTTCGGGAAACTCAAGGTCGAGAGTACCAGCACAACCGTCCGCAAGACTGTGAGTCCGATTCCAACTAGAGATATTACCCCAAAAATTACGCGTTCGACTACGCAAAAAATGCAGAAGTCAAGCGAAATGGCACTGAACGACTTCGTTTCTATAACTGAGCGACTAGGCCAGTTTGAAGTGAAGATCAATGACGCAGCGGACAGTGACGTGTCACTGTTCACTCTCCAAGTCCGACGAGATCAGATTAAGACTTTATGGGAAAAGGTAGAACGCGAGTACGAGTTATGTTCCAAAGCTCTCAACCAAGGCGCTTGCAGCAGCAGTGACCTGGTGGCTATGCAAGCTAAATATGATTACTCGTACTCCGTTTACGAGCGATGTGCGGCTCAACTAAGCGAAAAAATAGAAAGAGCCACGGCGTTAAATAGACAAGCTGAGCAACCCCCCTCCAACTTCTCCATGTCCAGGGGTTGCAGTCTCCCGCCATGCGACACTGAAGTTTTCAGTGGGGATTACCTACGCTGGCCTACTTTCCGAGACTTGTTTACAGCTGTTTATATTAACAATCCAAGATTGACGCCGGTGGAAAAATTGTTCCATCTTAATTCCAAAACCAGCGGCGAAGCTAGAGCAATTGTCTCCAAGTCCCCGCTCACGAATGACGGCTTTCAGTCAGCGTGGGCGAGCCTGACGGAGAGATTTGAGAATAAGCGACTATTAGTCAATAGTCAATTGAAAATCCTTTTCAATCTCCCCTCAGCAACACAAGAGTCTGGAGCCGCCCTTAAAGAGCTTCAGGGCACAATCCAGGGATGTTTAACGGCTCTCGACTTGTCTAGGGTGAGCACCGAAAATTGGGATTGTCTGCTAATTTTCTTGTGCTCCTCTAAATTGCCTAAGCTCACGCTGTCGTTATGGGAACAATCGCTCCACGATAAGGCAGAGATCCCTCAATGGTCCGAGATGAATTTATTTCTGATCGACCGATATCGCACCTTGGAGGCGATAGAGGATGTACGACCTACCGCACATACGCCACTCCAGTCCAAACCCACAAGAAAAGAGTCCAACCACCTGAGAGCCTTCGAAGCAACAGTGACTGCAAAGCCACAGCACTGCAAATTGTGTCAGAAGGAAAACCATCCCGTGCGTCTATACCCACGTTTTCTACAAATGTCCGTACCCGAGAGAGTTTCCGTCACTAAGCAACAAAAGCTGTGCTTAAACTGCTTCGCCAGACAGCACCAGTTGAAAGACTGCACCAGCGCACATAGTTGTTTCACGTGCAAGGGACGTCACAACACGCTACTCCACCGTGACAGACCCCAGGTGCCCTCAGCTTCCACAACACCAATAGTTTTGAACCCTCCTTCACCAATACAGTCCACTTCTACTTCAACCCAAGCTACCGTTCAAAACTATTTTTCCGCAAACTCACATGGTGTTCTCCTCGGCACGGCTGTCATCCAAGTGTGTCATTTGGGCACAAAGTATACAGCCCGGGCATTAATCGACTCTGGGTCTGAAGCGACCTTTATTTCAGAGCGATTGTTCAAAAGGGTTAAACTTCCTTATCAACCCGTCGACGCACAGGTCTCCGGTTTGAATCAAGCCATTTCGGCTCAACCTCAAAAACTTTGCCATTTTAATATTGGCTCTCCTATAAAGCCCAGGGTTCATATTGAAACCTCGGCTTATGTTCTTCCAAAGCTGGCAGGCAATTTGCCCTCCTACACCATCCCCCAAACTGCTTTGGAAGAACTTCCAAAATTACACTTGGCCGATCCCTCTTCCTATAGGAGCTCACAGATAGACGTGCTTCTCGGCGCCGATATCCTCCCATCCATATTGTTAGGTGGCTCCTATCCCAACATATGTGGCACTCTCCTTGGTCAAGAAACGATTTTCGGCTGGATCCTTACAGGCCCCGTTTCTAAGACCAGTGCCAAATCTGTCGCATCCTTTTCGACTCAAGTCTCGCTGAATCCAAATGCGAGCTTGGATAAACTGCTCACAAAATTTTGGGAGGTGGAGGATATTCCAGTTAAGCTGGAAAAGGAATCCGACCTGTTTTGTGAGCGCAATTTTCAAAAAACCACTAAAAGGGATAAAAACGGCAGATACTTGGTCACACTGCCATTCAAGAATTCCGATCACATCCAGTTAGGCCATTCAAGGTCCATCGCACTAGCTCAATTTCTACGAAATGAGAATCGTCTGGCAAAAAATGCCCCCCTTAAGGAGCAGTACGATGCGGTGATCCAGGAATATCTGGACTTAGGTCACATGCGACAAGTCCCTCCAAGCAATGGTTCGGATAACTTTTATCTACCACACCATGCTGTTCACAAGCCTGACAGCACCACGACCAAGCTCCGCGTAGTATTTAACGCCTCCCACCCGTCATCGAATGGTAAAAAGTCTGAACGATGTGCTACATGCAGGGCCCGTTCTACAATCCGACTTAACCATTCAAATTCTAAGATGGCGCTTCTTCCGGTATGTCTTCAACGCCGATATCACGAAAATGTATCGGCAGATACCTGTGCATCCCAAACACACGCCCTATTAGAGAATTCTGTTCCGAACAAAGGACAACGAGCTTCGTGATTTCGAACTCAGCACAGTCACGTTTGGAGTTAACTGTGCCCCCTTTTTGGCAATCCGGGTACTACATCAGTTATCTGATGACGTTCGTTCGCTCTATCCCTTAGCAAGTCACATTATCGCAAACAATATGTATGTCGACGATGTACTAGCGGGAGCCCATTCAAAATCAACGGCAGATCAAGCAATTGCAGAACTCCGCAAAGCCCTTGAATCTGCCGGGTTCCACTTGCGAAAATGGACATCCAATGAAAAGGACTTGCTAAGAGCGAATCCCAAGGACCACTTGCTTCGCGCCGACTTCTTAGAGATCGAGGAAGCCAGTTCGGCAAAGACTCTCGGGATCAGATGGAAAGCTGACACCGATGAGTTCTTTTTCGCTCCATCCGAGCTAACAACCAAACAGTCCGTCTCCAAACGTGAAGTCCTTTCACAGATTGCCAAACTGTTCGATCCAGCAGGTTGGCTGGGTCCAGTCATTATTCAGGCAAAAATATTCATGCAGGAGATCTGGCTCCAAGAGCTGGGCTGGGACGATCCGCTACCTGAGAGTCTTCTCAGTAAGTGGAATTTATTTCTGCAAGAGTATCCGGGCCTCGGTGCGATTCGCATCCCTAGATGGGTCGAATTCCGCCCACAGGGGACTATTCAATACCACGGGTTTTGTGACGCTTCGCAGCGTGCATATGGGGCCGCCATTTACGTGCGCATTGAGATACAAGATCGCATCTCAGTACATCTCCTAACAGCGAAAACGAAGGTCGCTCCGGTCAAGACGGTATCCTTGCCACGACTAGAGCTGTGCGGAGCAGCACTTCTGTCCGAGTTATCCGCTGCACTCAGTCCCCAGCTACCTTCCGCTGGCGGCGACTGGTTCTATTGGACAGATTCCACAATTGTGCTAGCTTGGCTTCATAAGCCACCATGCGCCTGGACTACCTTTGTAGCAAACAGAGTCGCAAAAATTACTCAGGCCACCGACTCCAATAAATGGTCCCATGTACGATCCGAGTACAATCCAGCGGACCTAGCGAGCAGAGGTGCCCCACCACAAGTGTTAGTCGACAATGAGCTGTGGTGGCACGGGCCAGAATGGTTACGCCTACCTCAGAACCAATGGCCCATTCCTTCAGATCCCCTCCCAGATACGACAATAGAGCAACGTACGATTAAGGTAAACCTCGTAAACACGGCTCCCTCATTTTCTTTCCTCGAGCGCTTCTCCAAGTTCGATCGAGCCCTGCGAGTGTTAGCCTACATCTATCGCTTCTTCAAGCGTTGCAAACGATTGTCGCTCCCGTCAACTATTGAAATTGACAGCAACGAGATTTCTTATGCACAAGAAAAACTCATTCTCCTGACCCAGAGACAAGCATACTCGTCAGAGTACACTTGCTTGAGCACGAAAAAACAGCTCATTTCCAGCAAAATCCTTAATTTGAACCCCTTTTTAGATGGTAAGGGAATTATTCGAGCATGTGGTCGTGTAAGAGCGGCCGAAGCACTCGGCTACGATGAGCGGCATCCAATCATACTGCCATACATATGTGCATATTCGCGTCTCTTGACCGCTTTCACCCATCTTATATCCTTGCATGGAGGCAACCAGCTCATGATGCGTTTAATACGATCACAGTACTGGATTCCAAAGCTGAAGGTGTTGGTCAAATCCACAATTCATTCCTGCAAAATCTGCGTCATCCGAAAAAGAAATTGCAAACGCAGCTCATGGGCGACTTGCCTGTGGAGAGAGTCACATTCTCTCGACCGTTCACTCACACAGGAGTCGATTTTGCAGGCCCCTTCGATGTAAAAAATTACACAGGTCGAGCCTGTCTTATTACGAAAGGCTACGTGTGCGTCTTTGTGTGCTTCAGCACCAAAGCCATCCACCTAGAAGCTACATCTGACCTGACCACAGAAAAATTCCTAGCGGCATTTGCGAGATTTGTGGCACGACGAGGGTGCCCAAGTCAAATGCATTCCGACAACGGCAAAACCTTCGTCGGAGCGGCCAAAGTCCTCTCGCGCGATTTTGTAGAAGCGTTTAAGACTCAACTCCAGGCCACTTACAGTCTCCAGAAACTGTCCTGGCACTTCAACCCTCCTAGTGCACCGCATATGGGTGGCCTGTGGGAGGCAGGTGTAAAGAGTTTCAAAAATCTATTTTATAAGTCTACATCGACCTCCAAATACACCTTCGAAGAGCTTTCCACGCTCCTATCCAAAGTTGAAGCATGCCTGAATTCAAGACCGATATCTCCAATGTCGGAAGATCCTACTGATCTCCTAGCTCTGACTCCCGGTCATTTTCTAGTCGTGGGTCCTCTACTTTCCGCCACAGAGCCAGAGATCAAGGAAAACGCCGCGTCCATCATCAACCGCTGGCAGCGCTTGAAGGCTTTGCAACAACAGTTCTGTCTCCGTTGGAAACATGAGTATCTTTTAGAGTTACACAAAAGAAACAAATGGCAAACTCCAACGCGAGACTTACAACGGGACGATCTAGTCATTATTAAAAAGATAATCTTCCAGTTAATGACTGGCGTCTAGGTCGAATCCAAACGACCTATCCTGGCGACGACCAAAGAGTCCGAGTGGTCGACGTCTTAACAGCCCGAGGTGTCTCCAAGAGACCTATCTCTAAGCTGATCCTGCTCCCGATAGAATCTAGTCTCCATTTTCCATCCAGTAAAATTTCCAGTAAAGACTAGAATCCTAGATCCATAGGTCTGCGGACCATCCGTATAAAGCCGCATCCAGTAATGTCTACTATGTTTTTTTTCACATTCTTCACGTAACAGTACGATGTCTCCACGCCAACAACAAGGCCGATCCAAGAGCCGACCGGCAACGGAATCGTTCCGATGCCGAGTATGCCGAGGAGTCCACGCGCTGCGCAAGTGCCAGCGGTTCATGCGGCTGTCTCCAGAGAAGAGACTCCGAGCAGTTCTAGTCAATAAATACTGCCCAAACTGCCTGGCTCACCAACATTCCGGGGAGTCATGTCGCCGCAAGGACAAGTGCCGCAAGTGCCAGGGCGACCATCACACCTTGCTTCATTTGCAAGAAGCGCGTCGCATGCCATCTCCAGAGCGATCCCAGACAAGGCGCAGCACCAAGGCCCAAGCGCGACGCTCCGCGCCGCCTTCATCCGCTGGTTCCATCTCCTTATCATCATTAATGGAACACAAAAGGACCACCGAGAGCACTCATCCGACTCGGAAACGGCAAGGCGACCCGCGACACTCGGGCACTTTTAGACCCGTGCTGTCCGGTAAGTCTTATCGACGCATCCTTGGCAAAGGCCTCCGGGCTATCCGTCACCCGCGTCGGTAAAGACAACGCCTGCTCGGCTATAATAAGCTCTAGGACCTCTAGCTTCCAGCGAGAGGTCATCCTGCAAGTGATGCCAAATCTCCGGTATCAAACTCCAACGAAGCCCGTCAGCGAGAAACTGAACGAGCCCTTCACCAACATTCGATTGGCAGACGATCGCTGGTTCCAGCCGGAAATCTCCAATCTGGTTTTGGGCTCGGATATATATCCGGATTTAATTCTCCAAGGCGTCCTGCCGAGTCTTGGCGGCGCACCACTGGCCCAAAACACGGTCTTCGGGTGGATATTGTCCGGCTCCTGTGCTCAATAGGAGGAACAGAGCCACGTCCCTCTCCCTTTTTCTTTTTGCAATACTGCAAGGCGGGCGGCGTGTTCACACAAGAAGTGTATCCGACAGTCGCCATCCAACCGCCATGTAACTCCGGAACCAGTACATGGAACATGTACTGAAATTTCACCACACTTATACTAATACACTTGTATGTACTCTTGTAATGTACTCTGAAAAAATAGAACAGATGAAAATAACCTTCAAGCGAACAAAACGTGTTTTTCTTTCCAACCTGAGTTAAATTTGTGCAGAGCAGAAACGCTCGCCCAACGACAATTCATTTTGTAAAAGTTCACCTGGAAGCCCTGCGGACGCCCTACTACAACACCACTTTTATTAGTACCCGAGAAATCCCTCCCGGGATCAGAAGAAAAGAAATGGCGATTAGTAATCGACTATCGTCAAATCAATAAAAAGCTCTTATCTGACAAATTTCCTCTCCCCAGAATTGATGACATTCTAGATCAATTGGGTCGAGCAAAATATTTCTCATGTCTTGATTTAATGTCAGGATTCCATCAAATTGAACTAGAAGCAAGTTCTAGAAATATAACGTCCTTTTCAACGAGCAATGGCTCATATCGTTTTACACGATTACCATTTGGACTAAAAATAGCACCAAATTCATTTCAGAGAATGATGACTATTGCGTTTTCAGGTCTAGAACCTTCACAAGCATTCCTTTATATGGACGATTTAATCGTCGTTGGATGTTCAGAAAAACAAATGATTAAAAATTTAAAAGACGAACTCTGTAGAAAATACAATTTAAAGTTACATCCAGAAAAATGCTCATTTTTCATGCACGAAGTGACATTTCTTGGTCACAAGTGTACAGACAAAGGAATATTACCAGATGACAAGAAATATGATGTCATCAAGAATTATCCAGTCCCACATGATGCGGACAGTGCGAGACGTTTTATTGCATTCTGCAATTACTATAGACGCTTTATAAAAAACTTCGCCGATTATTCACGGCATATAACAAAATTAAGTAAAAAGAATGTTCCTTTTCAATGGACAGATGAATGCCAGAAAGCATTCCAATATCTAAAAGATAAGCTAATAGAACCAACTCTATTACAATATCCAGATTTTAGCAAAGAATTTTGCATAATCACAGATGCAAGCAAACAAGCATGTGGAGCGGTTTTAACTCAAAACCAAAATGGACTCCAACTTCCCATTGCATATGCATCAAGAGCGTTCACGAAAGGTGAAAGCAATAAGAGCACTACAGAACATGAATTAACAGCAATTCACTGGCCAATAGTATATTTTCGACCATATATCTATGGAAAACACTTTACAGTAAAAACAGACCACAGACCACTAACGTACCTTTTTTCAATGGTTAACCCAAGTTCAAAACTAACACGCATGCGACTAGAATTAGAGGAATACGACTTCACTGTGGAATACTTAAAGGGAAAAGACAATTTCGTGGCAGATGCCCTATCGAGGATAACAATATCCGAATTAAAAGACATACAAAACAAAGTCCTGAAAGTCACTACCAGGCAACAAAGTAGACAAAATAATCTCTGGCCAGAGAACAAAAATGAAACTATGCTTAGGCAAGTTCCTAATAAAGCTTCTAAGCCCAACGTACATGAAGTCATTTGCAATGATGAAGTACGGAAAGTAGTGACCTTGCACATAACAAATAATTTATGTTTACTTAAACATGGAAAAAAGTTATAGCAAGAATTGATGTTAGCGATCTGTACACCAATGGAAATCTTGACTTAGGTCGATTCTTTCAAAGGCTTGAAAAACAAGCCGGTATACTAAAGATCAGCCAACTCAAATTGGCACCGTGTGAAACGATTTTTGAAACTATTTCAATAGAATCTTTTAAAGAAATGGGCAATAAAATATTGAATTCATTAAGAGTAGCGCTACTCCAACCGGTGACCATTATCGAAAAAGATAAAGATAAAGAAGCAATTATGTCTACATATCATAATGATCCTATACAAGGTGGTCATACTGGCATTACAAGAACGCTAGCAAAAGTCAAAAGACACTACTATTGGAAAAACATGACTCGTCATGTCAAAGAGTACGTACGTAGATGTCAAAAATGCCAACTATCTAAAATAACAACACATGTTCAGACCCCAATGACATTAACAGAAACACCAATACAAGCTTTCGATAGAGTGATAGTAGATACTATGGGTCCACTACCACACTCAGAGAATGGAAATGAATACTCAGTTACGTTAATATGCGATTTAACTAAGTATTTAGTAACCATTCCAATTCCAAATAAAAGTGCAACAACTGTTGCCAAAGCTATATTTGAAAACTTTATTCTAATGTACGGTCCAATGAAGACGTTCATTACGGACATGGGAACAGAATATAAGAATTCAGTAATAAATGATTTGTGCAAATATTTAAAGAGAGACAACATAACGTCTACTGCACATCATCACCAAACCTTAGGTACAGTAGAACGAAGTCATCGAACATTCAATGAATACGTTCGTTCTTACATCTCTGCAGATAAGACCGCTTGGGATGTTTGGATACAATATTTCACTTATTGTTTCAATACAACACCCTCGGTAGCACATAATAATTGTCCATACGAACTAGTTTTTGGCAGACTACCAAAACAGTTCATTGATTTTAATAATATAGATAAGATAGATCCCCTATATAATATAGATGATTATGCTAAGGAAGTAAAGTTTAGATTAGAAAACGCGTATAAGAGAGCTCGTATTATGTTAGAAAAACATAAGGTTACAAATAAGAAACACAAAGATAAGAACATTAATAATTTTACAATAGAAATAGGAGACCAAGTTTTGTTAAAAAACGAAACTGGTCATAAACTAGAATCAGTATATACAGGCCCATTTGAGGTAATTAGTATAGAGGATAATAATAACATAATAATAGGAAATGAGAAAAAGAAGAATCAGAAAGTAAATAAAGACAGACTAAAAAAATTCAACCCAACACAACAATAGAGTTTATGAAATCGTTCAAATTAAATAATCCAGAAAATAATAAATAATCCAAAATATAATAAATATATATATATACATATATCAGTAATTTTTTATTTCAAAAATATAAATATATAAAAAAAAAAAAAAAAAAAAAATTTTAATAATAAAATAGAAATATATATTACATTATATAAATTAAATATAATTGTTTGGTCAAGTGACCGGTAGAGATAACAGCGACGGCTGCGTGCAGTAACAGCAGCAGGAAATAATCATAATAACAGCTTAAGAGCAAATAATGGTTGCTCTTTGTAAGTTGCTGCCTACTCTCTTTCGTCGGCCCTTTGCCTGCGGCGCTGACGCTCGCTGCCCATCGTTCTGAGCGGAGCTCAATTTCGTTCGTTTGCATATAGTTAGTTTTTTCGTTAATCGCAAGCGAAGCACAACTATTTCGAGTTGACTGCCAAGCAAACATTAAACATTTTGTAACTCATAATAAGTGCCCTGTGCGGAAAAATAAATAAATTCGAAACAAATATAAATCTTTGAATTTCACTGAGCACAAGCAGTGATAATTAATTAGTTGCAAAAAGGCTTGTAACTACACATTTTGGTGACCCCGACGTGATTTTCTTATCTTCATTTTTACTCGTTTCGTTTCGTTTCTGTTCGCATTTTATTTATAACTTCATTGCGTATATTTACAACCCACAGTTGTGCGTTAAGTGCTGCGCGCCTCAACATAAGTTGATAATTTTAAACAAGTCTCTCCATAACGGTACTTAACCGCATGCTTGCGCCAATGCATACAGTTTGTCGTTGTACATAGACTCCGTAGCAAATTCGCCGTTAATCGTTGCGCGCTCAAACCAGCTATCCGCTATCTCGCTCGAACGAACACTTGTGCGCGAAATTTTGTATTGTAGTTCGGCTGTGTGAACCTTGTTGGGCGCTACATTAACAATGTTTGATGAAGGTGCAAGTTTAAATGAAAATGAGGCGACATCAGCTAATCAAGTGGGTGTTGGAACACAGGCTGCAGTTCTTAAAGTAAAGATTAAGAATTTAAGTGATCGAGCCAATAGATTGTCCTCTGAACTTGATCCCGCTCGACTTCGCGATGTTGATGACTACGAGCTGCAAGATTACATATGTATGGCATCTGACTTGCAGGCGAAATTTGAAACAATCTATGATAGTTTGTTGGATGTGAGTCAAGTCAGCATTGAAGAGGATCTTCAGTCAAGTTTTGAGTCAATTATTAGGCGGCTACGAGTGTCCCTTCAACGCGAGCGCGGAAATCGAAGCAAGATCCAGCAGATTCCACATTGCTCCACGTTCAATTCAGCCGCAGCCGATGATCCGCGCTCTACGTTTGTTGTTCCAAACCACTCTCGATTGCCTCAACTTAAATTGCCGGAGTTTAGTGGAGGCTACGTTGGACGTCATACCATCTTGTGAGCGGCTTACACCCTTCATCGAGAAGCGTTGCCAAAGACTGGAAAATGCGGATCACGCGACGGCAATGTACACGCCTGGCTCTCAGGTGGGCCAGAGCAACAGTAGCAGAAGAACGTTTGTGGTGACTAAGAATGGAACAAATGCATGTGTATTTTGTGAAGCCACAGGCCACTCCATTTATAAATGTTTGCAATTCGCAAGATTATCGCCCTCGTTGCGCCTTCATGAAGCCAAACGGCTTGCGCTGTGCCTTAATTGTCTGCAAAGGGGACATCAGCTGAGAGTCTGCGGCTCCAGCACTTGCAGAGTCTGTGGAAGCAAACATCATAGCCTGTTGCATCTTGGCAACCCAAGCAGTCATAGCAATGTTTCTAGCTCACACAATGCACAAGAAGCCGAAACTTACACCTCATTTCAAAACATCCTGGTGGCAACTTCATCCTCGACACTCCCCATCGACCAGTATCTTAAGCACGATGTTGTCCTACTTGCCACTGCCGTCATCAATGTAAAAAATCGCGCTGGCTCCTTGGTGCCCTGCCGTGCGTTGCTCGACTCTGGGTCGCAATTGCACATCATCACCTCTCGTCTTGCTCATCAGCTCCAGCTGCGCAAATTCAAGTCCACAGCAGTCGTCTCTGGCATTGGTGATTCAGCGTTTTCATCAGATGGCTTTTCGGTAAACATCAGTGTCCAATCTCGAGTGTCTGAGTACTCCACATGCATCCCGGCATTGATTGCACCATCCATCACCGATAATCAGCCTGGCTTCACTCTTGACCCTGCATCCTGGAACATTCCGTCAAACATAAAATTAGCTGATCCTGAATTCTTCAAATCTCAGCAAATCGACATGTTGATGGGAGCCAGTCTGTTTTTCGATCTGCTCTGCGTTGGCCAGATTAAACTAGCTGCTGGACTGCCGATACTGCAAAAGACTCGCTTTGGTTGGGTCGCGACTGGAGGTGCTCCACATGCAGGAAAATCGCTCGTGGCTAGGCGATCAGTGATGAATCCAGATCTGCTGTCAGACTCGCATCTTCAGACGAATGCACAGATTGACGAATCAATCCGTCGGTTTTGGGAGCTGGAATCTTCCACTGAGCCTGAGTCATTACCAAACAGGGAGGAGCGTGACTGCGAGGCACACTTTCAGGCCAATTTTAAACGTCTGCCGACTGGCGAGTATTCAGTTCGTTTACCGCTCCGACCAAGCATGGATCAGCTGGGTGACTCCTATCAACAGGCGCTTCGCCGATTCCTTTATTTAGAAAGGAAACTAGACCGCAATCCAATGTTGAAAACCCAGTATGCAGCATTTATCAAGGAATATCTTGACTTAAATCATATGTCACTTGTTAGCTTAGCGGCACTGGGCCGATGCAAATACTATCTCCCACATCACTGCGTGCTGAAGGAGGATAGCACTACAACCAAGCTAAGGGTCGTGTTTGATGGTTCGGCAGCTACTACTTCTGGACACTCGCTGAATGATGTACTGATGGCAGGTCCTACCATCCAACCGAAACTGTTTTCGATACTGATGCGTTTTCGTACATTTGCAGTCGCCCTCACAGGCGACATATGCAAGATGTACCGATGCGTACGAGTCGAACCTGCAGACAGCTATCTTCAATGTATCCTGTGGCGTGATTCGCAGCATCAGCAGATACAGGTTTACAAATTAGACACCGTCACCTATGGCACAAAACCAGCTTCGTTTCTCTCAGTGCGGGCTATGCACCAACTGGCCATGGATGAGCAGAAAGCATTCCCTATTGGCGCTGACATCATAAAAAGGGATTTCTACGTGGATGATCTCATCTCTGGTGGTAGCTGTGTTCAAGAAGCACTTGAGATATTGAAGCAAACGTCTGGACTACTCGCCAAGGGCAACTTTAAGCTGCGAAAATGGTGTTCTAGCGACGCTACTGTACTTCAAAACATACCTGAAGAGGATAGGGAATCGCTGCTCAAGTTCAACGATGGCAGCGATATCACGAAAACGTTAGGCCTCGTTTGGGATCCCGCCTCAGACTGTTTTCTTTTTCATTTTCTCCATTGAGGCTACCCTCGAGACTGACAAAACGATCAATCCTGTCCTCAATTGCTCGGTTTTACGACCCCCTTGGTCTTGTTGGTCTTGTAATAACAAAATCTAAAATTTTTATGCAGGATCTCTGGAGAGAAAAACTGGACTGGGATGAGAGCTTGCCTGTACACTTAAGCACAGCCTGGGTCAACTTCTGCGCTGATTTTGAGCATACTCAGCAATTCCAGTATCCCCGTCGTGCACTCTCATCAGACAGCACAGTTGAGATTCACGGATTTTGTGATGCCAGCCTGAGAGCTTATGGAGCATGCGTCTATACAGTTTCAAAGTGCCATGGCAACACAAGCGTACGTCTCTTGTGTTCGAAGTCGCTGCACTGTACCAAAGCTGGAACTCTGTGGAGCTGCATTATTGGCTGAACTTCTCAGCGAAATCTGCCAACTGAAAGTGTTTAACTGTCGTTATTACTGTTGGTCAGACTCTGCTGTAGTCCTGGCTTGGTTTCGCAATGATGCTTCAAAATTCAATGTTTTCGTTGCCAATCGGGTCGCAGCCATCCAAGAGCTCACCACTGGCATGGAATGGCATCATATTCCCACTGAATTAAACCCGGCGGATATAATTTTACGAGGAGCGCTGCCCAGTGAGCTCTCCAGGTCTCCGTTATGGGCCCGTGGCTAGAGCTTTCTCAGCAAAGAAAAGGAAGAGTGGCCCGCCTCCTGTGTACCTGTCGAATCCTTGCCAGAACTTCGACACAAGGTATTACTCGGAACTGCAGCGCAACTTGATCTCTCGATTGGCTGCAAGTTCATCAACTCGTTCTCCAAGCTGCAACGCGTCTTTGCTTACATTTACAAGTTTGTAAATCGAATCCGAGGAGCTGAGGTAACTGTGAGCCACGTGCATCATGGCACGCATTTGTTGCTGCGGTCATTGCAAATGGCTACTCTTGGCGATGACTACAAGGCACTGATGGAAGGAAGGCCTGTCAAACGGTCTAGCTCAATGGCCTCTCTTGCGCCATTCGTTGACGACTTCGGCTTACTCCGCATCGGTGGACGGCTGAAAAATTCGTCATTGGACTTCTCAGCGCGACATCCAATTATATTGCCTCGCCAGCATCCTGTGACTCGAGCAATCATAATCCACTTTCATAAACGTAATTTACATGCTGGACCTCGCGCCGTATTGGCTTCGATTCGGCTCCAATATTGGCCCATTGGCGGTCGCAAAACAGTCTCCAGTATTGTTGCCAAATGCACAATCTGTTTTCGTGCCAAGCCACGATTGGCAGAGCACATAATGGCAGACCTACCAGCTGATCGTCTCGACACATCGTATCCCTTTATGGTCACTGGCGTTGATTACTGTGGACCATTCTTCTACAAGAGCGAAGTGCGCAACAGGCCACCCGTGAAATGCTACATTAGCCTGTTCATATGCTTCGCTACAAAGGCAGTGCACTTAGAGCTTGTAAAGGTCGACTCGCACTCGACCTTCAAGGACCTGGTCTGACAATGCGACAAACTTTGTAGGCGCTAAGAATGAGTTGGCAGATCTGAGCCGCCTGTTCCTGAGTGACGAGCATGTCAAGGCTGTTCACGAGTTTTGCCTATCCGACTCAATTGAATGGTCGTTCATCCCTCCTCGCTCTCCGCATTTTGGCGGGCTATGGGAAGCCGCTGTGAAGACTGCGAAGCACCATTTTTATCGCTCTGTCGGCCCTCTGCCACATCACGGCAATCATTAATTCTCGACCATTACTTCCACTTTCAGAGCATCCCGATGATCTTGACGTCTTGACACCCGCACACTTCCTTGGTACAGCGCCATCTTCGTCATACATTGAGCCTGATGTAAGGAAGCTTAATATCAATCGGCTTAACTATTTTCAGCGCGTCACATACCTCCAACAAGTATTTTGGGCCCGTTGGCGCGAAGAGTATTTAACGCTTCTTCAACAGCGCTCCAAATGGCGCACTCCTCAGCCAGGACTCTCCATCAACGATGTCGTCCTTGTGAAGGATGAGAACCTACCGCCGCTGAAGTGGCCATTAGCTAGAGTGCTAGAGCTGATCGCGGGATCTGATGGGGTATCTAGAGTTGCAGTGCTTCAGACTGCGACTGGAGTCATACGCGGAGCCGTACGAAAACTGTGTTTGCTGCCAAAACGGGATGATGTTGAAAGTCCCTTGCCTTCCAACGGGGGGAGGATGTTTGGTCAAGTGACCGGTAGAGATAACAGCGACGGCTGCGTGCAGTAACAGCAGCAGGAAATAATCATAATAACAGCTTAAGAGCAAATAATGGTTGCTCTTTGTAAGTTGCTGCCTACTCTCTTTCGTCGGCCCTTTGCCTGCGGCGCTGACGCTCGCTGCCCATCGTTTTGAGCGGAGCTCAATTTCGTTCGTTTGCATATAGTTAGTTTTTTTCGTTAATCGCAAGCGAGGCACAACTATTTCGAGTTGACTGCCAAGCAAACATTAAACATTTTGTAACTCATAATAAGTGCCCTGTGCGGAAAAATAAATACATTCGAAACAAATATAAATCTTTGAATTTCACTGAGCACAAGCAGTGATAATAAATTAGTTGCAAAAAGGCTTGTAACTACACAATAATTTTTAATAATTACACAATATATTATTAAATAACTACATAATAATATTACGTTGTTTCTCTAAAAAGGGAGGTGTAGCATGTTACATGCAAATAAGCATATGCCCACCATATTGCAGTGTATACAATATGTTAAGTGGTCATATGCTCAATCTCAAAGTTAGAGTATCAAGCGCATTGTTTACATAATACAACTACCGCCAAGTGCCGTAATATGATCAGCCACTTACATGTGGACTGGCCTGCAGCGTGAGATCTGCAGCGTAAGCACTATGACGTTTTGACCGTTCGGTCCCAAGCGCATTCCAATGTATATGCCTTCTGCACATATAACATATATACAAATACATATGGCATGCTATGTACTCCCGTTCTGCCGCTGCTTTGAGCGACAGAACTCCAAACTCTAGTATGTACTTTAGGCTAAGTCCATTTTAAATAAAGAGAGACGATCATTCTGAATCTGACCAACAAGCGAACCAGATATGTTAACATTCCTACACTATGATCAACTTTTAAATGCCGTCGCTTGCGGAAGAGGCAGGAATAAGCCTCGCTGCTCACAGTGAGAAAGCCATGCCATGAACATGGTGTATACTGTTCCACCTGTCAATTGCTGTTTTACATCAATTGCGTTCTATTCCCTGCAGCAGTGTTTTAGTCGTTTCTGGGGCCACCAACCCTTAACTGTTTTGGAGTTTAAATTGGAAGTACCCTTCTGGTACGAGGCCCGAACAGAGGCTCTTAATCTGGTACCACGGGTAATCAGGAGCCCACGGAACTTGTTCCGTCCTGGTTAGTTGGTGCGGCCCTTCGGGGAGTATCGTGGTGGTTGTGGCTTAACACCCAAATGCGGGTAGAGCTTCGCTCGACGTGGAGTTGCGTTATACAGCCGGGTTCCGTGATCCAGAGATCGGAAGAGGCTTAGATGTTCCTCGTGCCAAACCAAGGTAGAAGTCACAACCAAACAGTCGTGTCTTTAATTGGTACCTGCGGAATTAATGTTCCAAGGCGGCGGTGATTGACGCTTAAATTAATCCTATACTAGGAACCGTGAGATTAAGCCAACGTGGCAGGTGCTCACGTTAAGCCCACTGACTTTCATGTCCCTATCTTCTATGGACCGATGTAGAAGGCATGTTGCGTATTTCGTAAATCATTAGTCAAGTCGACTCGAAGGCACAATGTGCCCCACATATAATTATTAGTGGCCTCCTCGTGGTGACCCTGGGTGATTGTCCAAGGTATATTCGGACAACCAGCTAATTCGAGCGGCGAAAAAATAAGGCGACCCATTCTTAGGCCGGTTGAGTCTAAACTGGGTAGTATAAATCTACGGCAGTCGACCAAATCTGTAATTAAATTTGGTACCACGGGTAGCCAGGAGCCCGCGGAACTTGTTCCGTCCTGACTTTTTGGTTGCGGCCCTTCGGGGAGTATCGTGGTGGCTGTTCCCACCAAGAGGGAATGTATTGCCTCCGCCCGGCATTCATTCAATTTGGTACCGAAGGGACACTGTTCAAGCAGGGACGGGGTCCTGGAGGGGCGATAACCCGACGCATTGTTTCGGCTCGTTGTATTTTTGACTACCGTGAGATTAAGCCAACATGGCAGGTGCTTATGTAAAACCCATTGACTATTCTGTCCCTATCTACTGTATGAATGTCTTGTTGAATGAGTTCTTCCCCACCACCTAGTGTGGTTAGTCCTGTTGATCCGCTTCTGGATAGTGAGTTGGAGGTGGCTTTCTCGAGGTTAAAGTCGAGGAAGTCCTCTGGTATGGATGGATTCACTGGAGAAATGTGTAAAAGTGTCTGGAAGTCAATTCCAGAATATATGAAAGCGATGTATGCGAAGTGTCTGAATAAGGGTTATTTCCCCAGTGAATGGAAGTGTGCGAGAGTGATAGTGCTCCTGAAGTCGCCTGACAGGATCAGGAGCAATCCTAGATCCTTTCGGGGCATCAGCCTTCTTCCGGTTCTTGGAAAAGTTCTGGAAAGGATTATGGTAGAAAGGCTTCAGGAGAGAATGAGTGACCAAATGTCTGACAGGCGATTTGGTTTTAGGCAGAGCAGATGTGTTGAGGATGCGTGGAGGTATGTTAGTGACTCTGTTGAGGCTAGCAGCTCCACGTATGTCTTGGGCATCTTTGTTGATTTTAAAGGTGTATTCGACTACTTGAGTTGGGCGAGTGTTTTGAGAAGGTTGAATGAATGTGGGTGCCAAGAATTAGCCCTCTGGAAGAGCTACTTCTCTGGCAGACGTGCGTGTGCTGTAGGGCGGTGTGAATGTGTGAGCGTAGATGTGGTTCGTGGCTGTCCGCAGGGATCTATCTGTGGCCCATTCATTTGGAACCCCATGATGGACCCTTTGTTGGAGCAGCTCGAGCAGATATGTAAGTGTTGTGCGTATGCGGACGATCTGCTCGTCTTGATTGAGGGTCGGTCGCGTCTTGAGATCGAGACGAATGCGGGTATGTGCTTGCGCACTGTGTATGAGTGGGGTGAAAGTGTTGGGGTCAGTATTGCAATGGACAAGACAGTGTCAATGCTGCTCAAAGGCAGATTGGCAACTAGTCGACCACCCATTGTCAGACTGAATGGAGTGAATGTGAGGTATTGCGTCTGAGGTGAAATACCTCGGCATAACCTTCGGCGAGAGGATGTGTTTCACACCTCATATCGCTGGTCTCAAGGCCCGGCTACTTGGTTTGGTGGGGCAAGTGCGTCGTACCATTTATGAGGGTCTGTTTGCTGCATGTGCAGCATATGGATCGTCTGTATGGTGTAAGGCGGTCACGACTGTGGTTGGCAGAAAGAAAGTGCTGGCCTGCCAGAGAGTGATTCTGTTAGGTTGTTTGCCTGTGTGCCGCACTGTCTCTACGGAGGCAATGCAGTTACTGTTAGGAGTAGCCCCTCTTGACTTGGAGATCAGTCGTCGAGCCTTCCCTCAATGCATTTTTGCATTCCAGGAGCCTTTATGGCAGTCCAGAATGCCGTTGTGGCTCGGCTGCTGAGACATGGGAACATGTTCTCTGTGAGTGCACAAGGTATGCAGATCTTCGAGATCTGAGGGGGATGGGCATTAGTGAGGTTAGTGGCGGGTTTGACGTAAGTCAATCACTCTCCACTAGTGATAGGGTTAGAAGAATGAGTGAGTTTGCTAGAGCTGCATTTTCAAGGCGACGTTTGCAATTGCAGGAAGGAATTGTATGAATGATGATGGATGGTAGATGTGCAAATGTGGGGGTACGAATGGTGGGGTACGAGCGTGGGGGGTGTGTTTGAATGGATTTGTTGAACATTGTGTTGTCCGGGGCTACCAGTCCCCAGCATCATGGAGCTAAAATTGGAAGCATCCTTTTAGGGTACGAGTTCTGACCAGAGGATTGATCTGGGACCACGGGCGTTAGGGAACACAGAGGCGGTCTCGGCTCTCTGCTCTCTCCGCCATAGTCTTTTGGGACTTGTTGGGGACACTAGCTGGCCGCCTAGCGGTTTGATCTATGATCAACTTGTAAATGCCGTTGTTTGCGGAAGAGGCAGGAATAAACGTCGCTCCTCACAGTGAGAAAGCCATGCCATGAACATGGTGTATACTGTTCCACCTGTCGATTGCTGTTTTACATCAATTGCGTTCTATTCCCTGCAGCAGTGTTTTAGTCGTTTCTGGGGCCACCAACCCTAAACTGTTTTGGAGTTTAAATTGGAAGTACCCTTCTGGTACGAGGCCCGACCAGAGGCTCTTAATCTGGTACCACGGGTAATCAGGAGCCCACGGAACTTGTTCCGTCCTGGTTAGTTGGTGCGGCCCTTCGGGGAGTATCGTGGTGGTTGTGGCTTAACACCCAAATGCGGGTAGAGCTTCGCTCGACGTGGAGTTGCGTTATACAACCGGGTTCCGTGATCCAGAGATCGGAAGAGCTTAGATGGTCCTCGTGCCAAACCAAGGTAGAAGTCACAACCAAACAATCGTGTCTTTAATTGGTACCTGCCGAATTAATGTTCCAATGGGGCGGTGATTGACGCTTAAATTAATCCTATACTAGGAACCGTGAGATAAGGCCAACGTTAATTGGTACCTGCGGAATTAATGTTCTAAGGGGGCGGTGATTGACGCTTAAATTAATCCTATACTAGGAACCGTGAGATAAGGCCAACGTAGCAGGTGCTTACGTTAAGCCCACTGACTTTCATGTCCCTATCTACTATCTAGCGAAACCACAGCCAAGGGAACGGGCTTGGAATAATTAGCGGGGAAAGAAGACCCTTTTGAGCTTGACTCTAATCTGGCAGTGTAAGGAGACATAAGAGGTGTAGAATAAGTGGGAGATATTAGATGGATATAATTATTATGTCTTATGGTATTGGGTTTTGATGCAAGCTTCTTGATCAAAGTATCACGAGTTTGTTATATAATCGCAAACAAATTCTTTAATGAGAGAATGCATTTATGTATTCTTGATTTAAAAATTTGGTATAACTCCAATTACTCAGGTATGATCCAATTCAAGGACATTGCCAGGTAGGGAGTTTGACTGGGGCGGTACATCTCTCAAATAATAACGGAGGTGTCCCAAGGCCAGCTCAGTGCGGACAGAAACCACACATAGAGCAAAAGGGCAAATGCTGACTTGATCTCGGTGTTCAGTACACACAGGGACAGCAAAAGCTCGGCCTATCGATCCTTTTGGTTTAAAGAGTTTTTAACAAGAGGTGTCAGAAAAGTTACCATAGGGATAACTGGCTTGTGGCGGCCAAGCGTTCATAGCGACGTCGCTTTTTGATCCTTCGATGTCGGCTCTTCCTATCATTGTGAAGCAAAATTCACCAAGCGTTGGATTGTTCACCCATGCAAGGGAACGTGAGCTGGGTTTAGACCGTCGTGAGACAGGTTAGTTTTACCCTACTAATGACAAAACGTTGTTGCGACAGCATTCCTGCGTAGTACGAGAGGAACCGCAGGTACGGACCAATGGCACAATACTTGTTCGAGCGAACAGTGGTATGACGCTACGTCCGTTGGATTATGCCTGAACGCCTCTAAGGTCGTATCCGTGCTGGACTGCAATGATAAATAAGGGGCAATTTGCATTGTATGGCTTCTAAACCATTAAAAGTTTTTAATTTATTTTATTAACGACAATGGATGTGATGCCAATGTTATTTATAACATAGTAAATTGGGAGGATCTCCGATCACCTGATGCCGTGCTAGTTATATTTTAAAACATTATTTAATACAATGACAAAGCCTAGAATCAATTGTAAACGACTTTTGTAACAGGCAAGGTGTTGTAAGTGGTTGAGCAGCTGCCATACTGCCATCCACTGAAGCTTATCCTTTGCTTGATAATTCGATAAAAGGAAAGAATAGACGAACATAATTCGTATGATTGGGTTATACATTCGCTTAAAATATATTATCAATCTTATTGTTATATATATTTTGGTGTATGTTTGCCTACTGTATGAAAGTTTCGTCTGCGTTGCTTTTAATGATTTATATGTTTGAATAACACAAACATATAAATAAAATTGATCATTTAATGATCAATATATATACAATACTGAAGGGGCAGTATTGAAAACAAACATATTTAAACTAAACATTAAGTTATATACAAGATAATGAAATTATTGGATGAACGAAAATATATAAAAATTGTGATACCAGAAAAGAGACTTCAATTATTATTGAGGAAAGTATTTAACATTGAACAATATATGTATATTCAATACATAAGGCAATATTGATATATATATGAAAATATGGAATTGACGGATGGAATATATGAAAAATATATATACACAATACCTAAATTAAAACTTCAATTATTATTGAGGAAAGCATTTAACATTAAACAATATATATGTATATATTCAATACTTAAGGCAATATTGATATATATATGAAAATATGGAATTGACGGATGGAATATATGAAAAATATGCATACACAATACCTAAATTAAAACTTCAAATATTATTGAGGAAAGCATTTAACATTGAACAATATATATATATTCAATAGTTAAGGCAATATTGATATATATATGAAAATATGGAATTGACGGATGGAATATATAAAAAATATATATACACAATACTAAGATTTAAACATTAATTATTATTGAGGGAAGAATTTAACATTGAACAATATATATATATATATTCAATACTTAAGGCAATATTGATATATATATGAAATATGGAATTGACGGATGGAATATATGAAAAATATATATACACAATACCTAAAATATATATGCACAATACTTAGATTTAAACTTCAAATATTATTGAGGAAAGCATTTAACATTGAACAATATATATATATTCAATACTTAAGGCAATATTGATATATATATGAAAATATGGAATTGACGGATGGAATATATAGAAAAATATATATACTCAATACCTAAAATAAAACTTCAATTATTATTGAGGAAAGCATTTAAAATTGAACAATATATATATATTCAATACTTAAGGCAATATTGATATATATATGAAAATATGGAATTGACGGATGGAATATATAAAAATATATATACACAATACTAAGATTTAAACATTAATTATTATTGAGGGAAGAATTTAACATTGAACAATATATATATATATATTCAATACTTAAGGCAATATTGATATATATATGAAATATGGAATTGACGGATGGAATATATGAAAAATATATATACACAATACCTAAATTAAAACTTCAAATATTATTGAGGAAAGCATTTAACATTGAACAATATATATATATTCAATACTTATGGCAATATTGATATATATATGAAAATATGGAATTGACGGATGGAATATATGAAAAATATATATACACAATACCTAAATTAAAACTTCAATGATTATTGAGGAAAGCATTTAACATTGAACAATATATATATATATTCAATACTTAAGGCAATATTGATATATATATGAAAATATGAAATTGACGGATGGAATATATGAAAAATATATATACACAATACTTAGATTTAAACATCAATTATTATTTAGGGAAGCATTTATCATTGAACAATATATATATATTCAATACTTAAGGCAATATTGATATATATATGAAAATATGGAATTGACGGATGGAATATATGAAAAATATGCATACACAATACCTTAATTAAAACTTCAAATATTATTGAGGAAAGCATTTAACATTGAACAATATATATATATTCAATAGTTAAGGCAATATTGATATATATATGAAAATATGGAATTGACGGATGGAATATATAAAAAATATATATACACAATACTAAGATTTAAACATTAATTATTATTGAGGGAAGAATTTAACATTGAACAATATATATATATATATTCAATACTTAAGGCAATATTGATATATATATGAAATATGGAATTGACGGATGGAATATATGAAAAATATATATACACAATACCTAAAATATATATGCACAATACTTAGATTTAAACTTCAAATATTATTGAGGAAAGCATTTAACATTGAACAATATATATATATTCAATACTTAAGGCAATATTGATATATATATGAAAATATGGAATTGACGGATGGAATATATAAAAAAATATATATACACAATACCTAAAATAAAACTTCAATTATTATTGAGGAAAGCTTTTAAAATTGAACAATATATATATATTCAATACTTAAGGCAATATTGATATATATATATGAAAATATGGAATTGACGGATGGAATATATGAAAATATATATACACAATACCTAAATTAAAACTTCAATTATTATTGAGGAAAGCATTTAACATTAAAGAATATATATGTATATATGCAATACTTAAGGCAATATTGATATATATATTTGAAAATATGGAATTGACGGATGGAATATATGAAAAATATGCATACACAATACCTAAATTAAAACTTCAAATATTATTGAGGAAAGCATTTAACATTGAACAATATATATATATTCAATAGTTAAGGCAATATTGATATATATATGAAAATATGGAATTGACGCATGGAATATATGAAAAATATATATACACAATACTTAGATTTAAACATTAATTATTATTGAGGGAAGAATTTAACATTGAACAATATATATATATTCAATACTTAAGGCAATATTGATATATATATGAAAATATGGAATTGACGGATGGAATATATGAAAAATATATATACACAATACCTAAATTAAAACTTCAAATATTATTGAGGAAAGCATTTAACATTAAACAATATATATGTATATATGCAATACTTAAGGCAATATTGATATATATATGAAAATATGGAATTGACGGATGGAATATATGAAAATATATATACACAATACCTAAAATAAAACTTCAAATATTATTGAGGAAAGCATTTAACATTGAACAATATATGTATATATATTCAATACTTAAGGCAATATTGATATATACATATATGAAAATATGGAATTGACGGATGGAATATATGAAAAATATATATACACAATACCTAAAATAAAACTTCAAATATTATTGAGGAAAGCATTTAACATTGAACAATATATGTATATATATTCAATACTTAAGGCAATATTGATATATATATGAAAATATGGAATTGACGGATGGAATATATGAAAAATATATATACACAATACCTAAATTAAAACTTCAAATATTATTGAGGACAGCATTTAACATTGAACAATATATATATATTCAATACTTAAGGCAATATTGATATACATATATATGAAAATATGGAATTGACGGATGGAATATATGAAAATATATATACACAATACTTAGATTTAAACGTTAATTATTATTGAGGGAAGAATTTAAAATTGAACAATATATATATATTCAATACTCAAGGCAATATTGATATATATATTTGAAAATATGGAATTGACCGATGGAATATATGAAAAATATGCATACACAATACCTAAAATAAAACTTCAAATATTATTGAGGAAAGCATTTAACATTGAACAATATATGTATATATATTCAATACTTAAGGCAATATTGATATATATATGAAAATATGGAATCGACGGATGGAATATATGAAAAATATATAAACACAATTCTTAGATTTAAACATCAAATATTATTGAGGAAAGCATTTAACATTGAACACTATATATATATTCAATACTTATATATGAAAAATATATATACACAATACTTAGATTTAAACATCAATTATTATTGAGGGAAGAATTTAACATTGAACAATATATACATATATATTCAATACTTAAGGCAATATTGATATATATATGAAAATATGGAATTGACGGATGGAATATATGAAAAATATATATACACAATACCTAAAATAAAACTTCAATTATTATTGAGGAAAGCATTGCATATAAGGCAATATTGATATATATATGAAAATATGGAATTGACGGATGGAATATATGAAAAATATATATACACAATACCTAAAATAAAACTTCAATTATTATTGAGGAAAGCATTTAAAATTTGTTGGTTATATAATGTTTTTAAAGTGGAACTAAACAGGAAACTGAACCGGATTAATAGGTTTTTCTTTATATTACGCATATGTACGTCTACATTGTTCGGTAGTTCATAAGCGACAGACAATGGTATACTTAAGAATAAGAATAAGCACAAAGCAAAACAAAAGACTTAAGTGTGACCAAGATTCAAATAGTAGTTGTTGCCGAAAAACTTATGCATATTTCAATACTCCTTCTCAGCAATTACATACTTGAAAACTTATTAATAACAATTCATTTCATTAATACATTTTATATGCTTGTTCTTTTGCAAATTTTTAGTTAGTACATCGGCAATCATATCATTAGTACCTATATATTTAACATCTATTTCGTTCTTAGAATATAGCTCGCGTACATGGTGATACTTTATGTCGATGAGCTTACTACGTTTATGTAAAATTGGATTTTTAGCTAAGCACTGTGCGCTTTGATTATCGCAATACAATAAAATAGGCTTGGTTTCTATAAATCCCATTTCATGCAACAATTTTTTAATATATGTTGCTTCTCTTGCTGCGGTAGATAAGGCGATATATTCGGCTTCAGTGCTGCTTAACGCCACCAGACTTTGTTTCTTCGATTCCCACGAAATCGCGCTGCCTGCACCAATAAAGACATATCCACTATATGATTTTCGATCTGCAGCATCGTTCGCCCAGTCTGCGTCGACGTATCCATAGATCTGCTTGCCAGTATCCTGATAATGAAGTCTCATATTAGCCGTGCCTTTTAAATACCTTAGCACACGCTTCGCTGCAACTTCATGCTCCTTGTGAGGGCTGGCATTTCGTTGTGCCAGTTTCGCTACCGAATGTAGTATGTCCGGCCTGGTTGTTATGGCTAAATACATCAAAGAACCTATCAATGATTGGTAGCTCTTTTCATTAACCATCTCGCAGTTGACGTCATCACATTTGACTTGGTGACCTGCATCCAGTGGTGTAGCTACAGGCCTACACGTTGACATGCCCCAAGTATGTAGCATTTGTTCCACATACTGCTTGTGGCCGATTGTTATGCTTCCAGTCTCCCCTTCGCGCTCAATTTCTATGCCCAAGAAATGGTTGAGCTGGCCGCCATCAACAATGTCGAATTCCCTTGCAATGGACGCTTTGATTTTCAACAATTCGTCTTTATTTGAGCTGGCAAGTAAAATATCATCAACATAAACTGCAATTATATTAATTTTACCTTGCCCATTGCGTATATATACGCAGGGCTCGCTGACACATGGAGTAAAACCCAGTTTTTTCAAGACTGCGTCCAGTCTACTGTTCCACTCTCTACCGCTTTGCTTTAGCCCATAGAGAGATTTTTTTAGTTTCAAGACTTTATCAGGGAATTCATCGCTTACGAATCCGTCCTGTTGTTTCATATAAACTTCCTCTGAAAGCTCACTATTCAGGTAGGCAGTAGACACGTCCATCTGATGCACAAACGACTTATGTTCGACTGCCAATGCCATAATCATTCGTACAGACGAGTATCTCACAACTGGAGAGAACGTCTCAAAGAAATCAACGCCATATCGCTGCGCACATCCTTTGGCAAATAATCTTGACTTAAAGCGCTCTACATAGCCATCCTTGTCAACTTTTATGCCAAAGATCCATTTGCAGCCTATCGCTTTCTTATTCGCTGGCAATTCCACAAGCTCCCAAGTCTTATTGTCTTCAAGTGCTTTTATCTCCTTCTGAATCGATGCTGACCATTCTTGGCTCATTTCTGACTCATTTGCTTCGCTAAAATTTTCAGGAATGACGATTTCCTCTGCCTTCAGCATATTCAGGCAATTATACTGCTTGCGGGGTCTACCTGGTTTTCCAGTTTTTATCTTTCGTGGACGCCCTGGACCACGAGCTTCACAGTTTACGGGCGGTTCTGCATCATCACTTTTTGCACTCTCATATTCGTCAGTATCTTTCCTTTCAGTATGTTGCCCTCCGATTTCAATCTCTGCCTGTGTCTGCAGGACATTCTCAGCCTCAGCCTGCTGATTTACTGTTGCACAATCATCAAACAGCACTGTTTCTTTTTTATCGCTTGCAGATCCACCTAAATTATTTTCTATAAAAATAACTTCTCTGCTTTCGACAACTTTCTTCGACTCTGGACAAAATAGGCGATATGCTTTTGCTGCCATCGAATAGCCAACCATTACATATTCAATTCCCTTTGGACTAAACTTATTTCTGTGCCGTTTCTTTAAGACAATTGCTTTTGAGCCGAAAATCTTCAAATGCGATACAGACGGTTTCTTGCCAGTCCAAACCTCAAATGGTGTTTTGTTAGCCAATGTCTTGGTTTCTGACCTGTTGCGTAAGTATACTGCAGTCCCTACTGCCTCACCCCATAGTGTTTCATCTACGCCCGAGTGTACTAGCATACTTCTGGCCATCTCTACCAGTGTGCGATTTGCTCGCTCAGCAACTCCATTTTGCTGCGGAGTATAGGGTACTGTCAGTAGTCTTTTAATTCCGTGTTCCGACAAGAATTTTTCAAATTCATGACTAACATACTCGCGCCCGTTATCGCTTCGAATTGATTTTACCTTTTTGCCGCATTGTCTCTCGGCAAACAAAACAAAGTCCTTAAACGCGCTTAATATTTGGTCGCGAGACTTCAAAAAATACACAACTGTGTGACGTGAGTAATCGTCAATAAATGTTGCAAAGTATCGTGCGCCCCCGGCAGACGGTCTGCTTATTGGTCCACAAATGTCAGTGTGAATCAAACTCAATAATTGAGTCGCACGATTTTCAGAAGCTTTTGGAAATGGTTTTACACTTATTTTACTTTTTGCACAGGTTTCACACAAATCATTTTTTATTTCAAAATTTTTATTGAATGATTTTAAGCCATGCACCATCTCACCACTCGCCATTTTCCTTAAACTGGCCAGATTTAAGTGTCCAAATCGATAATGCCATTTCCATAACTCAGTGCTGCTTGCCTTAGAGTACATACACTGTTTCATTTTAACATCAACATCATCAAACTCATTCATATAGGTTTGCACACTTGCACCTTCTGGCATACTCAATCGAAGCAAACTTTTAAATAACGCAATTTTTCTTGCTGGCCCGCGCGGTTGATACACACTTATTAGCTTCTCCCATGCTTCTTTAGACGACACGCAATATGTTATGAAATTAATCTGCGACGCTTTAACAGCCAGCAATATGTTTGCTAGTGCCTTTTCGTCCCGTGTATCAAACTGAGCCTTCTGTTCTTCGCTGTCACCTTCATTTTTAACGATTCTTCCGCATACTATCGGCCATAGATCATTTTGTACCAATATGCTTTTCATTTGCACTGACCACACCGCGTAATTTTCGTCATCCAACTTTTCGATGGAATATAACCCTTGTCCACTCATGTTTATAAATTTTTTCGTATAATCACACACAGTAATTAAAGTTAATCGCACAATTTCGTGTTTAGAGCCCTGGGCCCATAACCTGTTGGTTATATAATGTTTTTAAAGTGGAACTAAACAGGAAACTGAACCGGATTAATAGGTTTTTCTTTATATTACGCATCTGTACGTCTACATTGTTCGGTAGTTCATAAGCGACAGACAATGGTATACTTAAGAATAAGAATAAGCACAAAGCAAAACAAAAGACTTAAGTGTGACCAAGATTCAAATAGTAGTTGTTGCCGAAAAACTTATGCATATTTCAATAAAATTGAACAATATATATATATTCAATACTTAAGGCAATATTGATATATATATGAAAATATGGAATTGACGAATGGAATATATGAAAAATATATATACACAATACCTAAATTAAAACTTTAATTATTATTGAGGAAAGCATTTAACACTAAACAATATATATGTATATATGCAATACTTAAGGTAATATTGATATATATATGAAAATATGGAATTGACGGATGGAATATATTAAAAATATATATACACAATACCTTAATTAAAACTTCAAATATTATTGAGGAAAGCATTTAACATTGAACAATATATGTATATATATTCAGTACTTAAGGCAATATTGATATATACATATATGAAAATATGGAATTGACGGATGGAATATATGAAAAATATATATACACAATACCTAAAATAAAACTTCAATTATTATTGAGGAAAGCATTTAACATTGAACAATATATATATATTCAATACTTAAGGCAATATTGATATATATATGAAAATATGGAATTGACGGATGGAATATATGAAAAATATATATACACAATACCTAAATTAAAACTTCAATTATTATTGAGGAAAGCATTTAACATTGAACAATATATATATATTCAATACTTAAGGCAATATTGATATATATATGAAAATATGGAATTGACGGATGGAATATATGAAAAATATATTACATACACAATTCTTAGATTTAAAAAAAATTGAAATTTAACATAATACATCAATTATTATTGACGGAAGCATTTAAAATATAACACAATACTAAATTAAACTTCAATTATTATTGAGGGAAGCATTTAACATTGAACAAAATATATATATATATTCAATACTTATGGCAATATTGATATATATATGAAAATATGGAATTGACGGATGGAATATATGAAAAATATATATACACAATACCTAAATTAAAACTTCAATTATTATTGAGGAAAGCATTTAACATTAAACAATATATATGTATATATGCAATACTTAAGGCAATATTGATATATATTTGAAAATATGGAATTGACGGATGGAATATATGAAAAATATATATACACAATACCTTAATAAAAAAATAAAACTTCAAATATTATTGAGGAAAGCATTTAACATTGAACAATATATATATATTCAGTACTTAAGGCAATATTGAATATATAATAATTTCAATTTTACTTTATTTTATATATATAATATATAAAATATATATAAATATAAAATATTATTATACATATATATATATATACTTAAGGCAATATTGATATATACATATATGAAAATATGGAATTGACGGATGGAATATATGAAAAATATATATACACAATACCTAAAATAAAACTTCAATTATTATTGAGGAAAGCATTTAACATTGAACAATATATATATATTCAATACTTAAGGCAATATTGATATATATATGAAAATATGGAATTGACGGATGGAATATATGAAAAATATATACACAATACCTAAAATAAAACTTCAATTATTATTGAGGAAAGCATTTAAAATTGAACAATATATATATATTCAATACTTAAGGCAATATTGATATATATATGAAAATATGGAATTGACGGATATAATATATGAAAAATATATATACACAATACCTAAATTAAAACTTCAATTATTATTGAGGAGAGCATTTAACATTAAACAATATATATGTATATATGTATATATGCAATACTTAAGGCAATATTGATATATATATGAAAATATGGAATTGACGCATGGAATATATGAAAAATATATATACACAATACCTTAATTAAAACTTCAAATATTATTGAGGAAAGCATTTAACATTGAACAATATATGTATATATATTCAATACTTAAGGCAATATTGATATATATATGAAAATATGAAATTGACGGATGGAATATATGAAAAATATATATAAACAATACTTAGATTTAAACATCAATTATTATTTAGGGAAGCATTTATCATTGAACAATATATATATATATTCAATACTTAAGGCAATATTGATATATATATGAAAATATGAAATTGACGGATGGAATATATGAAAAATATATATACACAATACTTAGATTTAAACATCAATTATTATTTAGGGAAGCATTTATCATTGAACAATATATATATATTCAATACTTAAGGCAATATTGATATATATATGAAAATATGGAATTGACGGATGGAATATATGAAAAATATATATACACAATACTTAGATTTAAACATCAATTATTATTGAGGGAAGCATTTAACATTGAACAATATATATATATTTAATACTTATATATGAAAAATATATATACACAATACTTAGATTTAAACATCAATTATTATTGAGGGAAGAATTTAACATTGAACAATATATATACATATATATTCAATACTTAGGGCAATATTGATATATATATGAAAATATGGAATTGACGGATGGAATATATGAAAAATATATATGCACAATACCTAAATTAAAACTTCGATAATTTTGAGGAAACCATATAACATAGAACAATATATATATAAATACAATAATTTGGGCAATATTGAAATATATGTATATATATATAATTAAGTTTTACACATATAGTTACTATAAAAAAATATATTTCAATTCTTTATTTTCACTAACGGCTAATTCTTATATTGAGTACATTCAGACTTGCGTCCCGAATATGAACTAATTTATCTATCTGTTGCGATCGCTAAGCAAACTTCGCTTTGAGAGAGCTTGAGTCAAAATTGAGTGAATGTTGAGCTGCGTCAGCAATTATGCGCTTGAGTCAAAAATTGAGTGAAGTTTGAGCTGCGTCAGCAATTATGCGTGGGATAGTACTCTGATGGGAACATTGACAGTGGCGTGATATTTAGGGTGAATTGTTTATGTCTACCAAAGGGGGACAGTTTGATCTTGACCAATGTCGATGTTATCACCAGGCTCTTTTGTTTACAATATTAGAAATGTTTATACTTATACTTATACTTATACTTATGCTTGTGTGCTAAGTTATGTGAAAGGGTGCGACTATGGATATGTCACTCCCCCAACCATTAGAAAAGTGCCTGTCCTCAGGTGTTTAATTTTGGGTATAGTATTACATTTTCTTCTTTTTCAATTGGTGTATCTTCTACTTTTTGTAGGTGTTTCTTCTACTTTTGATTTTTTATATTTTATTATTAATTTCTTAGTTATGCTTTTGAACTTATATGTTAAATACAGTGTTAAACTTATTAATATGATTACAAATATGGTTATTGTAATTATCTGGAATACATTATTAAATTTTGTGTGTTCAAATATTATTTGTTTCGTTTGTGCAAACGAAAGTGGTTCTAATTTTATAACATCGTTGCTTACATAAATGTTTTGAGTATAATCTAACATGCTGTTTGAAATTGAAATTTCATTAATTTGTAGTGAACAATTAAAGATTTTTATTAAATTGTTTCCTTCTATTGTTATCTCGTTATTTATACAAGTGTGTTTTAATATAGTTTTTGGTAAATTCCAAGTTAAAATTATATTTGGTTCTACATAGTTAATTTGAACATTTTTAAGAGTTTTAGTAAAACTACATTCTGATGTTATTTGGTTTAAAATTCCTGTTATACATTCATTATTAATTAATTTTTTTGTTTCTTTGCTATAGACTTTTTTTGTCTTGTGTAAAATATTTTTCATGGGCTATTTCTGTCAAAATGTTATTATTTTCATCTGGGTATGGAATTATTTCAAATACCGGGTTTTTTATTATTGCTCGAGGAATATGAGATATTATCAGTATTTCGTTTGTATCTGATTTCAACCAAGTAGATGTTTTTATATGCAACAATTTCTTAGAGTTGACATGCAACAAATAGTCATGTTTTAATAATTTCGGGTTAAAAATGCCTAATCTTGTGAGCTGCATTCCCATCTCTATGTCTTCTATATATTCAGTAAAGTGTTGTAAGTTAAATATAAGGATATTTAATTTCTTTCCTTTTTCTGTCTCTTGATTTAGTTCGTTCATAACATTTATTCCATCATTTATAACTTCTATTATGTGATTTAATTCGTTAACCTGAACAGTGTTTTCTGCTAAGCTACTTATTTTTTTGTTCTATTTCTGTTTTGTCCTCTTGGTCTAATGTTCCAAATAAGTATTTGTATGCTGTTCCTACTATGTTTATTAAACCTCTTTTGCTGCGTTTGGCTATTTTTAAGCCGTTTATTTCTCTGTTTAATTTTTCTACTAGGTATTCGATTTGTATTATGTTATTAAATTCTTTAGTTTGTTCAATTAAATTGTTAAGAGTTTCTTCGGTTTTTGTTATGTTTACCGTTAAACAATGGTATTCGTAATCTGTCGGAATGTCTATGGTTCCTGTTTTAAATATGAGGTAACCGTTATGAGCTTTAATAAGATTAATTTCAATGCTTTGTGCTTGTATATGGTTTACAGTTATTGATAGTAATATTGTAATAATTAGTGTAAGCTGGTGCTTGTATGTTCTGGTCGCTGTCTGTTGTTGACCTGTAATTGTGATATTTACTTTGGTTAGTCTTCTTTTTCTTTTTGAATTTGGTTTTGTAATGAATTATCTTCCTGCCTCTGTTTGTTTCCTCAAAATGTTTATCGTCGATTTGTCTTAGTTCTCCTGTTTTCTTGAACGGGGTTGTTGTCTTTGATTTAACTAATGGTGAATGCTTGTATCTAGTGTCAAATTCATAATTTGTTCGTTGTTTGTTGAGGTTAATTATTAGTTTTTCTTTATTAGCTTGAGTGTCATACTCTGGTGTACCTGCGTATATGAATATGTCCGCTGGTGTTCTGTTAGTCGTTTTGTGTTTCGTCTTATGATTGTATGTGTAAAGTATAGTTTCAAATTTTGTAAGTTTATTTTCGACGTCTGTGTCGCTGTTAATGATTCTTAATTTTTCGTTAACTGTCTTATGAAAGCGTTCTACGTCGGATATGCTATTTACAGCTTCTGATTTTAACCATATTTATAAAGCGGTGCACATAAAAGCTGAGTCGATGGGTTTACCCATTTGGTTGAATACTTGTATTATAGCTCGTTTGGTTTCTAACCAGTCTCTACTTTTTATTTCTATTAATGATGCAAATTTAGAGTAGATATCAATGCAAGATAAAAATTGTTTATCTCCTATTATGTAAAAATCCATTACATATTTTTCTCGGATATTAGCGATTTCCGGAGTTATTTCGAAAGTTAATTTTGTATCCCTGTGTTCTGTTTTTGCGATGTTGCAAATCTCACATTCGTTTATTAGATTTTGAATTAAATTTTGATAATCTGGAAAATAGTGGGTTTCTTTGAACCAATTGATTGTTTTTTCAATTCCTGGATGTAATAACTCTTTGTATTTTTTTAATATTAGTTCCTTGAATTCTGCAAATGTTTGAAGATCTATTAATTTTTTACTAGTTTTCATTGCCTTTGTTAAATTATTCGGACTTATTATTTCTAAGTAGGCTTCTTGAAAAATTGGAAAATCTGTTTCATTGTGGAAGTATAGTACACTTTTCTTTGTGCATAAATATTCTTTTATTAATTCTTTGGCATGTGCGTTAGTCATGTCTTTGTATGTAATTTTTATGTTCGTTTTATGAAAGTAATTTGTAACTTTAGTTGCGTTATCGGTTCCCTTTTCAAATTCTATTTGTCGATTATAATAATTAAGTGGTCTTTCTGTGATTTGTAAATAGTTACTGTTGTCTTCTTGAGCACTATGTATAGTTGCTCTTGTGCTAATTGTATCTTCGCCTAAAAGGTTTTCGTTTAATTGGATTCTGGACAGAGCATCTGCCACATAATTTTCTTTTCCTGGGACGTATTTAATTTGGAAATCAAACTCATTTAGCTTGATTTTCCATCGTTGTTAGGTTCTTTCAGGTTATTTAACCAGACGAGGGGTCTGTGATCGCTAAGGATTTGAAATTGTCGACCAAAAAGATAGGACCTAAAGTATTTAGTAGCCCAAACGATTGCTAATAATTCTTTTTCAATCGTTGAATAATTTATCTCATGCTCGTTGAGAGTTCTGCTTGCATAGCATATAGGCTTATGCTCTTGCGAAAGGACGGCCCCTATTGCCATATTACTCGCGTCTGTAGTTAATGAAAATGGTTTTTCGAAATTAGGGTATATTAAAATTGGGTCGGATGTTATGAGTACTTTTAGCTTTTCAAACGCTGATTCGTAGTCTTTGTCATTTATATTGATTTTTGCTCCTTTTTTTAATTTAAGTGTTAAGGGTTTTACTATATTAGCGAAATTTGGTATAAATTTCCTATAGAAACCACATAATCCTAGGAATGATTTAATTTCTTTAGGGGTTTTTGGAATTGGGAATTTGACAATTGCTTGTATTTTATTGGGATTTGGTTTTATACCCTCAGTTGAGATAATGTGACCGAGAAATTCTGTTTCTTTTCTCATGAACTCGCATTTATCCAACTGTAGTTTTAAGTTAGCTTCTCTAAGCTTCTCAAAAACTTTTTGTAGCGACAAAATGTGTTCCTCCAATGAAGTGGAAAAAATTATAATGTCGTCTAAGTAGACCAGACAATCCTTAAAAATCAAATCTTCTTAAGACCAAATGGCATGCGAGTGTACTCGTAATGGCCATGTTTAGTCGAAAATGCGGTCTTGGGTATTGAAACGGGATCCATTTGAATTTGGTGGAAGCCTTTGGCTAAATCAATGGTTGTGAAATATTGACATTTTCCAAGTTTGTCTAATATTTCATCCATGATCGGGATAGGGTATTTGTCATTAATAGTTAGTTCATTGAGATTGCGGTAATCTATGACTAACCGGAATTTTTGCTTTCCAGATGCAACGTTTTTCTTTGGAACGATTATTACTGGTGAGCAGTAAGGGGATTTGGATTTACGAATGATATTTTGTTTTATCATATCGCTTATTTGTTTGTTTACTTCCTCATCGTATATTTGAGGATATTTATATGGACGCTTGTAAATTGGGTCCTCATGTTTTGTTAGAATTTTGTGTTTAATTGTACTAGTGAAAGTCAAATTGTCACCTTCATGGTACTGGATATCACGAAATTCATGTAAAACATTTTTCATTTTTTCTTTTTCTTCTGAGTTTAGATGCTCTAACCTATACTTATTATTTTCCGTTAATTCGTAATTAATAGCGAAGTTAAATGGTCTGTCCTCTGTTGAGGGTGGATCAAGGCACTCTTGTGCGGTCATGTCCTCTTCGACCTCTTTGTCATTATATCTAAAACAAAATTTAAATTCTCCTAAGGTTACGGATCCTTGTGCATAGTCTATTTTCGCTTGACATGCTTCAAGGTATTCTCTCCCAATCAGAACATCATAATGCCCTGAGAAGTCGTGAATATAGAATTTTTGTTTACTCGGACAAATTTTGCTTGCTCCTAGTCTTATGCTTTGTTTTAATTCAATAACACCATTTATGGTGTGAACCTTTAGTGTTTCGTTGAAAATTGGAAAATTTAAGCGGTTTGTTTTCATTAGGTTTATGGTTGAACCTGTGTCAATGACACATTTTAGAACTTCATCATTCATAATCAATTTTATGAAAGGATTTCTTCTGTTTGTTCCGAGGCTTGCTGATGAAAATTTTCAGATGTGTCCATTTTCATCTGCCCACTGTTGCTATCTCTTTGACGTTTAGTCGGAGGGTTTGGCGCATTCAAGCGTGAATGGGACTGATTTTGATAGTTTAAGGGATTTTGGGTTCTACCTTGACTTAATTTTTGTTGGAACTCGTGATGAGCTTTTTGATTGTCTTCCGAATTAGTGTGTTGTTTGTTTTGTACATGATAACTCTGATTCGTGTTGGAATAGCCACTTGAACTGGTGGCTGGGTTAGCATTCTGCTGATAATTTCCCATGTTCCTACGATTGTTATTTGGAATTCCCTGAACGTTATTAGTTTTAGGTCGATCAGTTACGCTATTTTCGTATAATCCTTCTCTTTGCGCTACTTGTTTAAGTTTCTGTGTCGACGTAATGTCGTATCTTGCTAACATCATGAAAAGCCTATCGGGTAATTTTTTTGTAATTACATCTTTAATTGTATTATTCATGGCGTTTGTATAAAGTGCCGTATTGCTAGGTATATTTTCTAAAGCTAACTTATTTAAAATAACATAAGATTTATTTTCGAGATCCTCGATGAACTTACGGACGTTTCCTTGGTAATTCGTGTTGTACAGGCGTCGAAGAAGTTCTTCAAATGGTGTTTGCACTTTGTATTCTTCAATCAGTGCGTTCCTCAACTCCTGCCAAGTGTTGGCTGCTGTCCTTTGTGAAACTCTCTGAGCATCTCCAACAACTTGTAAATCGATGGCTCCGTATAAGATGCTGTGTTGTCTGACATCTCGGGTTGGATGAAGATGTAGGATGTAATCGATCCTTTTAATAAAAGCGTTGAGATTCTCTGTTGATCCGTCAAAACTTGGCACCTGTCTCAGTTGTGAAAGGGCCTGGTTGAGGTGTTGTTCTGATAATTCCATTGTCATGATCGTAGTGTGATTCACTTTTGGTGTTTGATGATGATTTTGAGTTTGTTGTTTTGAACTTTTTTAGTTCTTTGATTTTGCACTTTTATTTCTTTGCACTGTGTTCTTGTACTTTGTACATTCAATTTAGTTTATAGTTTGTGTGTGTCTTATTGAAAAGACCCAGTAATAACGTATTGCAGGGATCGAAAGATATGCAAAGCCAGTCGTTATTAACTGTAGTAGCTTTATTGCCCGAAGGGTCAATGTTAATAAGCTACTGGTGACCCGAAGGTTCTTGTGCGGATACGTATTCGAGAAAACGTTTGTTACACACCGACAACAATTTCGGTCGCGACTGTGCTTTAGATCTAGGAGGTAATTATCCTTTAGCGATCTTAACTTTTTCCCGACGTATCCTACCGGCTGCGCCAATTAAGTTTTACACGTATAGTTACTATAAAAAAATATATTTCAATACTTTATTTTCACTAACGGCTACTTCTTATATTGAGTACATTCAGATTTGCGTCCCGAATATGAACTAATTTATCTATCTGTTGCGATCGCTTAGCAAACTTCGCTTTGAGAGAGCTTGAGTCAAAATTGAGTGAAGTTTGAGCTGCGTCAGCAATTATGCGCTTGAGTCAAAAATTGAGTGAAGTTTGAGCTGCGTCAGCATTTATGCGTGGGATAGTACTCTGATGGGAACATTGACAGTGGCGTGATATTTAGGGTGAATTGTTTATGTCTACCAAAGGGGGACAGTTTGATCTTGACCAATGTCGATGTTATCACCAGGCTCTTTTGTTTACAATATTAGAAATGTTTATACTTATACTTATACTTATGCTTGTGTGCTAAGTTATGTGAAAGGGTGGGTGCGACTATGGATATGTCACTATATATATATAAATATATATATACGAAAATATGGAATTGGTGAATGGAAATCAAATAAAGATACACAATACTTAAATTTAACTTTTCCAATTCTTTGCCCCTTTTTAAACAAAATGGAATTTATATATAATTAAATTGTAAGTAAAACCATATTGAACCTATATATGATAATAATATAATAACAATGACATTTCTAAAATATATAAAAAATACACAAGAGGAGCTAATGGATAATAGTTGTGATTATGAATTTTTGATATATTGTATATGATTATTATATACATATAAAATTATAAATGATTTAACCTATATATATATATATATATATATATATATATATATATGTATATATATTTTACATATTCCATCCGTCAATTCCATATTTTCATATATATATCAATATAGCCTTAAGCATTGAATATATATATATTGTTTAATGTTAAATGCTTTCCTCAATAATTATTGAAGTTTTAATTTAGGTATTGTGTATACACCTAAGTCTGTTTTTACACGGTCTTTTTTTACACGGTTTTGATATAACACGGTTTGAAAATTGAATATTTTTAATTTTTTTACACGATTTTATTCCATTTAGCACGATTTGAAATTTTATGTACTTCAATTTTTTTGTCAAATTTAATTTTTGTAAAGTATGTTCATATCACAAAAAAGTATTTATGAAAGAAAAAAGTCTGAAACCATCGATAGTATCGATAGTGCTATCTTTTTTGTATTTTTATTTTGTATACGATCAACGTCTTTTTTTACACGGTTTTTTTTACACGGCTTCTTCTGGAACCAATCTACCGTGTAAAAACAGACTTAGGTGTATATATTTTTCATATATTCCATCCGTCAATTCCATATTTTCATATATATATCAATATTGCCTTGAGTATTGAATATATATATATAGTTCAATGTTAAATGCTTCCCTCAATAATAATTGATGTTTAAATCTAAGAATTGTGTATATATATTTTTCATATATTTCATCCGTCAATTCCATATTTTCATATATGTATATATCAATATTGCCTTATGTATTGAATATATATATATTGTTCAATGTTAAATGCTTTCCTCAATAATATTTGAAGTTTTAATTTAGGTATTGTGTATATATATTTTTAATATATTCCATCCGTCAATTCCATATTTTCATATATGTATCAATATTGCCTTAAGTATTGAATATATATATATTGTTCAATGTTAAATGCTTCCCTCAATAATAATTGAAGTTTTAATTTAGGTATTGTGTATATATATATTTCATATATTCCATCCGTCAATTCCATATTTTCATATATATATCAATATTGCCTTAAGTATTGAATATATATATATTGTTCAATGTTATATGCTTTCCTCAATAATAATTGAAGTTTTATTTTAGGTATTGTGTATATATATTTTTAATATATTCCATCCGTCAATGCCATATTTTCATATATATATCAATATTGCCTTAAGTATTGAATATATATATATTGTTCAATGTTAAATGCTTTCCTCAATAATATTTGAAGTTTTAATTTAGGTATTGTGTATATATATTTTTCATATATTCCATCCGTCATTTCCATATTTTCATATATATATCAATATTGCCTTAAGTATTGAATATATATATATTGTTCAATGTTAAATGCTTTCCTCAATAATCATTGAAGTTTTATTTTAGGTATTGTGTATATATATTTTTCATATATTCCATCCGTCAATTCCATATTTTCATATATATATATTAATATTGCCTTAAGTATTGAATATATATATATTGTTCAATGTTAAATGCTTTCCTCAATAATAATTGAAGTTTTATTTTAGGTATTGTGTATATATATTTTTCATATATTCCATCCGTCAATTCCATATTTTCATATATATATCAATATTGCCTTAAGTATTGAATATGTCGGCGGCAGGGGTATGTCTGTCGGCGGCAAAGGTATGTCATCCATGTTGATACTTCTGATGATTGACGCGGCTGCACAGCGAGTTCCGATCGGTTCAAATACCCAAGCTCGACTGACTATGTCAGCCTACGCACTCATGTCGTAAACTCACTCATGTCGAGTGTATGTAGCCATCTCTGTCTTACTCAAGACTCTTGGTATCTTACCATCGAACCTCACTCAGCAGCAGAGCGCCTCTGCCTCTGCTGCCGTGCTTTCGTTCAATATCAGCTAGTAAAGCAAAAGCAGGGAATTCCCCGAATCCCCGAATTCCCAGAATGCTACTGAGGAATGTACCCGCGTACAATTACTAGGAATCACACTGCGACACGGCCTTCCTGACCTATCACACGTCCTCGTGTGCTACATCCACCACCCATGTCCAAGTCACATACCAGACTCTTTTAATTATGATATCTCTTGTTTTTAATAACAATATTTTCTCTTACAATTTACAAACTTACAGAGCCGCTTACACAAACATTAACTGACAATCTCTCTTATCTAGGAAACACAATTTCCTTTTGTTTACAAACATAATACTTTTTCAACTTCATGATCTTATTCATATCATTTAATTCTAATCAGAATTTTCCAATAATTCAGATTTTACATAACTTAGATTTGTCTCTCAGTTTCTCAATTTAATTTGGTGTGCACACTTACATCCAATCACCTTGACCCCCGCCATAACACTTCTCATCCCTGTGAGACAGCTGTTATGGTGCGGTCCTCAATTCCCCTCTTGGGACACAGACGCACGCTTACTAACGCCGTCGATTGGTTCGTTCCTCTCCTGGGAATCGCCATCACTTAGGCCATCGAATTCTTCGTTTAATTCGTTAATTATTTGTCTGCTTGGTAGCGCTCTTAGCCACTCATGTGAATATTTATACCTTCGCTTATTAACCAATGATTTTAGTTCATATCGATCGCCGTCTAAGACTTTGATCACCTCAAATGGACCTTTAAATTTAGGGTCAAGCTTTGTCTGATGCCGTTCTTCGTTTTTCAGTAAAACATGATCACCTACGTTATGCTTCATAATCTTTGCCTTATTTTTGTCAAATCTTTGTTTGTCATATCTTGCATTATTTTCCATGTTTTCCTTGGCTTGAATTCTAATCTGTTCTCTATCTACATCATTGTCTTCTTCGTTTATTGACAATAAACCAAAAGGCCTAGCTTCTTTTCCTATTAATAGCTCTAAAGCGCTAAACTTGGTGACTCGATTTGCAGTACAATTCATGGCCAGTTGTACTTCAGCCAATGCATCCTGCCATGATCTCTGACTCGTTTCAACTGCCGTCAGCATTGTCTTAAGTGTGCTCATCACGCGTTCAACCTGTCCATTTGCCCTACTAGCTCCGGTAGCGATCAAATGCAGTTGAACCTTTTGAGCGGAACAGAAATTGCGAAAGCCTGAGCTAGCAAAACAACGACCCTGGTCCGCTATTATTCTAGTTGGCAACCCAAATAGCGCCACAACCGATTTCACAGCTTTAATACAACTTTCAGTGTCTATATTCAGTGTGTGGTAAAAATAAACAAACTTGGTGAAGGCATCTATTAAAACAATGACGTATTCCTTCAAGTCGTTTTTGCCACTCATTTTACCCGTTATGTCGATGTGTACTGTGTGCCATGGTATCTCCATCTTAGGAATTGGATGCAATTCTGCCTGGACCTTTCCATTTGGGGGTTTTGCTAGTTTGCACGTGATACAATTTTCCACAAATCTACGTACATACTTGGACATATTCTCGAACCAGTAATATCCATATACCTTATCCAATGTTTTTTCCCATCCCAAATGCATAACAGATTTATGTACGTGGTTGATCACTGCCCACCTAAACGCCCTTGGAATTACCGGCAAGCACCTTGTTTTACCATTTCTCTGTATTTTTCTATGCAACATGCCCTTTCTTAGTGCAAATGTTTTATTTAAATTTTCCGGTAACTCGTTATTGCGTAACTTGGATGAAATATTGATTATTTCAGGATCACGCTGCTGTTCGGACACCAACCAATTGTCGGTCACTTCAGTAAGATTAATACGCTTCTCAATTATTTTATCCGCACACTTATTTCCTTCTGACAGTGGATTTCGGGAAAGGAAATCGACATGCGCCATTCGCTCCCCTTTTCTATATTCGAGATCGAAATCAAATGACTGTAGAAACCCCCACCATCTATGCACTCTCGGTGTTAATTCCATTTTGGTGCGACTGGCCTTTAAAGAGTTACAGTCTGTGTAAACGACAAATTTACGACCTTGTAAATAATGCCTAAAATGCTTCATAGCATTGACAACTGCTAAAGTCTCGAGTTCGTACGAGTGGTATTTTGCTTCAGCCGGAGAAGTACATTTGCTATAATACTCCACTACATAGGATTTATTTTCGATTTTATGTAACAATGTCGCCCCGTAACCAATGGAGCTGCCATCTGTGTGCAATTCTATTAGATATTGTGGATCAAATATATATAGTTAATACTGGGGCCTGTGTCAATACACCTATTATTTTCAAACGTATTTGTTCAAGCTCTGACAACCAGACAAAATTAGCATTATTCTTTGAAGTAAGCATGTACAATGGTTTTAAATATTTCGGAAAATTTTGGAATGAATTGCCGAAAGTAAGAAGCTAAACCAATGAACTGTCGTAATTGAGTCACAGTTTCCGGAGGTGGCAACCCTTTCAATGCCTGGATCTTTCGTCCATTTGGCCGAATTTCTCCATTCGTTATTTCAAACCCAAGGTACTCGATTTTAGTTTTAAGAAACGAACATTTCGTTATATTAAATGAAAATCCGGCTTTACTTAAGGTGTCCAACACTATCTCTAGTCGTTCTAACGCTTCATCTTTCGTTTTAGCTACTACCATAACATCGTCAATGTAAACAATTGCGAATGTGTGTGCCAACGGACCCAGGGCTTTTATTATTGCACGCTGAAACACAGAAGGTGCGTTCTTCAGACCAAAGGGCATGGTTAAGAATTCGTATTGTCCATCAGGTGTAACGAAAGCCGTTCGCTCAATTGAATCTGGGTGTACTGGGATTTGGTAAAATCCACTTGCCATATCTATACACGAAAAGTACCTTGCACCACGAAGACGAGCTATTTGATCCAAAATAAAAGGCAAAGGATATTTATCGGCAATTGTATTGTCATTTGTGGTAATCTACACAAAGACGATCTGTGCCATTTTTCTTCTTAACCAGCATCATGGGACTAGCGAATGGTGAACAGCTGGGACGAATAATTTTTGATGTAAGCAATTCATCAATTTTGCACCGAACGTGCTTCCTCTCATCTTCGCTAAGCCTATAAGGTCGGCGTTGCACAGTCTTTTGTGGATCTATTAGCCTAATTTCTAATTGGCCTGTCGTCACACGAGTCATTGGAATTCCGTCGATAAACCTATCAGAGTGACATCTCAACATATTGTTCAATATCGTCTTATCAGAATCATTTAAATTGGTATCAGAATTTATGATTTCTTCATACTTCACTAGACTCAGAACATTTACTCTTTTTGTCTTATAAAAGCAAAATTTATCTGCATCAATTGATACACCAAAGCCCTGGCTTAAAACCTCACGGCCAATCAACACTTCATGCTTCAAATATTTGTCCATAACCACATGTAATAAAGCTTCTAAACAATATTGTTCAATATTAATATTACTCAGAACTTGCAAGGTGCTACAAATTGAATCGTTACTTATGCCATTTAAAGTTACAATATTGTGAAATCGTTTTCCGGTGAATTTTTCCGCAACACTCTCCTTGACCAGTGAGCATTCGGCTCCAGAATCGAAACAATATGGAATAGACTCACCGGATAAGGTAATTGTTCCACTTGGTGGAGCTACTGTACAAACGTCAACTCGCTTCTCGTAGCTCTTGCTGTTTCCACCAGTACGATTTTTGGCGCATACAGAAGCCACATGTCCGATTTCATCGCACTTAAAACATTTAATTTTTGATCGATCCTTCACTCCTGACGTGCTGCTCACGCTATAACTCCTTTCTGTTGGGGCTGATGCTTTTCCCATTCGAGAGCGGCATTCTGCATATTAGTGGCCAGCCTTTCCACAAAAATGGCACTTCACCTGCGACTGCATTCTTGTTTTCTTCTTAACCGGACCAGTCGAATATCCGTCCTCCTCGTTGTTACGCTTCTTGAAAGCGTAAGCCTTTAGCTGCTGCTGCAGCTCATTACGAGTCGTCACATTCGTTGTAAACAGCCAACGCAACAAATTATTATCAATTTGAGCCATGTGGGCTAACGCTACTGATACAGCAATCTCCTCCAAATTCTTTGCCTTCCACTTAGAGAGCAATAGGGTGACTATGCGACTGCCGTACTCAGCAAAACTCTCTCCAGTTTTGGGACGTCCGTTCAAAATGTTCATCAGCATGGCAGCAGTTGTCTCAATGCCCACGAAACGTTGGATGAAGAGTTCCTTAAACTGCGGCCATGTGATGCCAGCGAAGCATATTTGGGACAGCCATTGCGATGCACTGCCTTCTAATGCTTTGCTTAACGCAATCACAAGCGCACTGCCTTCGAGAGCATTATCCGCGAAGATTAAGTCCACTGTAGTACACCAAGCTGATGCATCTGCTCCAGCGGTGTCAGGGCAAAACTTGGGTAGAGTGACGTGGAGTGCTCTCCCGTCTATTGCCGGTGCTCTTGGTACCTGCATGGATTTTATTATTTCCATTAGATTACGATTTTGCTCTTCTAAGGCTGCCCTTAATAAGTTAGAGCTGTCCTCTTTTGGCGGAGCTAATCCCACTTCTGATGTCGGCGGCAGGGGTATGTCTGTCGGCGGCAAAGGTATGTCATCCAAGTTGATACTTCTGATGATTGACGCGGCTGCACAGCGAGTTCCGATCGGTTCAAATACCCAAGCTCGACTGACTATGTCAGCCTACGCACTCATGTCGTAAACTCACTCATGTCGAGTGTATGTAGCCATATCTGTCTTACTCAAGACTCTTGGTATCTTACCATCGAACCTCACTCAGCAGCAGAGCGTCTCTGCCTCTGCTGCCGTGCTTTCGTTCAATATCAGCTAGTAAAGCAAAAGCAGGGAATTCCCCGAATCCCCGAATTCCCAGAATGCTACTGAGGAATGTACCCGCGTACAATTACTAGGAATCACACAGCGACAAATATATATATATTGTTCAATGTTAAATTCTTCCCTCAATAATAATTGATGTTTAAATCTAAGTATTGTGTATATATATTTTTCATATATTCCATCCGTCAATTCCATATTTTCATATATATATCAATATTGCCGTAAGTATTGAATATATATATATTGTTCAATGTTAATTGCTTTCCTCAATAATATTTGAAGTTTTAATTTAGGTATTGTGTATATATTTTTCATATATTCCATCCGTCAATTCCATATTTTCATATATACATATATCAATATTGCCTTTAGTATTGAATATATATATATTGTTCAATGTTAAATGCTTTCTTCAATAATAATTGAAGTTTAATTTTAGGTATTGTGCATATATATTTTTCATATATTCCATCCGTCAATTCCATATTTTCATATATATATCAATATTGCCTTAAGTATTGAATATATATATATATTGTTCAATGTTAAATGCTTTCCTCAATAATAATTGAAGTCTTTTTTCTGGTATCACCATTTTTATATATTTTCGTTCATCCAATAATTTCATTATCTTGTATATAACTTAATGTTTAGTTTAAACATGTTTGTTTTCAATACTGCCCCTTCAGTATTGTATATATATTGATCATTAAATGATCAATTTTATTTATATGTGTGTGTTATTCAAACATATAAATCTTTAAAAGCAACGCAGACGAAACTTTCATACAGTAGGCAAACATACACCAAAATATATATAACAATAAGATTGATAATATATTTTAAGCGAATGTATAACCCAATCATACGAATTATGTTCGTCTACTCTTTCTTTTTATCGAATCATCAAGCAAAGGATAAGCTTCAGTGGATCGCAGTATGGCAGCTGCTCAACCACTTACAACACCTTGCCTGTTACAAAAGTCGTTTACAATTGATTCTAGGCTTTGTCATTGTATTAAATAATGTTTTAAAATATAACTAGCGCGGCAGCAGGTGATCGGAGATCCTCCCAATTTACTATGTTATAAATAACATTGGCATCACATCCATTGTCGTTAATAAAATAAATTAAAAACTTTTAATGGTTTAGAAGCCATACAATGCAAATTGCCAATTATTTATCATTGCAGTCCAGCACGGATACGACCTTAGAGGCGTTCAGGCATAATCCAACGGACGTAGCGTCATACCACTGTTCGCTCGAACAAGTATTGTGCCATTGGTCCGTACCTGCGGTTCCTCTCGTACTACGCAGGAATGCTGTCGCAACAACGTTTTGTCATTAGTAGGGTAAAACTAACCTGTCTCACGACGGTCTAAACCCAGCTCACGTTCCCTTGCATGGGTGAACAATCCAACGCTTGGTGAATTTTGCTTCACAATGATAGGAAGAGCCGACATCGAAGGATCAAAAAGCGACGTCGCTATGAACGCTTGGCCGCCACAAGCCAGTTATCCCTATGGTAACTTTTCTGACACCTCTTGTTAAAAACTCTTTAAACCAAAAGGATCGATAGGCCGAGCTTTTGCTGTCCCTGTGTGTACTGAACACCGAGATCAAGTCAGCATTTGCTCTTTTGCTCTATGTGTGGTTTCTGTCCGCACTGAGCTGGTCTTGGAACACCTCCGTTATTATTTGAGAGATGTACCGCCCCAGTCAAACTCCCTACCTGGCAATGTCCTTGAATTGGATCATACCTGAGTAATTGGAGTTATACCAAATTTTTAAATCAATAATACATAAATGCATTCTCTCATTAAAGAATTTGTTTGCGATTATATATTATATAACAAACTCGTGATACTTTGATCAAGAAGCTTGCATCAAAACCCAATACCATAAGACATAATAATTATATCCGTATAATGGCTAGGAAATGATACACGTTCCATTTAATCAAGTAAGTAAGGAAACAATAAGAGTAGTGGTATTTCATTGTCGAAAATAAACCGAAGTCTAATATCTCCCACTTATTCTACACCTCTTATGTCTCCTTACACTGCCAGATTAGAGTCAAGCTCAAAAGGGTCTTCTTTCCCCGCTAATTATTCCAAGCCCGTTCCCTTGGCTGTGGTTTCGCTAGATAGTAGATAGGGACAGAACGTCTACATTTGTTTAACGTGGCGTGTACCCCGTGGGGGTTTACTACCACGTTATTCGAAAATACAGCGAGCCGAAACAAAGCGTCGTACTAGCGCCCCTCCAAGACACTGCATGAGCAGTGCCCCTTCGGTACCAATTTGAATGCATGTTTGTCGTCCATGACATTCCCCCTTGGTGGGGGGCGAGGCCTATCTAAACCTCTGCTGGTCTATGGGTACAGCACCCGGTTGACACGCAACTCCACGCCGAGTGAAAACTCTCCCCGCATTTGGGTATCAACACACAGCCACCACGATACTCCCCGAAGGGCCGCACCAACTAACCAGGACGGAACAAGTTCCGTGGGCTCCTGGTTACCTGTGGTACCAAATTACAGCTTTGGTCGGCTGTTCGTAGCAATTGCCACTCCCCAGTTTTGTTGACGACAAACACGGAATGGGTCGTCCATTGGGTGACTCACCCCAATTGGGGCTTGTCTTCCAGATTAAGCTCTGGCCGGCAATCCCAGTTTTGGCTAACGTCAGCCCGGCACTGGTCGGCCCTGTGTGGCTGCACTTCGCTCCATCCCTCGCCGCCGTCTAGCAAACACCGCCCGCGCAAACATCTCCAGGAGTCGTAGCCACTCTGGTGTCTCTAGGACCCGGGAAAAGTCCCAACGGGTATTTGCCTCCTAACACCAAGTCCGTCAAGGTCTCGCAGATCTGCATAGAGTGGGCAAGCAATTAGCACGTGCTGCCAGTCTTCATGCTCCGCACCGCATAGACATGCGGGCGTTGCACTCAGACGTCTCTGATGCAGAAATGCATTTAGCGACCCGTGGCCCGTCAGCAAGAATCCAGCGTGAAGACCGAATCCAAAGTCTCGCCGGCTGTAAACGAAGCATGCGTCCGGGATAAACTGATGAGTCGGTCGACCGTGCTCATCACTATCCCATCTCCGTTGCCACTCGGAGCACATGCCTTCGTCCATCAACGCCTTCATCTGCCTCTGATCTAGATTTGCCACATCTAGACCGAACAGCCAGTCACTATCCTCCAGCGGGTGGGCACGCTTGACCTTGAATCTGATTGCCAATTGCTTGGCAACCAAATCCAACGGTGGAGCTCCAGCAAGCACCTGCAGTGCCACGGTGGACACTGTACGGCATACCGGCAGGCATCCTAAGACCATGACTCTTTGGCAGGAGATGAGGCGCCTCCTGGCCCCCGACTCTCCCCTGACCGCGGAAAACCATACCGAGGCACCAAACAGTGCACCAGGCACCATGAGTCCGGCATATACAGTGCGTCTGGCTCGGGGACTGAGGCCCCAGTCAACCCGTAGAACGCGACCTATAGCTCCGACGACTCCAGTCAGCTCATCCCGCAATCCTGTGATATGCGGCTGAAGTACCGGTACTTGACGACGTATGGTAGGCTTGCTCCTGCAAACCGTACCACGGGCGCCCTGGAAACGGCAAAACGCCCCTTCAGCATCATCATTGCCGTCTTGCTGGTTAAGATCGACACTCCGACCTCGGCTCCCCAAGCTCCCACGACGGACATCAGCTCAGCTGCTCGACGCTCCAGTTCAGCTCTCGACCTTCCCTCGACAAGAACCAGCAGGTCATCGGCGTATGCACTAAATGTGCACAAGGGCTCCAGGCGTTGGAGCAGGACATTCATCATGGTGTTCCTGATGAACGGCCCACTCATGGATCCCTGGGGACACCCTCGTGTGACCTCCACCTCGACTTCGCCACATCTGATGGTCATCCTGGCTTTCCTGCCACAGAAGAAGCTTCTCCACAAGCTAGCTTCCTTGCATCCCGCATCGATCAAGCGGCGCATCGCGGCGCTCCACTCGATGTTGTCAAAGGCGCCCTTAAAGTCCACGAAAAGACCGAGTACGTATACCGCCTGGCTGGCGGCAACGCTGGTCATTACGTGCTTCCAGGCGTTCTCGACACAGCGTCCAAGTCGAAAGCCAAATTGCCATCTATTTCCATCAGGAAGCACCTCCTTTATTCGATTCACCATGATCCCCTCAAGCACTTTGCCAAACACTGGCAACAGGCAGATGCCCCGATAGGAAGATGGATCGCTCCTATCCTTGTCGGGGCTCTTGAGGAGCGCAACCGCACGCAGGCACTTCCACTCAAGGGGAAAGTATCCCTCTGCCAGACAGCGGGAATACAACGCTGTCAGGTGCTCAGGGATGGCACGCCATACCGCCTTGCAGATCCTACCTGTGATGCCGTCAAGCCCGGGAGAGCGCCTGCTCTTCAGCCGAGCGACGCATACTCCAACCTCGAAAGCTTCGAGCGCTGGAGCAGCTTCGTCCGGAATGACGATGTCTTCACTCGACTCCGCAACTGGGAAAAAGTTGTGGAGGAGGAGACTCGCGCAGTCGTGCCATGTTACGACCAGCCCGTCATCCGAACGAAGGCATCTCAAATCGGTGGACCGCTTTCGTGCCCGGCATATCCGGTAGACGTGCCCCCACGGATCATCTCTGTGGTCTCCAACGAAGCGTCGCCAGTTTTCCTCCTTCGTCTTCAGGATGAGCGTCTTGAACTCGCGGGCGGCTGTCCGCAGATGAGCTGCAAGATACGGCGCAGATTCGTGGCCTCTGTGCCGTGCATCCTGGAGCCTCCGCCTCAGTCTCCTGACCTCACGGCGTTTGGTACTCAGTTCGGCAGTCCACCATTTAACTTTTCCCTGGGCTCTCGACGGTCTGCGGCCTAACACTCTGTCGCACACAGACTGTACGGCAAGGCGTAGGGCAGACACCGCGGAATCCAGTGGCAACATCCCTCTTGGGAAAGGTGCTCCTCGATTTCCTCTACCAGCTCCGAGTCGAACAATCGCCAATTAGCATTAGTGAGCTTCCAGGACGGCACAGGAGCATAGCTCTCAACTGCATTTGCTGGGGATGGCGAGATCACAACAGTAATCATATTGTGGTCGCTCAAATCCCACTCGTCCACACTCCAGTCATACGCGGCCCACGTAGACGCTGCTTCGTTGACGATTGTTACGTCGATATCGCTCTGTCCTCTTCGATTATCGAACGGGTACACCTCCCTGACTTGATTTAGCACGCTGGCACGACTTCCAAGTATCCAGTCATCTAGCTATTCGCCTCTTCTGTAGTTCAGCTGGCCACGAAAGAATTCGTGCCGTTTGCTGAACCACAAGGGAGACACAGCGTTTGCGTCCAGGCTAAAAATGACCGGTGTACTGCTCGCCAGTTGCAGTATGGCATCCATATAGCTTAGTATCCTCGTCAAGTCAGCATGAGCATGGCAGTATATGGAGGTCAAGTAAACTGTGCCATGTTTACCTGTGACCCTCACACATACTCCAGCCTCGGTGGTCAGCGACTCCACTGGTAGGCAGATGGCATCTGGGTCGTCGATGATGACAGCAGCGCTCTTTTTCCGGTCCTCGACAGTGTGGCTTCCGAAAACGCGCATCCCGGCTGGGAAGCCCGTCATCCTTCCACCGACGTCCACATAAGGCTCCTGCAGCAGCGCAGAGGAGTGGCCGTGGTCACGCATACGTACACCGATATCGATGCACGCAGCGCGGCCGCGGCCACAGTTGGCTTGGATGAAGCTAAACATTAATGTTTAGCTTGCACCCTCGCCAACACTGCGCCATAAATCGGGCAAGACCCCGAAAGCATATAATGCCCCGATGGTAGCCCCTTAAAGCGGCAATTCCGGCAGTCCACCGGATTTGCGCACTTGACTGCGATATGCCCCATTTGTCCACACTGTCGGCATACGTCTTGTTTGAGGCGGCACTCGGACACGTTGTGGTCGAAGCCGATAGGTGCGGACGAGGTACCGGCATCGGTATGAAAACTACTTGATATAGACCCGTCCGGTCTTTTCAAGAGTCGCCAGGGCCCTATCGTCAACTTCTAGCGTCAGATTAACGCTGGCGCCATCAGTGACGGACCACGGCTTCGACTCAAGGTGTACCGCCTTGTTGAACGCCGCTGCTGTCATCTCCTCCTTAAAATTGTTGAGGTACAGCTCCTCCATAAATACTTCGGGCAGGATCGATGTGTCCACATCGAACACCGTTATCCGCGGTTTCAGCCCCTTATTCGGCTGGATGTTCAGTCCAACCTCCGCGAACTTCGTGTTTGCCACCACTTTGCTGAGCCTGCCCTTTGACGGTGTGCGGATGACCGCGCCGCCTCGCTTGAGCTCTCGCACCTCATGCACCCGCACTCCAACGGTGGGTGCGACTTCCTCCATTATGCGCTTGGCGACCGCTTTGCCAGACTCGCTCGGGTCCCGACTCGTGACCACCGCGGACCACGTCTCAACTGGCTTGTTGATCCGTGGGGCGGCGATCGGCACTCCTGGGACGGGGACAGCGGTACGGGCAGCGTGGTTGGCAGCATGGTGGGCAACATGGTGGGCAGCAACTGTGGTGGGGACGGCGAGCTGCTCTCCGGGCAGTCTGCTTGAGAGGCTCTCAAGCAGAGCGTTCCGCACCGCCAGCGACATGGACAGCTCCTCCATCAGCTTTACGGCGGCCGACACATCGCGCGCATATAGCTCCCGATAGCTCCGCGATGATCGCTCCAGTCCCCTCGGCCACAATCTTCCATGCTGGGTCTCGCGCGGGGGGAGAGGCGGCAGCGGTGGCGGCAGCGGCATCGGCTCCGCGGTCCTCATCCTCAGCGGCAGCGGTAACGGCTCTTTTTGGGGCAGCCCTAGCGGCGGGCCTGGTAAATTTATCCGCGTTCTCAAGCGCCTGCCTCTTTGCGTCGACGGGTAGGCAAGGGGGGGACATCGTGCAATGGCTCTTCCCCTTCTTCGCCTTTTTCTTGCCACCGGCGGCGACGCTGGCAACCGACTCGGCACTTGACTCCGTGCCGGCCACGCTTCTGGCGTCCATTATCGTGGCGCCCTCCATCGGCAACACCACGCGATAGCCCGGACACGAACCGTTTAGCGAAGTCCCGAAACCGCACTGCTTTCAACAGTTGTGTACTGCTTAGTACGAACTTGCACTGCTTCGACCATAAACACTGTTAATTGCTTATCAAGCAGTAAGCCCGGTTCGCACTGCTTCGTACGCCGAACTGGCACAAGCAGTTTTATTGCCTTTTACAGCAAGTTTTACCGCAAGATACACCGTAAGTTTTATGGCTTTGTATATTTGCAATTCAACACCTGCACTTTGGCTCTTGTTCGCACACAAAAATAACTCCGCAACACGTCTGCTCGCGACGAACGTCTGAAACTAACTGAGTAGATAGGGACAGAACGTCTACATTTGTTTAACGTGGTACCCCGTAGGGGCTTACTACCACGGTATTCGAAAATACAGCGAGCCGAAACAAAGCGTCGGACTAGCGCTCCTCCAAGACACTGCATGAGCAGTGCCCCTTCGGTACCAATTTGAATGCATGTTTGTCGTCCATGACATTCCCCCTTGGTGGGGGGCGAGGCCTATCTAAACCTCTGCTGGTCTATGGGTACAGCACCCGGTTGACACGCAACTCCACGCCGAGTGAAAACTCTCCCCGCATTTGGGTATCAAACACACAGCCACCACGATACTCCCCGAAGGGCCGCACCAACTAACCAGGACGGAACGAGTTCCGTGGGCTCCTGGTTACCCGTGGTACCAAATTGCAGCTTTGGTCGGCTGTTCGTAGCAATTGCCACTCCCCAGTTTTGTTGACGACAAACACGGAATGGGTCGTCCATTGGGCGACTCAGCCCAATTGGGGCTTGTCTTCCAGATTAAGCTCTGGCCGGCAATCCCAGTTTTGGCTAACGTCAGCCCGGCACTGGTCAGCCCTGTGTGGTTGCACTTCACTCCATCCCTCGCCGCCGTCTAGCAAACACCGCCCGAGCAAACATCTCCAGGAGTAGCAGCCGCTCTGGTGTCTCCAGGACCCGGGAAAAGTCCCAACGGGTACCTTCTCTCCTGACACCAAGTCCGTCGAGGTCTCGCAGATCTGCATAGAGTGGGCAAGCAACTAGCACGTGCTGCCAGTCTTCATGCTCCGCACCGCATAGACATGCGGGCGTTGCACTCAGACGTCTCTGATGCAGAAATGCATTTAGCGACCCGTGGCCCGTCAGCAAGAATCCAGCGTGAAGACCGAATCCAAAGTCTCGCCGGCTGTAAACGAAGCATGCGTCCGGGATAAACTGATGAGTCGGTCGACCGTGCTCATCACTATCCCATCTCCGTTGCCACTCGGAGCACATGCCTTCGTCCATCAACGCCTTCATCTGCCTCTGATCTAGATTTGCCACATCAAGACCAAACAGCCAGTCACTATCCTCCAGCGGGTGGGCACGCTTGACCTTGAATCTGATTGCCAATTGCTTGGCAACCAAATCCAACGATGGAGCTCCAGCAAGCACCTGCAGTGCCACGGTGGACACTGTACGGCATACTGGCAGGCATCCTAAGAGCATGACTCTTTGGCAGGAGATGAGGCGCCTCCTGGCCCCCGACTCTCCCCTGACCGCGGAAAACCATACCGAGGCACCAAACAGTGCACCAGGCACCATGAGTCCGGCATATACAGTGCGTCTGGCTCGGGGACTGAGGCCCCAGTCAACCCGTAGAACGCGACCTATAGCTCCGACGACTCCAGTCAGCTTATCCCGCAATCCTGTGATATGCGGCTGAAGTACCGGTACTTGACGACGTATGGTAGGCTTGCTCCTGCAAACCGTACCACGGGCGGCCTGGAAACGGCAAAACGCCCCTTCAGCATCATCATTGCCGTCTTGCTGGTTGAGATCGACACTCCGACCTCGGCTCCCCAAGCTCCCACGACGGACATCAGCTCAGCTGCTCGACGCTCCAGTTCAGCTCTCGACCTTCCCTCGACAAGAACCAGCAGGTCATCGGCGTATGCACTAAATGTGCACAAGGGCTCCAGGCGTTGGAGCAGGACATTCATCATGGTGTTCCTGATGAACGGCCCACTGATGGATCCCTGGGGACACCCTCGTGTGACCTCCACCTCGACTTCGCCACATCTGATGGTCATCCTGGCTTTCCTGCCACAGAAGAAGCTTCTCCACAAGCTAGCTTCCTTGCATCCCGCATCGATCAAGCGGTGCATCGCGGCGCTCCACTCGATGTTGTCAAAGGCGCCCTTAAAGTCCACGAAAAGACCGAGTACGTATACCGCCTGGCTGGCGGCAACGCTGGTCATTACGTGCTTCCAGGCGTCCTCGACACAGCGTCCAAGTCGAAAGCCAAATTGCCATCTATTTCCATCAGGAAGCACCTCCTTTATTCGATTCACCACGATCCCCTCAAGCACTTTGCCAAACACTGGCAACAGGCAGATGCCCCGATAGGAAGCTGGATCGCTCCTATCCTTGTCGGGGCTCTTGAGGAGCGCAACCGCACGCAGGCACTTCCACTCAAGGGGAAAGTATCCCTCTGCCAGACAGCCGGAATACAACGCTGTCAGGTGCTCAGGGATGGCACGCCATACCGCCTTGCAGATCCCACCTGTGATGCCGTCAAGCCCGGGAGAGCGCCTGCTCTTCAGCCGAGCGACGCATACTCCAACCTCGAAAGCTTCGAGCGCTGGAGCAGCTTCGTCCGGAATGACGATGTCTTCACTCGACTCCGCAACTGGGAAAAAGTTGTGGAGGAGGAGACTCGCGCAGTCGTGCCATGTTACGACCAGCCCGTCATCCGAACGAAGGCATCTCAAATCGGTGGACCGCTTTCGTGCCCGGCATATCCGGTAGACGTGCCCCCACGGATCATCTCTGTGGTCTCCAACGAAGCGTCGCCAGTTTTCCTCCTTCGTCTTCAGGATGAGCGTCTTGAACTCGCGGGCGGCTGTCCGCAGATGAGCTGCAAGATACGGCGCAGATTCGTGGCCTCTGTGCCGTGCATCCTGGAGCCTCCGCCTCAGTCTCCTGACCTCACGGCGTTTGGTACTCAGTTCGGCAGTCCACCATTTAACTTTTCCCTGGGCTCTCGACGGTCTGCGGCCTAACACTCTGTCGCACACAGACTGTACGGCAAGGCGTAGGGCAGACACCGTGGAATCCAGTGGCAACATTCTAATCTCCTCCTGGGAAAGGTGCACCTCGATTTCCTCTACCAGCTCCGAGTCGAACAATCGCCAATTAGCATTTGTGAGCTTCCAGGACGGCACAGGAGCATAGCTCTCAACTGCACATGCTGGGGATGGCGAGATCACAACAGTAATCATGTGTGGTCGCTCAAATCCCACTCGTCCACACTCCAGTCATACGCGGCCCACGTAGACGCTGCTTCGTTCACGATTGTTACGTCGATATCGCTATGTCCTCTTCCATTATCGAACGTGTACACCTCGCTGACTTGATTTAGCACGCTGGCACGACTTCCGAGTATCCACTCATCTAGCTGTTCGCCTCTTCTGTAGTTCAGCTGGGCACGAAAGAATTCGTGCCGTTTGCTGAACCACAAATGAGACACAGCGTTTGCGTCCATTCTAAAAATGACCGGTGTACTGTTCGCCAGTAGCAGTATGGCATCCATATAGCTTAGTATCCTCGTCAAGTCAGCATGAGCATGGCAGTATATGGAGGTCAAGTAAACTGTGCCATGTTTACCTGTGACCCTCACACATACTCCAGCCTCGGTGGTCAGCGACTCCACTGGTAGGCAGATGGCATCTGGGTCGTCGATGATGACAGCAGCGCTCTTTTTCCGGTCCTCGACAGTGTGGCTTCCGAAAACGCGCAACCCGGCTGGGAAGCCCGTCATCCTTCCACCGACGTCCACATAAGGCTCCTGCAGCAGCGCAAAGGAGTGGCCGTGGTCACGCATACGTACACCGATATCGATGCACGCAGCGCGGCCGCGGCCACAGTTGGCTTGGATGAAGCTAAACATTAATGTTTAGCTTGCACCCTCGCCAACACTGCGCCATAAATCGGGCAAGACCCCGAAAGTATATAATGCCCCGATGGTAGCCCCTTAAAGCGGCAATTCCGGCAGTCCACCGGATTTGCGCACTTGGCTGCGATATGCGCCATTTGTCCACACTGTCGACATACGTCTTGTTTGAGGCGGCACTCGGACACGTTGTGGTCGAAGCCGACACACTTATGGCAAGCATAGGTGCGGACGAGGTACCGGCATCGGTATGAAAACTACTTGATATAGACCCGTCCGGTCTTTTCAAGAGTCGCCAGGGCCCTATCGTCAACTTCTAGCGTCAGATTAACGCTGGCGCCATCAGTGACGGACCACGGCTTCGACTCAAGGTGTACCGCCTTGTTGAACGCCGCTGCTGTCATCTCCTCCTTAAAATTGTTGAGGTACAGCTCCTCCATAAATACTTCGGGCAGGATCGATGTGTCCACATCGAACACCGTTATCCGCGGTTTCAGCCCCTTATTCGGCTGGATGTTCAGTCCAACCTCCGCGAACTTCATGTTTGCCACCACTTTGCTGAGCCTGCCCTTTGACGGTGTGCGGATGACCGCGCCGCCTCGCTTGAGCTCTCGCACCTCATGCACCCGCACTCCAACGGTGGGTGCGACTTCCTCCATTATGCGCTTGGCGACCGCTTTGCCAGACTCGCTAGGGTCCCGACTCGTGACCACCGCGGACCACGTCTCAACTGGCTTGTTGATCCGTGGGGCGGCGATCGGCACTCCTGGGCCGGGGACCGCGGTAAGGGCAGCATGGTTGGCAACATGGTGGGCAACATGGTGGGCAACATGGTGGGCAGCAGCTGGGGTGGGGGCGGCGAGCTGCGTTGGGCAGTCTGCTTGACAGTCTCTTAAGTAGAGCGTTCCGCACTGCCAGCGCTGTGGTCGGCTCCTCCATATATATATATAAACTGCTTGACAAGCAGTGAACTTGTTGAGCACTGCTTTGCACTGCTTTGCAACTCGGCTTTGGCACAAGCAGTTTTATTGCTTTTTACTGTAATGTTTACCGCTATGTTTTATTGCTTTGTTTACGCCAAAGCGAACACCTGCACCTTATCGATAGCTAGCTCAGAAAAAAAAAACACCGCGACACGTCTGCTCGCGACGAACGTCTGGAACAAACTGAGTAGATAGGGACATGAAAGTCAGTGGGCTTAACGTGAGCACCTGGCACGTTGGCTTAATCTCACGGTTCCTAGTATAGGATTAATTTAAGCGTCAATCACCGCCCCCTTGGAACATCAATTCCGCAGGTACCAATTAAAGACACGACTGTTTGGTTGTGACTTCTACCTTGGTTTGGCACGAGAACCATCAAAGCCTCTTCCGATCTCTGGATCACGGAACCCGGTTGTATAACGCAACTCCACGTCGAGCGGAGCTCTACCCGCATTTGGGTGTTAAACCACAACCACCACGATACTCCCCGAAGGGCCGCACCAATTAACCAGGACGGAACATGTTCCGTGGGCTCCTGATTACCCGTGGTACCAAATTAAAAGCCTCTGGTCGGGCCTCGTACCAGAAGGGTACTTAAAATTTAAATTCCAAAACAGTTAAGGGTTGGTGGCCCCAGAAACGATTAAAACACTGCTGCAGGGAATAGAACGCAATTGATGTAAAACAGCAATTGACAGGAGAAACAGTATACACCATGTTCATGGCATGGCTTTCTCACTGTGAGGAGCGTGGCTCATTCCTGCCTCTTCCACTGCCAGATTAGAGTCATGCTCAAAAAGGTCTTCTTTCCCCGCTAATTATTCCAAGCCCGTTCCCTTGGCTGTGGTTTCGCTAGATAGTAGATAGGGACAGAACGTCTACATTTGTTTAACGTGGCGTGTACCCCGTAGGGGTTTACTACCACGGTATTCGAAAATACAGCGAGCCGAAACAAAGCGTCGGACTAGCGCCCCTCCAAGACACTGCATGAGCAGTGCCTCTTCGGTACCAATTTGAATGCATGTTTGTCGTCCATGACATTCCCCCTTGGTGGGGGGCGAGGCCTATCTAAACCTCTGCTGGTCTATGGGTACAGCACCCGGTTGACACGCAACTCCACGCCGAGTGAAAACTCTCCCCGCATTTGGGTATCAAACACACAGCCACCACGATACTCCCCGAAGGGCCGCACCAACTAACCAGGACGGAACAAGTTCCGTGGGCCAGTTTTAGCTCCATGATGCTGGGGACTGGTAGCCCCGGAAAACACTATGTTCAACAAATCCATTCAAACACACCCCCCACGTTCGTACCCCACCATTCGTACCCCCACATTTGCACATCTACCATCCATCATCATTCATACAATTCCTTCCTGCAATTGCAAACGTCGCCTTGAAAATGCAGCTCTAGCAAACTCACTCATTCGTCTAACCCTATCACTAGTGGAGAGTGATTGACTTACGTCAAACCCGCCACTAACCTCACTAATGCCCATCCCCCTCAGATCTCGAAGATCTGCATACCTTGTGCACTCACAGAGAACATGTTCCCATGTCTCAGCAGCCGAGCCACAACGGCATTCTGGACTGCCATAAAGGCTCCTGGAATGCAAAAATGCATTGAGGGAACCGTGACCAGTCAACAGGAATCCAAGACTCAGGCCGAACCCGAAGTCTGGTCGGCTGCCGGCAAATGTGACCTCCCATATAAACCGATGAGTGACACGCCCATTCTCACTTGTGTCCCATCTGACTTGCCAGTCACACAGAACACACTCTTTCACCAATCTCTTGCACCCACTAAGCCCTAAACTCTCCACATCCCTATCCCCTAGCCAATCATTCTGCAGCAATGGCAGCCGCCTCTTGATCCTGTACATCAAGGCTCGACGCCTGATCTCCAAGTCAAGAGGGGCTACTCCTAACAGTACCTGCATTGCCTCCGTAGAGACAGTGCGGCACACAGGCAAACAACCTAACAGAATCACTCTCTGGCAAGCCAGCACTTTCTTTCTGCCAACCACAGTCGTGACCGCCTTACACCATACAGACGATCCATATGCTGCACATGCAGCAAACAGACCCTCATAAATGGTGCGGACAGCACGTCTGCTTAGGCCCCAGTCAGACCTCAAAATACGACGCACTTGCCCCACCAAACCAAGTAGCCGGGCCTTGAGACCAGCGATATGAGGTGTGAAACACATCCTCTCGCCGAAGGTTATGCCGAGGTATTTCACCTCAGACGCATACCTCACATTCACTCTATTCAGTCTGACAATGGGTGGCCGACTAGTTGCCAATCTGCCCTTGAGCAGCATTGACACTGTCTTGTCCATTGCAATACTGACCCCAACACTTTCACCCCACTCATACACAGTGCGCAAGCACATACCCGCATTCGTCTCGATGTCAAGACGCGACCGACCCTCAATCAAGACGAGCAGATCGTCCGCAAGGCCAGCTCAGTGCGGACAGAAACCACACATAGAGCAAAAGGGCAAATGCTGACTTGATCTCGGTGTTCAGTACACACAGGGACAGAAAAAGCTCGGCCTATCGATCCTTTTGGTTTAAAGAGTTTTTAACAAGAGGTGTCAGAAAAGGTACCATAGGGATAACTGGCTTGTGGCGGCCAAGCGTTCATAGCGACGTCGCTTTTTGATCCTTCGATGTCGGCTCTTCCTATCATTGTGCAGCAAAATTCACCAAGCGTTGGATTGTTCACCCATGCAAGGGAACGTGAGCTTGGTTTAGACCGTCGTGAGACAGGTTAGTTTTACCCTACTAATGACAAAACGTTGTTGCGACAGCATTCCTGCGTAGTACGAGAGGAACCGCAGGTACGGACCAATGGCACAATACTTGTTCGAGCGAACAGTGGTATGACGCTACGTCCGTTGGATTATGCCTGAACGCCTCTAAGGTCGTATCCGTGCTGGACTGCAATGATAAATAAGGGGCAATTTGCATTGTATGGCTTCTAAACCATTAAAAGTTTTTAATTTATTTTATTAACGACAATGGATGTGATGCCAATGTTATTTATAACATAGTAAATTGGGAGGATCTCCGATCACCTGATGCCGCGCTAGTTATATTTTAAAACATAATTTAATACAATAACAAAGCCTAGAATCAATTGTAAACGACTTTTGTAACAGGCAAGGTGTTGTAAGTGGTTGAGCAGCTGCCATACTGCGATCCACTGAAGCTTATCCTTTGCTTGATGATTCGATAAAAAGAAAGAATAAACGAACATAATTCGTATGATTGGGTTATACATTCGCTTAAAATATATTATCAATCTTATTGTTATATATATTTTGGTGTATGTTTGCCTACTGTACGAAAGTTTCGTCTGCGTTGCTTTTAAAGATTTATATGTTTGAATAACACAAACATATAAATAAAATTGATCATTTAATGATCGATATATATACAATACTGAAGGGGTAGTATTGAAAACAAACATGTTTAAACTAAACATTAAGTTATAAACCAGATAATGAAATTATTGGATGAACGAAAATATATAAAAATGATGATACCAGATATAAGACTTCAATTATTATTGAGGAAAGCATTTAAAATTGAACAATATATATATATTCAATACTTAAGGCAATATTGATATATATATGAAAATATGGAATTGACGGATGGATTATATGAAATATATACACAATACCTAAAATAAAACTTCAATGATTATTGAGGAAAGCATATAACATTGAACAATACATATAATTTCAATACTTAAGGCAATATTGACATATATATGAAAATATGGATCTGACGGATGGAATATATTAAAAATATATGTACACAATACCTAAATTAAAACTTCAAATATTATTGAGGAAAGCATTTAACATTGAACAATATATATATATTCAATACTTAAGGCAATATTGATATATATATGAAAATATGGAAATGACGGAAGGAATATATGAAAAATATATATACACAATACCTAAAATAAAACTTCAAATGATTATTGAGGAAAGCATATAACATTGAACAATACATATAATTTCAATACTTAAGGCAATATTGATATACATATATATGAAAATATGGAATTGACGGATGGAATATATGAAATATATATATACACAATACCTAAATTAAAACTTCAATTATTATTGAGGAAAGCATTTAACATTAAACAATATATATATATGCAATACTTAAGGCAATATTGATATATATATGAAAATATGGAATTGACGGATAGAATATATGAAAAATATATATACACAATACCTAAATTAAAACTTCAAATATTATTGAGGAAAGCATTTAACATTGAACAATATATATATATTCAATACTTAAGGCAATATTGATATATATATGAAAATATGGAATTGACGGATGGAATATATGAAAAATATATATACACAATACGTAAAATAAACCTACAATTATTATTGAGGAAAGCATTTAACATTGAACAATATATATACATATATATTCAATACTTAAGGCAATATTGATATACATATATATGAAAATATGGAATTGACGGATGGAATATATGAAAAATATATATACACAATACTTAGATTCAAACATCAATTATTATTGAGGGAAGAATTTAACATTGAATAATATATATATATTCAATACTTAAGGCAATATTGATATATATATGAAAATATGGAATTGACGGATGGAATATATAAAAAATATATATACACAATACCTAAATTAAAACTTCAATTATTATGGAGGAAAGCATTTAACATTGAACAATATATATATATATATATTCAATACTTAAGGCAATATTGATATATATATGAAAATATGGAATTGACGGATGGAATATGTAAAAAAAAATTTATGCACAATACGTAAATTAAACCTACAATTATTATTGAGGAAAGCATTTAACATTGAACAATATATATATGTTCAATACTAACGGCAATATTGATATAAATATGAATATATGGAATTGACTTGACGGATGGAATATATGAAAATATATATGCACAATACCTAAATTAAAACTTCAATAATTTTGAGGAAACCATATAACATAGAACAATATATATATAAATACAATATGTTGGGCAATATTGAAATATATGTATATATATATACGAAAATATGGAATTGGTGAATGGAAATCAAATAAAGATACACAATACTTAAATTTAACTTTTCCAATTCTTTGCCCCTTTTAAAACAAAATGGAATTTTGTATAATACGTGATAAAGAAATTGGTGGATGAACAAATGTATTTAAATATTTTTAATATATTCCATCCGTCAATTCCATATTTTCATATATATATATCAATATTGCCTTAAGTATTGCATATATATATATTGTTTAATGTTAAATGCTTTCCTCAATAATAATTGAAGTTTTAATTTAGGTATTGTGTGTATATATATTTCATTTATTCCATCCGTCAATTCCATATTTTCATATATATATCAATATTGCCTTAAGTATTGAATATATATATATATATATATATATTGTTCAATGTTAAATGCTTTCCTCAATAATATTTGAAGTTTTAATTTAGGTATTGTGTATATATATTTTTAATATATTCCATCCGTAAATTCCATATTTTCATATATATATCAATATTGCCTTAAGTATTGAATGTATATATATTGTTCAATGTTAAATGCTTTCCTCAATAATAACTGAAGTTTTATTTTAGGTATTGTGTATATATATATTTCATATATTCCATCCGTCAATTCCATATTTTCATATATATATCAATATTGCGTTAAGTATTGAATATATATATATTGTTCAACGTTAAATGCTTTCCTCAATAATATTTGAAGTTTTAATTTAGGTATTGTGTATATATATTTTTCATATATTCCATCCGTCAATTCCATATTTTCATATATATATCAATATTGCCTTAAGTATTGCATATTTATATATTGTTTAATGTTAAATGCTTTCCTCAATAATATTTGAAGTTTTAATTTAGGTATTGTGTATATATATATTTCATATATTCCATCCGGCAATTCCATATTTTCATATATATATCAATATAGCCTTAAGTATTGAATATATATATATTGTTCAACGTTAAATGCTTTCCTCAATAATATTTGAAGTTTTAATTTAGGTATTGTGTATATATATTTTTAATATATTCCATCCGTCAATTCCATATTTTCATATATATATCAATATTGCCTTAAGTATTGAATATATATATATTGTTCAATGTTAAATGCTTTCCTCAATAATATTTGAAGTTTTAATTTAGGTATTGTGTATATATATTTTTCATATATTCCATCCGTCAATTCCATATTTTCATATATATATCAATATTGCCTTAAGTATTGAATATATATTTTGTTCAACGTTAAATGCTTTCCTCAATAATAATTGAAGTTTTAATTTAGGTATTGTGTATATATATTTTTCATATATTCCATCCGTCAATTCCATATTTTCATATATATATCAATATTGCCTTAAGTATTGAATATATATATATTGTTCAATGTTAAATGCTTTCCTGAATAATATTTGAAGTTTTAATTTAGGTATTGTGGATATATATTTTTAATATATTCCATCCGTCAATTCCATATTTTCATATATATATCAATATTGCCTTAAGTATTGAATATATATATATTGTTCAATGTTAAATGCTTTCCTCAATAATATTTGAAGTTTTAATTTAGGTATTGTGTATATATATTTTTCATATATTCCATCCGTCAATTGCATATTTTCATATATATATCAATATTGCCTTAAGTATTGAATATATATATATTGTTTAATGTTATATGCTTTCCTCAATAATAATTGAAGTTTTAATTTAGGTATTGTGTGTATATATATTTCATTTATTCCATCCGTCAGTTCCATATTTTCATATATATATCAATATTGCCTTAAGTATTGAATATATATATATATATATATATATATGTTCAATGTTAAATGCTTTCCTCAATAATATTTGAAGTTTTAATTTAGGTATTGTGTATATATATTTTTAATATATTCCATCCGTCAATTCCATATTTTCATATATATATCAATATTGCCTTAAGTATTGAATGTATATATATTGTTCAATGTTAAATGCTTTCCTCAATAATAACTGAAGTTTTATTTTAGGTATTGTGTATATATATATTTCATATATTCCATCCGGCAATTCCATATTTTCATATATATATCAATATAGCCTTAAGTATTGAATATATATATATTGTTCAACGTTAAATGCTTTCCTCAATAATATTTGAAGTTTTAATTTAGGTATTGTGTATATATATTTTTAATATATTCCATCCGTCAATTCCATATTTTCATATATATATCAATATTGCCTTAAGTATTGAATATATATATATTTGTTCAATGTTAAATGCTTTCCTCAATAATATTTGAAGTTTTAATTTAGGTATTGTGTATATATATTTTTCATATATTCCATCCGTCAATTCCATATTTTCATATATATATCAATATTGCCTTAAGTATTGAATATATATTTTGTTCAACGTTAAATGCTTTCCTCAATAATAATTGAAGTTTTAATTTAGGTATTGTGTATATATATTTTTCATATATTCCATCCGTCAATTCCATATTTTCATATATATATCAATATTGCCTTAAGTATTGAATATATATATATTGTTCAATGTTAAATGCTTTCCTGAATAATATTTGAAGTTTTAATTTAGGTATTGTGGATATATATTTTTAATATATTCCATCCGTCAATTCCATATTTTCATATATATATCAATATTGCCTTAAGTATTGAATATATATATATTGTTCAATGTTAAATGCTTTCCTCAATAATATTTGAAGTTTTAATTTAGGTATTGTGTATATATATTTTTCATATATTCCATCCGTCAATTGCATATTTTCATATATATATCAATATTGCCTTAAGTATTGAATATATATATATTGTTTAATGTTATATGCTTTCCTCAATAATAATTGAAGTTTTAATTTAGGTATTGTGTGTATATATATTTCATTTATTCCATCCGTCAGTTCCATATTTTCATATATATATCAATATTGCCTTAAGTATTGAATATATATATATATATATATATATGTTCAATGTTAAATGCTTTCCTCAATAATATTTGAAGTTTTAATTTAGGTATTGTGTATATATATTTTTAATATATTCCATCCGTCAATTCCATATTTTCATATATATATCAATATTGCCTTAAGTATTGAATGTATATATATTGTTCAATGTTAAATGCTTTCCTCAATAATAACTGAAGTTTTATTTTAGGTATTGTGTATATATATTTTTCATATATTCCATCCGTCAATTCCATATTTTCATATATATATCAATATTGCGTTAAGTATTGAATATATATATATTGTTCAACGTTAAATGCTTTCCTCAATAATATTTGAAGTTTTAATTTAGGTATTGTGTATATATATTTTTCATATATTCCATCCGTCAATTCCATATTTTCATATATATATCAATATTGCCTTAAGTATTGCATATTTATATATTGTTTAATGTTAAATGCTTTCCTCAATAATATTTGAAGTTTTAATTTAGGTATTGTGTATATATATATTTCATATATTCCATCCGTCAATTCCATATTTTCATATATATATCAATATAGCCTTAAGTATTGAATATATATATATTGTTCAACGTTAAATGCTTTCCTCAATAATATTTGAAGTTTTAATTTAGGTATTGTGTATATATATTTTTAATATATTCCATCCGTCAATTCCATATTTTCATATATATATCAATATTGCCTTAAGTATTGAATATATATATATTGTTCAATGTTAAATGCCTTCCTCAATAATATTTGAAGTTTTAATTTAGGTATTGTGTATATATATTTTTCATATATTCCATCCGTCAATTCCATATTTTCATATATATATCAATATTGCCTTAAGTATTGAATATATATTTTGTTCAACGTTAAATGCTTTCCTCAATAATAATTGAAGTTTTAATTTAGGTATTGTGTATATATATTTTTCATATATTCCATCCGTCAATTCCATATTTTCATATATATATCAATATTGCCTTAAGTATTGAATATATATATATTGTTCAATGTTAAATGCTTTCCTGAATAATATTTGAAGTTTTAATTTAGGTATTGTGGATATATATTTTTAATATATTCCATCCGTCAATTCCATATTTTCATATATATATCAATATTGCCTTAAGTATTGAATATATATATATTGTTCAATGTTAAATGCTTTCCTCAATAATATTTGAAGTTTTAATTTAGGTATTGTGTATATATATTTTTCATATATTCCATCCGTCAATTGCATATTTTCATATATATATCAATATTGCCTTAAGTATTGAATATATATATATTGTTTAATGTTATATGCTTTCCTCAATAATAATTGAAGTTTTAATTTAGGTATTGTGTGTATATATATTTCATTTATTCCATCCGTCAGTTCCATATTTTCATATATATATCAATATTGCCTTAAGTATTGAATATATATATATATATATATATTTGTTCAATTTTAAATGCTTTCCTCAATAATATTTGAAGTTTTAATTTAGGTATTGTGTATATATATTTTTAATATATTCCATCCGTCAATTCCATATTTTCATATATATATCAATATTGCCTTAAGTATTGAATGTATATATATTGTTCAATGTTAAATGCTTTCCTCAATAATAATTGAAGTTTTATTTTAGGTATTGTGTATATATATTTTTCATATATTCCATCCGGCAATTCCATATTTTCATATATATATCAATATAGCCTTAAGTATTGAATATATATATATTGTTCAACGTTAAATGCTTTCCTCAATAATATTTGAAGTTTTAATTTAGGTATTGTGTATATATATTTTTAATATATTCCATCCGTCAATTCCATATTTTCATATATATATCAATATTGCCTTAAGTATTGAATATATATATATTGTTCAATGTTAAATGCTTTCCTCAATAATATTTGAAGTTTTAATTTAGGTATTGTGTATATATATTTTTCATATATTCCATCCGTCAATTCCATATTTTCATATATATATCAATATTGCCTTAAGTATTGAATATATATATTTGTTCAATGTTAAATGCTTTCCTCAATAATAATTGAAGTTTTAATTTAGGTATTGTGTATATATATTTTTCATATATTCCATCCGTCAATTCCATATTTTCATATATATATCAATATTGCCTTAAGTATTGAATATATATATATTGTTCAATGTTAAATGCTTTCCTGAATAATATTTGAAGTTTTAATTTAGGTATTGTGGATATATATTTTTAATATATTCCATCCGTCAATTCCATATTTTCATATATATATCAATATTGCCTTAAGTATTGAATATATATATATTGTTCAATGTTAAATGCTTTCCTCAATAATATTTGAAGTTTTAATTTAGGTATTGTGTATATATATTTTTCATATATTCCATCCGTCAATTCCATATTTTCATATATATATCAATATTGCCTTAAGTATTGAATATATATATATTGTTTAATGTTAAATGCTTTCCTCAATAATAATTGAAGTTTTAATTTAGGTATTGTGTGTATATATTTTTCATTTATTCCATCCGTCAATTCCATATTTTCATATATATATCAATATTGCCTTAAGTATTGAATATATATATATATAATTGTTCAATGTTAAATGCTTTCCTCAATAATATTTGAAGTTTTAATTTAGGTATTGTGTATATATATTTTTAATATATTCCATCCGTCAATTCCATATTTTCATATATATATCAATATTGCCTTAAGTATTGAATGTATATATATTGTTCAATGTTAAATGCTTTCCTCAATAATAATTGAAGTTTTATTTTAGGTATTGTGTATATATATATTTTCATATATTCCATCCGTCAATTCCATATTTTCATATATATATCAATATTGCCTTAAGTATTGAATATATATATATTGTTCAATGTTAAATGCTTTCCTCAATAATATTTGAAGTTTTAATTTAGGTATTGTGTATATATATTTTTCATATATTCCATCCGTCAATTCCATATTTTCATATATATATCAATATTGCCTTAAGTATTGAATATATATATATTGTTCAATGTTAAATGCTTTCCTCAATAATATTTGAAGTTTTAATTTAGGTATTGTGTATATATATTTTTCATATATTCCATCCGTCAATTCCATATTTTCATATATATATCAATATTGCCTTAAGTATTGAATATATATATATTGTTCAATGTTAAATGCTTTCCTCAATAATAATTGAAGTTTTAATTTAGGTATTGTGTATATATATTTTTCATATATTCCATCCGTCAATTCCATATTTTCATATATATATCAATATTGCCTTAAGTATTGAATATATATATATTGTTCAATGTTAAATGCTTTCCTCAATAATATTTGAAGTTTTAATTTAGGTATTGTGTATATATATTTTTCATATATTCCATCCGTCAATTCCATATTTTCATATATATATCAATATTGCCTTAAGTATTGAATATATATATATTGTTCAATGTTAAATGCTTTCCTCAATAATAATTGAAGTTTTAATTTAGGTATTGTGTATATATATTTTTCATATATTCCATCCGTCAATTCCATATTTTCATATATATATCAATATTGCCTTAAGTATTGAATATATATATATTGTTCAATGTTAAATGCTTTCCTCAATAATATTTGAAGTTTTAATTTAGGTATTGTGTATATATATTTTTCATATATTCCATCCGTCAATTCCATATTTTCATATATATATCAATATTGCCTTAAGTATTGAATATATATATATTGTTCAATGTTAAATGCTTTCCTCAATAATAATTTGAAGTTTTAATTTAGGTATTGTGTATATATATTTTTCATATATTCCATCCGTCAATTCCATATTTTCATATATATATCAATATTGCCTTAAGTATTGAATATATATATATTGTTCAATGTTAAATGCTTTCCTCAATAATAATTGAAGTTTTAATTTAGGTATTGTGTATATATATTTTTCATATATTCCATCCGTCAATTCCATATTTTCATATATATATCAATATTGCCTTAAGTATTGAATATATATATATTGTTCAATGTTAAATGCTTTCCTCAATAATAATTGAAGTTTTAATTTAGGTATTGTGTATATATATTTTTCATATATTCCATCCGTCAATTCCATATTTTCATATATATATCAATATTGCCTTAAGTATTGAATATACATATATTGTTCAATGTTAAATGCTTTCCTCAATAATAATTGAAGTCTTTTTCTGGTATCACCATTTTTATATATTTTCGTTCATCCAATAATTTCATTATCTTGTATATAACTTAATGTTTAGTTTAAACATGTTTGTTTTCAATACTGCCTCTTCAGTATTGTATATATATTGATCATTAAATGATCAATTTTATTTATATGTTTGTGTTATTGAAACATATAAATCTTTAAAAGCAACGCAGACGAAACTTTCATACAGTAGGCAAACATACACCAAAATATATATAACAATAAGATTGATAATATATTTTAAGCGAATGTATAACCCAATCATACGAATTATGTTCGTCTATTCTTTCTTTTTATCGAATCATCAAGCAAAGGATAAGCTTCAGTGGATCGCAGTATGGCAGCTGCTCAACCACTTACAACACCTTGCCTGTTACAAAAGTCGTTTACAATTGATTCTAGGCTTTGTCATTGTATTAAATAATGTTTTAAAATATAACTAGCGCGGCATCAGGTGATCGGAGATCCTCCCAATTTACTATGTTATAAATAACATTGGCATCACATCCATTGTCGTTAATAAAATAAATTAAAAACTTTTAATGGTTTAGAAGCCATACAATGCAAATTGCCCCTTATTTATCATTGCAGTCCAGCACGGATACGACCTTAGAGGCGTTCAGGCATAATCCAACGGACGTAGCGTCATACCACTGTTCGCTCGAACAAGTATTGTGCCATTGGTCCGTACCTGCGGTTCCTCTCGTACTACGCAGGAATGCTGTCGCAACAACGTTTTGTCATTAGTAGGGTAAAACTAACCTGTCTCACGACGGTCTAAACCCAGCTCACGTTCCCTTGCATGGGTGAACAATCCAACGCTTGGTGAATTTTGCTTCACAATGATAGGAAGAGCCGACATCGAAGGATCAAAAAGCGACGTCGCTATGAACGCTTGGCCGCCACAAGCCAGTTATCCCTATGGTAACTTTTCTGACACCTCTTGTTAAAAACTCTTTAAACCAAAAGGATCGATAGGCCGAGCTTTTGCTGTCCCTGTGTGTACTGAACACCGAGATCAAGTCAGCATTTGCCCTTTTGCTCTATGTGTGGTTTCTGTCCGCACTGAGCTGGCCTTGGGACACCTCCGTTATTATTTGAGAGATGTACCGCCCCAGTCAAACTCCCTACCTGGCAATGTCCTTGAATTGGATCATACCTGAGTAATTGGAGTTATACCAAATTTTTAAATCAATAATACATAAATGCATTCTCTCATTAAAGAATTTGTTTGCGATTATATAACAAACTCGTGATACTTTGATCAAGAAGCTTGCATCAAAACCCAATACCATAAGACATAATAATTATATCCGTATAATGGCTAGGAAATGATACACGTTCCATTTAATCAAGTAAGTAAGGAAACAATAAGAGTAGTGGTATTTCATTGTCGATACCAAACCGAAGTCTAATATCTCCCACTTATTCTACACCTCTTATGTCTCCTTACACTGCCAGATTAGAGTCAAGCTCAAAAGGGTCTTCTTTCCCCGCTAATTATTCCAAGCCCGTTCCCTTGGCTGTGGTTTCGCTAGATAGTAGATAGGGACATGAAAGTCAGTGGGCTTAACGTGAGCACCTGCCACGATGGCTTAATCTCACGGTTCCTAGTATAGGATTAATTTAAGCGTCAATCACCGCCCCCTTGGAACAAGTTCCGCAGGTACCAATTAAAGACACGACTGTTTGGTTGTGACTTCTACCTTGGTTTGGCACGAGGACCATCTAAGCCTCTTCCGATCTCTGGATCACGGAACCCGGTTGTATAACGCAACTCCACGTCGAGCGAAGCTCTACCCGCATTTGGGTGTTAAACCACAACCACCACGATACTCCCCGAAGGGCCGCACCAACTAACCAGGACGGAACAAGTTCCGTGGGCTCCTGATTACCCGTGGTACCAGATTAAGAGCCTCTGGTCGGGCCTCGTACCAGAAGGGTACTTCCAATTTAAACTCCAAAACAGTTAAGGGTTGGTGGCCCCAGAAACGATTAAAACACTGCTGCAGGGAATAGAACGCAATTGATGTAAAACAGCAATCGACAGGTGGAACAGTATACACCATGTTCATGGCATGGCTTTCTCACTGTGAGGAGCGAGGCTTATTCCTGCCTCTTCCGCAAACGACGGCATTTACAAGTTGATCATAGATCAAACCGCTAGGCGGCCAGCTAGTGTCCCCCAACAAGTCCCAAAAGACTATGGCGGAGAGAGCAGAGAGCCGAGACCGCCTCTGTGTTCCCTAACGCCCGTGGTCCCAGATCAATCCTCTGGTCAGAACTCGTACCCTAAAAGGATACTTCCAGTTTTAGCTCCATGATGCTGGGGACTGGTAGCCCCGGACAACACAATGTTCAACAAATCCATTCAAACACACCCCCCACGTTCGTACCCCACCATTCGTACCCCCACATTTGCACATCTACCATCCATCATCATTCATACAATTCCTTCCTGCAATTGCAAACGTCGCCTTGAAAATGCAGCTCTAGCAAACTCACTCATTCTTCTAACCCTATCACTAGTGGAGAGTGATTGACTTACGTCAAACCCGCCACTAACCTCACTAATGCCCATCCCCCTCAGATCTCGAAGATCTGCATACCTTGTGCACTCACAGAGAACATGTTCCCATGTCTCAGCAGCCGAGCCACAACGGCATTCTGGACTGCCATAAAGGCTCCTCGAATGCAAAAATGCATTGAGGGAACCGTGACCAGTCAACAGGAATCCAAGACTCAGGCCGAACCCGAAGTCTGGTCGGCTGCCGGCAAATGTGACCTCCCTTATAAACCGATGAGTGACACGCCCATTCTCACTTGTGTCCCATCTGACTTGCCAGTCAGACAGAACACACTCTTTCACCAATCTCTTGCACTCACTAAGCCCTAAACTCTCCACATCCCTATCCCCTAGCCAATCATTCTGCAGCAATGGCAGCCGCCTCTTGATCCTGTACATCAAGGCTCGACGCCTGATCTCCAAGTCAAGAGGGGCTACTCCTAACAGTACCTGCATTGCCTCCGTAGAGACAGTGCGGCACACAGGCAAACAACCTAACAGAATCACTCTCTGGCAAGCCAGCACTTTCTTTCTGCCAACCACAGTCGTGACCGCCTTACACCATACAGACGATCCATATGCTGCACATGCAGCAAACAGACCCTCATAAATGGTGCGGACAGCACGTCTGCTTAGGCCCCAGTCAGACCTCAAAATACGACGCACTTGCCCCACCAAACCAAGTAGCCGGGCCTTGAGACCAGCGATATGAGGTGTGAAACACATCCTCTCGCCGAAGGTTATGCCGAGGTATTTCACCTCAGACGCATACCTCACATTCACTCCATTCAGTCTGACAATGGGTGGCCGACTAGTTGCCAATCTGCCCTTGAGCAGCATTGACACTGTCTTGTCCATTGCAATACTGACCCCAACACTTTCACCCCACTCATACACAGTGCGCAAGCACATACCCGCATTCGTCTCGATCTTAAGACGCGACCGACCCTCAATCAAGACGAGCAGATCGTCCGCATACGCACAACACTGCACCAACAAGGGGTCCATCATGAGGTTCCAAATGAATGGGCCACAGATAGATCCCTGCGGACAGCCACGAACCACATCTACGCTCACACATTCACACCGCCCTACAGCACACGCACGTCTGCCAGAGAAATAGCTCTTCCAGAGGGCTAATTCTTGGCACCCACATTCATCCAACCTTCTCAAAACACTCGCCCAACTCAAGTAGTCGAATGCACCTTTAAAATCAACAAAGATGCCCAAGACATACGTGGAGCTGCTAGCCTCAACAGAGTCACTAACATACCTCCACGCATCCTCAACACATCTGCCCTGCCTAAAACCAAATTGCCTGTCAGACATTTGGTCACTCATTCTCTCCTGAAGCCTTTCTACCATAATCCTTTCCAGAACTTTTCCAAGAACCGGAAGAAGGCTGATGCCCCGAAAAGATCTAGGATTGCTCCTGATCCTGTCAGGCGACTTCAGGAGCACTATCACTCTCGCACACTTCCATTCACTGGGGAAATAACCCTCATTCAGACACTTCGCATACATCGCTTTCATATATTCTGGAATTGACTTCCAGACACTTTTACACATTTCTCCAGTGAATCCATCCATACCAGGGGACTTCCTCGACTTTAACCTCGAGAAAGCCACCTCCAACTCACTATCCAGAAGCGGATCAACAGGACTAACCACACTAGGTGGTGAGTCCTGATGATCCGCTCTGGGGAAGAACTCATTCAACAAGACATTCATACAGTCCCTCCATGCCGTTAACTGGACGTTACCAACACGGAGGCTACTTACATCCGTTTCCCTGCCTCTACCTCGAACTATTTTATAAGCACGACCCCAGGGGTCGTCCTTATTGCGCTCCAGGAAAGAGCGCCACTCATCTTCTTTCACCTTAACAAGCATTTGCTTGTACTCATTCATACACCGACTATATTCAATCCTGAGTTGGGCTGCACCATCCGCATTGGTAGCTCTGGCCCTTTGGAATCGCTTCCGCAGAGACCGGACCATCCGCCGCTTGGTGCTCAACTGATTCGTCCACCACTTCACATGCTTGAGGTTGACCTTACGGTGCCTTTCAAACATGCGATCATTCGCACCAGTTATCCACCTATTCACACATACGACCTGCTCGTCCACATTCAAATCATTAAATGCATTAAGCGGAACTTGCGTTGCCGCCTCCTGCACAATGAGTCCATGAAGGGACCAATTCACACTACAAGTGCGCCAGCGATTACCCCCAACACTTTCATTCCTCGTGATAGTGTGTGTGACAACAATCTCAATCGGATTGTGGTCACTCACACCAAGCCCACCTAGTACACACCAATGAAAAGCATACATACTCATTGCTACCGCATTCACTAGAGTAACATCAATGTCACTCTGACCCACCGGACCCGCAAACGTGTACCACTCACTGGGTTCGTTAACGACCCGAACATCCTGGGACACGGCCCACTCGGCTAGCATCTCACCCCGTGTGTGGTTCGAATACCCAGACGAATGTCTGGATACCTTACTGAACCACATGGGGGACGATGCATTCGCATCAAGACCAAGGATGACTGGTACGCTACTAACCAGTAGTAGCACCTCATCCAAGTAAGCAATGTATGGTTCAAGGGGATCCCCGAACTTACAATACATGCTTACTACAAAAATCCTGCCAAAACTGCCGCTAAGGCTCACACACACACCCCAGTCAGTTGAACTCACTAAAGTGCATTCAATACTGACATCATTCACAATGACAGCGGAGTTGGCCCTGCTGTCAGGAAATACTCGCATACATGCGGGCAATCCCCTTACGCAACCTCCGGTCGCGCAGGGTTCCTGCAGCAGGGCAACGACGCTGCCCCTTTCACACATCATAGCCCCCACATCACACATGGCTGCATACGACCTTTGACAATTCAGCTGAAGAAATCTGCTAGACATTTTAATGTCTAGCATTCGCCCGCGCAACAATCGCCCCGTATATGGGGCAGGCTAGAGACATCATCAGATGTCCCGACGGCTTCCCCTTAAAGGAGCAATTGCGGCAATTCAGTGCATTGCTGCACTGAGCCACGCGGTGACCCATCTGGCCGCAGCGACGGCAAACGTCCTCTTTGGCTCTGCACTCCGCCACCTTATGGTCGAAGCCAAGGCAGCGGTAGCATCCCGGTACCAAATCAAAACCTCTCACTCTAAACGAAAACCATTTTATGTAGCAGCGTCCGATTTCTTAAAGGGACTGCATGGCCACCACAGCACCCTCGAGGACGATGTTAACTGCTACATTACCTCCCACCACCCATGGCTTACTTGTCATCCGGACACCTTTCTTAAAGGCTTCAAGTGACATTTTGTCCTTTAAGTTCATCTCGTAAAGGTCACCCATGAACTCGTCAGGGGTGATCTGCGAGTGAACGCCCTGTACCACAACTTTCGGCCCTAATTTATCATTCACACTCACTTCCAATCCCACCTCGTTGAACTTTGTGTTCTCCACGATCTTCTCACGCTCGGCGACCGATGGAGTCCGAATTAACGCACCTCCATCCCTTAGAGGTTTCACCTCATGTATCCGCACGCCAAGAGAGGGACCTACCTCCTTCACCACCTGCTCAACCACGTCCTTAGCGGTTTTGCCAGCAGCCTTGCTGCGCACAACCAAGGACCAGGTCTCGACTGGCCGAGGCATCTCCGGGGTAGACGGCGCTGCCGACATGGGACCCCCTCTGGCGGCGTTCACCGACGAAGCCCGCGCTTGGCCGGCTGGAACATGCAAAGCATGCGAAACGCCTGCACCCCCGCAAACGGCCTCCAAGCGCCCCTGCAGCCGCTCATTCTGCGCCACAAGCGCGAACAAGAGCTGCTCGTACTGCCCTGTGTAATCCACTAACTTGCAAATGAGCGAGCCCGTGGCTCTCTCCTTAAGTGCAAGTTTTAATAACTCCCCCGTTATCCCCTTCATCTGCTCGACAGCTGTCCCTTTCCGCCTCCTCAGAGCTGCCGCACTTGTCGACGGCTCCTCCACGGCAGGGACAGACACATTCACAGCGCTCGTAGCATGAGGCACGGCAAAAACCCGCTCCTCCACACTTGCACCCGCTGCTCCGCGCGAGCCAGCTGCGGCTCCCGCGGGAACAGCGCTCCCCTCACCCATACCAATCGAGCTAACAGCGATTTCGGAAGTTGCCTTCCTCATCCGCTGCTTGCTCCTTCGCCTTACCTCGCTGTTCGAAGACGACTCTGACAAGGTCACCTCGTCATCCGACGTTACCCCACGAACATCAACGGTCCCCTTCTCAGCGGGCTTCTTTTTGCGTGGCGGCATCGCCCGCAGGTGTGCGCTTATCTATTTAAAATAAATAGCACGCACACACACACACACACGTGGAAGCTGGCGGTTTTACACACACACACGAACGCCTGTTGCTCACGCAGCAACGGCGTAAACAAAGCAATAAAACTTTATTGCCGATAAGCGCACAAAATGTAAACAAGATACCGTTGCTTGAAAGCACCGTTATCTTTAGATTGTCCGCGAAGCGAGCGATGAATTAAGCACGTCTGTTCCCAACGACCGTCTGAAACGAACTGAGTCAGTAGATAGGGACAGAACGTCTACATTTGTTTAACGTGGCGTGTACCCCGTAGGGGTTTACTACCACGGTATTCGAAAATACAGCGAGCCGAAACAAAGCGTCGGACTAGCGCCCCTCCAAGACACTGCATGAGCAGTGCCCCTTCGGTACCAATTTGAATGCATGTTTGTCGTCCATGACATTCCCCCTTGGTGGGGGGCGAGGCCTATCTAAACCTCTGCTGGTCTATGGGTACAGCACCCGGTTGACACGCAACTCCACGCCGAGTGAAAATCTCCCCCGCATTTGGGTATCAAACACACAGCCACCACGATACTCCCGGAAGGGCCGAACCACCTCCCTAACGCCCGGACGGAACAAGTTCCGGTGGGCCCAAAGGTCAGTTTTAGCTCCATGATGCTGGGGACTGGTAGCCCCGGACAACACTATGTTCAACAAATCCATTCAAACACACCCCCCACGTTCGTACCCCACCATTCGTACCCCCACATTTGCACATCTACCATCCATCATCATTCATACAATTCCTTCCTGCAATTGCAAACGTCGCCTTGAAAATGCAGCTCTAGCAAACTCACTCATTCTTCTAACCCTATCACAAGTGGAGAGTGATTGACTTACGTCAAACCCGCCACTAACCTCACTAATGCCCATCCCCCTCAGATCTCGAAGATCTGCATACCTTGTGCACTCACAGAAAACTTGTTCCCATGTCTCAGCAGCCGAGCCACAACGGCATTCTGGACTGCCATAAAGGCTCCTCGAATGCAAAAATGCATTGAGGGAACCGTGACCAGTCAACAGGAATCCAAGACTCAGGCCGAACCCGAAGTCTGGTCGGCTGCCGGCAAATGTGACCTCCCTTATAAACCGATGAGTGACACGCCCATTCTCACTTGTGTCCCATCTGACTTGCCAGTCAGACAGAACACACTCTTTCACCAATCTCTTGCACTCACTAAGCCCTAAACTCTCCACATCCCTATCCCCTAGCCAATCATTCTGCAGCAATGGCAGCCGCCTCTTGATCCTGTACATCAAGGCTCGACGCCTGATCTCCAAGTCAAGAGGGGCTACTCCTAACAGTACCTGCATTGCCTCCGTAGAGACAGTGCGGCACACAGGCAAACAACCTAACAGAATCACTCTCTGGCAAGCCAGCACTTTCTTTCTGCCAACCACAGTCGTGACCGCCTTACACCATACAGACGATCCATATGCTGCACATGCAGCAAACAGACCCTCATAAATGGTGCGGACAGCACGTCTGCTTAGGCCCCAGTCAGACCTCAAAATACGACGCACTTGCCCCACCAAACCAAGTAGCCGGGCCTTGAGACCAGCGATATGAGGTGTGAAACACATCCTCTCGCCGAAGGTTATGCCGAGGTATTTCACCTCAGACGCATACCTCACATTCACTCCATTCAGTCTGACAATGGGTGGCCGACTAGTTGCCAATCTGCCCTTGAGCAGCATTGACACTGTCTTGTCCATTGCAATACTGACCCCAACACTTTCACCCCACTCATACATAGTGCGCAAGCACATACCCGCATTCGTCTCGATCTCAAGACGCGACCGACCCTCAATCAAGACGAGCAGATCGTCCGCATACGCACAACACTTACATATCTGCTCGAGCTGCACCAACAAGGGGTCCATCATGAGGTTCCAAATGAATGGGCCACAGATAGATCCCTGCGGACAGCCACGAACCACATCTACGCTCACACATTCACACCGCCCTACAGCACACGCACGTCTGCCAGAGAAATAGCTCTTCCAGAGGGCTAATTCTTGGCACCCACATTCATCCAACCTTCTCAAAACACTCGCCCAACTCAAGTAGTCGAATGCACCTTTAAATCATTGGTAGCTCTGTCCCTTTGGAATCGCTTCCGCAGAGACCGGACCATCCGCCGCTTGGTGCTTAACAGATTCGTCCACCACTTCACATGCTTGAGGTTGACCTTACGGTGCCTTTCAAACATGCGATCATTCGCACCAGTTATCCACCTATTCACACATACGACCTGCTCGTCCCCATTCAAATCATTAAATGCATTAAGCGGAACTTGCGTTGCCGCCTCCTGCACAATGAGCCCATGAAGGGACCAATTCACACTACAAGTGCGCCAGCGATTACCCCCAACACTTTCATTCCTCGTGATAGTGTGTGAGACAACAATCTCAATCGGATTGTGGTCACTCACCCCAAGCCCACCTAGTACACACCAATGAAAAGCATACATACTCATTGCTACCGCATTCACTAGAGTAACATCAATGTCACTCTGACCAACCGGACCTGCCCTGTGTAATCCACTAACTTGCAAATGAGCGAGCCCGTGGCTCTCTCCTTAAGTGCAAGTTTTAATAACTCCCCCGTTATCCCCTTCATCTGCTCGACAGCTGTCCCTTTCCGCCTCCTCAGAGCTGCCGCACTTGTCGACGGCTCCTCAACGGCAGGGACAGACACATTCACAGCGCTCGTAGCATGAGGCACGGCAAAAACCCGCTCCTCCACACTTGCACCCGCTGCTCCGCGCGAGCCAGCTGCGGCTCCCGCGGGAACAGCGCTCCCCTCACCCATACCAATCGAGCTAACAGCGATTTCGGAAGTTGCCTTCCTCATCCGCTGCTTGCTCCTTCGCCTTACCTCGCTGTTCGAAGACGACTCTGACAAGGTCACCTCGTCATCCGACGTTATCCCACGAACATCAACGGTCCCCTTCTCAGCGGGCTTCTTTTTGCGTGGCGGCATCGCCCGCAGGTGTGCGCTTATCTATTTAAAATAAATAGCACGCACACACACACACGTGGAAGCTGGCGGTTTTACACACACACACGAACGTCTGTTGCTCACGCACAAAATGTAATGAAGATAGCGTTGCTTGAAAGCACCGTTATCCTTAGGTTGTCCGCGAAGCGAGCGATGAATTAAGCACGTCTGTTCCCAACGACCGTCTGAAACGAACTGAGTCAGTAGATAGGGACAGAACGTCTACATTTGTTTAACGTGGCGTGTACCCCGTAGGGGTTTACTACCACGGTATTCGAAAATACAGCGAGCCGAAACAAAGCGTCGGACTAGCGCCCCTCCAAGACACTGCATGAGCAGTGCCCCTTCGGTACCAATTTGAATGCATGTTTGTCGTCCATGACATTCCCCCTTGGTGGGGGGCGAGGCCTATCTAAACCTCTGCTGGTCTATGGGTACAGCACCCGGTTGACACGCAACTCCACGCCGAGTGAAAACTCTCCCCGCATTTGGGTATCAAACACACAGCCACCACGATACTCCCCGAAGGGCCGCAACAACTAACCAGGACGGAACGAGTTCCGTGGGCTCCTGGTTACCCGTGGTACCAAATTACAGCTTTGGTCGGCTGTTCGTAGCAATTGCCACTCCCCAGTTTTGTTGACGACAAACACGGAATGGGTCGTCCATTGGACGACTCACCCCAATTGGGGCTTGTCTTCCAGATTAAGCTCTGGCCGGCAATCCCAGTTTTGGCTAACGTCAGCCCGGCACTGGTCGGCCCTGTGTGGCTGTACTTCGCTCCATCCCTCGCCGCCGTCTAGCAAACACCGCCCGCGCAAACATCTCCAGGAGTCTGGTGTCTCCAAGACCCGGGAAAAGTCCCAACGGGTATCTTCTCTCTTGACACCAAGTCCGTCGAGGTCTCGCAGATCTGCATAGAGTGGGCAAGCAACTAGCACGTGCTGCCAGTCTTCATGCTCCGCACCGCATTGACATGCGGGCGTTGCACTCAGACTTCTCTGATGCAGAAATGCATTTAGCGACCCGTAGCCCGTCAGCAAGAATCCAGCGTGAAGACCGAATCCAAAGTCTCGCCGGCTGTAAACGAAGCATGCGTCCGGGATAAACTGATGAGTCGGTCGACCGTGCTCATCACCATCCCATCTCCGTTGCCACTCGGAGCACATGCATTCGTTCAGCAACGCCTTCATCTGCCTCTGATCTAGACTTGCCTCATGTAGACCGAACAACCAGTCACTATCCTCCAGCGGGTGGGCACGCTTGACCTTGAATCTGATTGCCAATTGCTTGGCAACCAAATCCAACGGTGGAGCTCCAGCAAGCACCTGCAGTGCCACGGTGGACACTGTACGGCATACCGGTAGGCATCCTAAGAGCATGACTCTTTGGCAGGAGATGAGGCGCCTCCTGGCCCCCGACTCTCCCCTGACCGCGGAAAACCATACCGAGGCACCAAACAGTGCACAAGGCACCATGAGTCCGGCATATACAGTAGAACGCGACCTAATGCTCCGACGACTCCAGTCAGCTTATCCCGCAATCCTGCGATATGCGGCTGAAGTACCGGTACTTGACGACGTATGGTAGGCAAACCGTACCACGGGCGGCCTGGAAACGGCAAAACGCCCCTTCAGCATCATCATTGCCGTCTTGCTGGTTGAGATCGACACTCCGACCTCGGCTCCCCAAGCTCCCACGACGGACATCAGCTCAGCTGCTCGACGCTCCAGTTCAGCTCTCGACCTTCCCTCGACAAGAACCAGCAGGTCATCGGCATATGCACTAAATGTGCACAAGGGCTCCAGGCGTTGGAGCAGGACATCCATCATGGTGTTCCAGATGAACGGCCCACTGATGGATCCCTGGGGACACCCTCGTGTGACCTCCACCTCGACTTCGCCATATCTGCTGGTCATCCTGGCTTTCCTGCCACAGAAGAAGCTTCTCCACAAGCTAGCTTCCTTGCATCCCGCATCGATCAAGCGGCGCATCGCGGCGCTCCACTCGATGTTGTCAAAGGCGCCCTTAAAGTCCACGAAAAGACCGAGTACGTATACCGCCTGGCTGGCGGCAACGCTGGTCATTACGTGCTTCCAGGCGTCCTCGACACAGCGTCCAGGTCGAAAGCCAAATTGCCATCTATTTCCATCAGGAAGCACCTCCTTCATTCGATCCACCATGATCCCCTCAAGCACTTTGCCAAACACTGGCAACAGGCAGATGCCCCGATAGGAAGCTGGATCGCTCCTATCCTTGTCGGGGCTCTTGAGGAGCGCAACCACACGCGGGCACTTCCACTCAAGGGGAAAGTATCCCTCTGCCAGACAGCGGGAATACAACGCTGTCAGGTGCTCAGGGATGGCACGCCATACCGCCTTGCAGATCCCACCTGTGATGCCGTCCAACACGGTAGAGCGCCTGCTCTTCAACCGAGCGACGCATACTCCAACCTCGAAAGCTTCGAGCGTTGGAGCAGCTTCGTCCGGAATGACGATGTCTTCACTCGACTCCGCAACTGGGAAAAAGTTGTGGAGGAGGAGACTCGCGCAGTCGTGCCATGTTACGACCAGCCCGTCATCCGAACGAAGGCATCTCAAATCGGTGGACCGCTTTCGTCCCCGGCATATCCGGTAGACGTGCCCCCACGGATCATCTCTGTGGTCTCCAACGAAGCGTCGCCAGTTTTCCTCCTTCGTCTTCAGGATGAGCGTCTTGAACTAACCCTCTGTCGCACACAGACTGTACGGCAAGGCATAGGGCAGACACCGCGGAATCCAGTGGCAACATCCTAATGTCCTCTTGGGAAAGGTGCTCCTCGATTTCCTCTACCAGCTCCGAGTCGAACAATCGCCAATTAGCATTAGTGAGCTTCCAGGACGGCACAGGAGCATAGCTCTCAACTGCATTTGCTGGGGATGGCGAGATCACAACAGTAATCATGTTGTGGTCGCTCAAATCCCACTCGTCCACACTCCAGTCATACGCGGCCCACGTAGACGCTGCTTCGTTGACGATTGTTACGTCGATATCGCTCTGTCCTCTTCGATTATCGAACGTGTACACCTCCGACTTGATTTAGCACGCTGGCACGACTTCGAGTATCCATCATCTAGCTGTTCGCCTCTTCTGTAGTTCAGCTGGCCACGAAAGAATTCGTGCCGTTTGCTGAACCACAAGGGAGACACAGCGTTTGCGTCCAGGCTAAAAATGACCGGTGTACTGCTCGCCAGTAGCAGTATGACATCCATATAGCTTAGTATCCTCGTCAAGTCAGCATGAGCATGGCAGTATATGGAGGTCAAGTAAACTGTGCCATGTTTACCTGTGACCCTCACACATACTCCAGCCTCGGTGGTCAGCGACTCCACTGGTAGGCAGATGGCATCTGGGTCGTCGATGATGACAGCAGCGCTCTTTTTCCGGTCCTCGACAGTGTGGCTTCCGAAAACGCGCAACCCGGCTGGGAAGCCCGTCATCCTTCCACCGACGTCCACATAAGGCTCCTGCAGCAGCGTAAAGGAGTGGCCGTGGTCACGCATACGTACACCGATATCGATGCACGCAGCGCGGCCGCGGCCACAGTTGGCTTGGATGAAGCTAAACATTAATGTTTAGCTTGCACCCTCGCCAACACTGCGCCATAAATCGGGCAAGACCCCGAAAGTATATAATGCCCCGATGGTAGCCCCTTAAAGCGGCAATTCCGGGACCGGCATCGGTATGAAAACCACTTGATATAGACCCGTCCGGTCTTTTCAAGAGTCGCCAGGGCCCTCTCGTCAACTTCTAGCGTCAGATTAACGCTGGCGCCATCAGTGACGGACCACGGCTTCGACTCGAGGTGTACCGCCTTGTTGAACGCCGTTGCTGTCATCTCCTCCTTAAAATTGTTGAGGTACAGCTCCTCCATAAATACTTCGGGCAGGATCGATGTGTCCACATCGAACACCGTTATCCGCGGCTTCAGCCCCTTATTCGGCTGGATGTTCAGACCAACCTCCGCGAACTTCGTGTTTGCCACCACTTTGCAGAGCTCGCCCTTTGACGGTGTGCGGATGACCGCGCCGCCTCGCTTGAGCTCTCGCACCTCATGCACCCGCACTCCAAGGGTGGGTGCGACTTCCTCCATTATGCGCTTGGCGACCGCTTTGCCAGACTCGATCGGGTCCCGACTCGTGACCACCGCGGACCACGTCTCAACTGGCACTCCTGGGACGGGGACAGCGGTACGGGCAGCGTGGTTGGCAGCGTGGTGGGCAACATGGTGGGCAGCAACTGGGGTGGGGACGGCGAGCTGCTCTCCGGGCAGTCTGCTTGAGAGGCTCTCAAGCAGAGCGTTCCGCACCGCCAGCGACATGGACAGCTCCTCCATCCGCTTTACGGCGGCCGACACATCGCGCGCAGCTACGGGGGCGACACCCACTAGGGCAAGGCGGGTCATTTCGGCAGCTGCCGATAGCTCCGCGATGATCGCTCCAGTCCCCTCGGCCACAATCTTCCATGCTGTGGCTCGCGCGGGGGGAGAGGCGGCAGCGGTAGCGGCAGCGGCATCGGCTCTTTTCCGGCTCTTTTTGGGGCAGCCCTAGCGGCGGGCCTGGCAAATTTCTCCGTGCTCTCAAGCGCCTGCCTCTTTGCGTCGACGGGTACGCAAGGGGGACACGTCGGCTCTTCCCCTTCTTCGCCTTTTCTTGCCACCAGCGGCGACGCTGGCAACCGACTGGCACTCTCCGTGCCGGTCACGCTTCTGGCGTCCATCATCGTGGCGTCCTCCATCGGCAACACCACGCGATAGCCCGGACACGAACCGTTTAGCTTACACCCGAACCGCACTGCCTTATTTGCACTGCTTTGACCCGTTTCGCACTACTTCGCACAATGTGAACTGCTTGTCAAGCAGTTGACTTGTTTTGCACTACTTTGCACTGTTTTCGGGAACGGCTTTGGCACAAGCAGTTTTATTTCTTTTACCGCAATGTTCACCGTTATGTTTTATTACTTTGTTTTTGTCAAAGTGAACACCTGCACTTAATCTTTAGCTCGCACAGAAAAATACACCGCGACACGTCTGCTCGCGACGAACGTCTGGAACACACTGAGTAGATAGGGTGTAGTATGTACATATATTGAGGGTACACTGTACCAATAAAGTAACATCGGTTAAGCATAAATATATCAGCAACACATTGTTGCAGTACACAAACAAAACCATTTCAAGTGAGCGTGTAATGTGATCGCCCGCTTATGAGCTAAGCTAAGTCAGCAGTCCCACGCTGACCACTTGTAACATATATATATACATATATATATATATGTACATAAGACTCTCTCTCTCCCGATTATGCTGATAAGACAAAATATGTATGAAGCCGCTCCGCTGCTGGCGTAACCGGCAGCGCAGCTATGCGGTCTTAGCCATAAGAATATATTGAATAAAACAATTCCAAAAACACAGTCAAACGGCACAGACGTGCCAGCGTATTAAATTGGATATTACGATATTGTGATGTTACAACATTAAATGTCGACCTTTACGACATTACATGGCGACCGTGACTAAGGTCAAAACAGACCTGGTCATGGAAGGACAGCAGCAACGGCAGTAACAACAAGCAACGGCAGTAACAACAGCAACGGCAGTAACAAAAAACAACAGCAACAACAGCAGAAACAACAAATTACAAGGAAACCAAAAAAAAAAAAAAACGCAGTGAGTAGAGTGTGATGAGTGCAAAGCGAAGCGGTGTGGTAAAAAAACTTAAGGCCAGAAAGGCAGAGTTGTTGAAGCTGTTAAACAGCAAAAATGTCATAAGTTGGGACAACTCGGTCAAATTACATGCCGAAGTTGAATACATAAAAAACTTACTTTCAACACGAAAAGGTCAAACACCAGCCACGCACACATCCACCTACCCTGTTATTAAAAATATTGCAAAGCTAAAATTAATCCAACCTTCACCAAAATTAAAGGAGATTCCGAATCAGAAAAATACCTGCCCGAACGACTGCGAGGGACCTCTATTTACACCACATTGCCGATACACCTGTGCAGCCAGCACCGGTGCCCCATCAATGAAGTAACAACCTGCGCAGCCAGCACCGGTCCCGTCCGACGCACCAAGTCAGGCCAAAGATAAGTGAACCGACAGCGCTTCCAAGAGCGCATATTTTTTTTCCCATTATAAAAAACTAATGTACAATTGAGCGACATTAAAGTTGCCCGATTAGCGTGTGGCCTGAAAGTCACACAAACACTAGGCAGGAAATAATGTAAAAAAAATATGTCTTTAGAAACAAATGAAATAAGTAAATCAGTGGACAATTTTGAAAATTTGGCCAAAATGGGCATTGTAGACGTAAAAACTGTAGACTCGACAACTAATGTAATAAACAAAGTCGAAGTCAATAACACCGACCTAAAGTTAATAACAATACTTATTGCTATTATTTTCATAATAATCATAGGACATCTATTATATAAATTGTATAAACTGCATAATAAATGCATTAAGAAGCGATATCAAAGCCAGGCAAACGACCAAGATAAAATTTAAAATAAAATTACTAGTAATCAGCAACAAAGATTGCTTAAAATCATTATTGAAAAAAAATTAATTAAAAATGAATAACTATTTGATTGAAGATTTATATATGTTTTTGCACATTTTATGGAATGGCAAAACATTAATGCCGCATTAATTAAAATAAAAGAAAACTTTGATAAATCATACAAGTGTCTAGCACAAAAAAGGAATATTTCATACGAGACTATAAGTAGACACGCAGCAATACTAGTTGCATGTTTTAACCAAGCTCGTTCCCTGATACACGACAATAAAGAAAAGTTAAATACCCAGCATTGGTCGTCTGTATCAAAATTTTTGCATACATTAAAAACAAACCTAAATAGCATTAAATCAAAATATTCACTAGACATAACTAAACCTTCGATTTTGAATACTCCAGTATTAGTCGAGGAAGAAACAAACACAGACTTAGAGACAGAAAGCGAATCTGAAATCGCAAGCGGTTCAGATAAACATATAAAAGAAGAAGATCTAATCGATCTTACGATACCAGCGGTAATCACACTAGCCGAACTATCTGAGTCTGAACCAGAGTCTATTACTGAAGTAAAAACTCTAAATATGGCCATGTCACAAGTAGAATTTCTTAAGCTAGCCTCTTCACTCATACCTGAGTTAAGTGGAAAGTCTGAGAATCTACAAAGTTTCATTGATGCTCTTAGTTTAGTGGATTCACTAAAAGGAACACATGAAACTACAGCAGTCAGCCTAATAAAAAATAGACTCAAAGGCCATGTTCGAAACTTAATCAATACTGAACAAACAATAGTGTCCATAATAGACAAACAAAAAAGCGGTATAAAAGGCGAATCAGCTAAAGCACTATCCGCTAAATTGTTCAATCTGCAGCAAAAGCAAAAGACAGCAAGTCAATATATTCAAGAAGTTGAACAGTTGACAAGGGCTTTGCAATCAGCACATATGATTAAAGGTGTATCGCACGAATATGCCGAAGAACTGAGCCTACAAGTTGCTGTAAAATCAATCATAGCAAACAGCACAATTGACGAAGTTAGGTCTGTAATGAAATCACGAAATTTCAATACATTGAGTGAGATTACAACTGTCTTTGTCGATAGCTGCACAGACTCGATAGGACATCCAAACACAGTCCTATATGCTGCGCAGCATCAGAGAAATAGATCCAACCGAGGCAATAACCGCGGAAACAACCCGCGGAAATTACCAAAATAATGGCAATAGATATTATAATAATAATAATAATGGCAACAATAGACAGAGAGGCCAAAATATAGAGGAAACCCTAGAGGCCGTGGTAACTCAAACGGAGGCCACAACAATAACAATAACAATAATGTGAGAGTAGCCCAAAATACTTCGGGAAACTCCCAACAGCCCTTAGGTACACAGCAATAGATAGTAAAAAGGTTCATTCGATTAATCTTAGTGTAAATATATTCGTAACATTCACAAATGTAGCTACAGGCAAGAAACTAATATTATTGATAGACACTGGTGCAGATATATCTTTGATTAAAGTAATTTCCGACACTTTCAATGATATAAACATTAACAATAAAGTTAATATTCAGGGAATCAATCAAGCATTGATTCAATCCAAAGGACTAACATCTTTAGAAATACAAACAACTAAATATATAATTCCACACAACTTTCATATTGTCGATTCAACTTTTTCTGTACCGTGTGATGGAATTTTAGGCATAGATTTTATTAAAAAATATAATTGTCAATTAGATTTTACACCTTCAAAAGATCTGCTCATAATAAGACCAGATAATCTTAATTATCCCATCTATGTTCCCATAACTTACAGCTCCGGTAATAATACAATAGTGCTACCGGCCAGATCCGAAGTTGTCCGGAAAATCGAGCTAACTTCAAATGAAGATAGCATTCTAATTCCGAACCAGGAAATTCAACCTGGTATATATGCAGCAAACACAGTCGTAACGACTGCAAATGCATTTGTCCGTTTACTAAATACAACTAGTACCGATCAAATGGTTAATATAAATAAGTTGAATTATGAACCATTAGCAAATTATGATATATCCGAAATAAATAATGAAACCAGAACTAACAATGTTATGTCAAAGTTAACTAAAAATTTTCCAAAACTATTTAATAAACAATTAAAAGAACTTTGTTGTCAATATACAGACATAATCGGACTTGAAACCGAACCAATTACAACAAATAATTTTTATAAGCAGAAACTAAGATTAAAAGATGATGAACCTGTATATATAAAAAATTATAGAAATCCTCATAGTCAAAAAGACGAAATTCAAGTTCAAGTTGATAAACTAATTAAAGATAGAATAGTTGAACCTTCAGCCTCAGAATACAACAGTCCACTGTTACTAGTACCAAAGAAATCCATAGATAACGAAAAGAAAAAATGGCGATTAGTAATTGACTATCGCCAAATTAATAAAAAATTACTATCCGATAAATTTCCACTTGATAGGATCGATGATATCTTAGATCAACTAGGTAGAGCAAAATATTTCTCTTGCCTTGACTTAATGTCAGGATTCCATCAAATTGAGCTAGACGAAAACTCTAGAGATATTACATCCTTTTCAACGAGCAATGGCTCTTATCGCTTCACGCGATTGCCATTTGGTTTGAAAATAGCGCCAAATTCATTACAAAGAATGATGACTATTGCATTCTCTGGACTTGAACCATCACAAGCATTCCTTTATATGGATGACTTAATAGTAATCGGTTGTTCCGAAAAACACATGCTTAACAATTTAATTAGTGTTTTTGACATGTGTAGGAAACACAACTTGAAGCTACATCCTGAAAAATGTTCATTTTTCATGCATGAAGTCACATTTTTGGGACACAAATGCACAGATAAGGGAATCTTCCCAGATGACAAAAAGTTTGATGTCATATTACATTATCCAGTTCCACATGACTCGGATAGCGCTAGACGTTTTATAGCATTTTGTAATTACTACAGACGATTCATCAAAAATTTTGCCGATTATTCTAGGCATATGACAAGATTATATAAAAAGAATGTTCCATTTGAATGGACTGATGAATGTCAAAATGCTTTTGAATATCTTAAAGCTCAATTAATAAAGCCTACTCTGTTACAATATCCAGACTTTACAAAATAATTTTGTATAATCACAGATGCTAGTAAGCAAGCCTGTGGTGCAGTGCTAACACAAGCCCACAATGGAACTCAACTTCCAGTAGCTTACGCATCGAGAGCATTTACCAAAGGAGAAAGTAACAAGAGTACGACGGAACAAGAATTAACAGCTATTTATTGGGCAATCACCAAATTTAGACCCTATATCTACGGAACTCATTTCATAGTAAAAACTTACCATAGACCACTAACATTTTTGTTTTCAATGACAAACCCCAGTTCTAAATTAACGCGTATGAGACTTGAATTAGAGGAGTATAATTTTACAGTAGAGTACCTAAGAGGCAAAGATAATTTTGTAGCCGATGCATTGTCACGGATAACAATATCCGAACTAAAAGACATACAAAACAAAGTCCTGAAAGTCACTACCAGGTATCAAAGTAGACAAAAATTCTGCGCAGAAAACAATAAAGTAGAGATGCCAAGGCAATCCATTGAAACAGCTTCTCAGCCCAACGAATACGAAGTCATTAATAATGATGAAGTACGTAAAGTAGTGACCTTGCATATAAAAGATATGCTATGTTTCTTTAAACATGGTAAGAAAATTATAGCAAGAATTGATATTGGAGATTTATCTACTAATAATGGAAATATTGACTTAGGACAACTATTTCCAAGGCTCGAAAAAGAAGCCGGTATATTACAAATCAGCCAATTGAAAATGGCACCGTGGGAAAATATCTTTGAAAAAGTTTCAATAGATAATTTCAAAATTATGGGCAATAAAATATTGAACACATTGAGAGTAGCGCTACTCAACCCGGTGACCACATTAACAAATGTTAAAGAGAAAGAAGCTATATTGTCTACACTACATGATGATCCAGTACAAGGAGGTCATACAGGCATTGCAAAAACCTTGGCCAAGGTCAAAAGACATTATTACTGGAAAGGTATGACTCGTGATATAACAGAGTACATCCAGAAATGTCAGAAATGTCAAAAAACAAAAACAACAACAAATATTAAGACCCCTTTAACAATTACTGAAACCCCGATGAAGGCTTTTGACAGAGTGATAGTGGATACAATTGGTCCACTACCAAAGTCAGAAAAAGGCAATGAATATGCAGTCACGCTCATATGTGACTTGACTAAATATTTAGTAGCTATACCTGTCGCAAATAAAAGCGCAGCAACAGTAGCAACAGCAATATTTGAATCTTTTATTCTCAAGTACGGTCCAATGAAGACATTCATTTCGGACATGGGAACGGAATATAAGAATTCAATTATAAATGATTTGTGCAAATATTTAAAAATAATGAATATAACATCAACTGCACATCATAATCAAACTGTTGGAACAATAGAAAGAAGCCACAGAACATTTAACGAATATATCCGATCCTATATATCAGTAAATAAAACAGATTGGGACGTATGGCTTCAATATTTCGTTTATTGCTTCAATACAACCCCCTCTATGGCACATAATTATTGTCCACATGAGTTAGTATTTGGTAAGACTAATAATCTACCAAAGTATTTTAACAGCATAAGTAATATAGAACCTTTATATAACATGACTACGCTAAAGAAAGTAGGTATAGATTAGAAGTAGCATACAAAAGAGCAAGAAATATGCTCGAATTAAATAAACAGAAAAATAGGGAATTATATGATTTAAAAACTAGGAACATAACTCTATCAATAGGAGATAAAGTTTTACTAAGAAATGAAGTAGGCCATAAGCTAGATTTTAAATACACAGGGCCCTATAGAGTTGAAAAAATAGAAGATAATGATAATATAGTTATTTCCGGAAATAAGAGTAAAAACAAACAGTTCATAAAGATAGGTTAAAAATCTTTAATTCATAAAAGACACACAATAAAAAAAATGAATTATACAAGGTATGCAAAGATATACATATATATATATTAAAAAAAAAAAACTTTAAAATACACTAAATACATTATAAATATATTACAAATATAATAAATCTTCAACTTTCAAAAAAAATTTTTAATATAAAATAAATTTAAGTAAAATAACTCCACTTAGTTACGTTATTTTTCAAAAGGAGGGAGATGTAGTATGTGCATATATTGAGGGTACACTGTACCAATAAAGTAACATCGGTTAGTCAGCAGTCCCACGCTGACCACTTGTAACATATATATATACATATATATATATGTACATAAGACTCTCTCTCTCCCGATTATGCTGATAAGACAAAATATGTATGAAGCTGCTCCGCTGATGGCGTAACCGGCAGCGTAGCTATGCGGTCTTAGCCATAAGAATATATTGAATAAAACAATCCCAAAAACACAGTCAAACGGCACAGACGTGCCAGCGTATTAAATTGGATATTACGATATTGTGATGTTACAACATCACTAATTAGATGACGAGGCATTTGGCTATTTTTTTTTTTTTTTTTGTTTCTAAACCGGGCTGTCGCAAATGTCTGGTCCTTCCAGCACCTACGCCACACCTAACAGGATATTTCTGTTCGGTTATGACGACAGAATGCGTCCGGACCGGTCCGGATTTCTTTGTACCTTTTTAGGGTGTTGTGCTAAGGTAGCAAGCAGATTATAGGAATCGTAAATAGATTTTTAATGCACGCCACTATGATATCCGGCATAAAACATGAACGTCTTATAGCAGAAGACTCCGCCAGGCACTACCCTGGAGCTGATGACATTGCTGTGAGCAGCATTAAGGATACCCAGAGTTTTCAATCGTGTTACGGATTGATAGCTCCAAATACCTCGCCAGTTTAGTGTAGCGGAGATGACCTCGATATTCCCATGCGGGCGATAGTCCCTTCGCAATGTTGTCAGTAAGTCCTGTCTGTTGTAGATCTCGACTTTGCTCTGATGAGCTCTGTCGAGATCAAGTCCGTCTGTCACTACCTGCGCGTCGAGCACTATTGTGCGATCTTGTCGGAATGCAATTAAATCGGGTTTGTAGACCCGATTTTCGCCGTGAAGGCATGGTTCGGCATGGACGGTGTAGCCCCTTTTCTCAAGTCCCCCCTTGAGATAGGAGACTACACCGTTGTGTCTTGACACTCGACTCCCATGTGTTCTATAGCAACGTTGCAAGATGTGATTTAATGACTCGGGAGAATCACATCCTGCACGACACTGCCGATCCAGTTCATGCCTTCCCCGCGACATCAAATAAGCTTTTCCGCTCATTAGACGCGTGGGTTGACTTACCCATCCGTGTTGCGGAGCATAATGCCCCGCCTCACGGAGACCGTTCCCATCAACAGATGCATGCAATCTATCCACCCAGTACGAATCGATCTTTGAACGTGATAGCAGTTCGTTAACCCCAGCCTTAGCTCTATCCCGGGCCTTACGGAGCTCGACACTGAGAAAGCTACTGGCCACCTCTGATTGCTCGAGGTGGGGCCAGTTGATACTCGCTAATCTCTTTGTGCGCAGCATAGGAGCTGTCCAGCGTACCGAAGGAATCTCGAGACCCCCACATGTGTGAGGGGCATGGAAGAACGCAACTGACACGTCCAACGGAAGATCTAACCACTTCCTGACGAACGACCGTACCAATTTGTCGAATTTTCTCAGAACGCCCAATGACACACTACCAAGGGTTAGCTTGTGATTTAGCTGTGGCATCAGGACAGTTCTGAGGGCGAATAATTTCTGTTGTGGTTTTAGGGGGGACTGCGTTTATCTCTCCAACTTTGGAAGGATATCCTCCGAAGGATTGTAACGAGCCCTTCCATCTGCAGTGAAGTGAATGCCAAGATATTTCCACTCTTTCGTGCGTTTCAGACTTGGACACGTGCGCAAACCTACACAAAAAGTACGTGGTTCGACCACGTCCCCTTAATACTTATTGTGAAACATTTGTTTGTATTTAGGGTGAGCCCGACGGAAGACAGGAAGTCAACCGTGGTATCCAATAAAGTCTGAAGGCCTTTTGGAGTGGAAGCAAATAGCATCAAATCATCTGCGAAGGCTGCTGCATTCGTTTTTGCATTTCCGACATTGACACCGATGTCGCCGGGAAGAGACCTTAGCAACCGATCCATGATCAAATTGAACAGTACGGGGGACAGAGGGTCACCCTGCTTTACGCCTCTAGCAGGGACGAATTCCTCTGACCTCCAATCTCCCCTTTGAAGTAGGTGCCACCTCTTAAGTTAATTCTACGTACGTAGTCGACAAAGCCTTTAGGAGCGCCATACGCGGTTAGGGTGTCAAATACCGCAGCGTGTGACACAGAGTCGAACGCTTTGCTAACATCGAGGGTCCCGATGTAACATGACGCGTAGCGTCTATGGTGATCCCTCAGGACTAAGTCGGCTATTGTCGCGTTATCGGCGCATCCGTCCGTGGGAAGGAACCCCCGCTGACGCGGGTCCCAGCTGGCTTATGAAGACAGTCGGGCCGCGAGTATAGCGTTGAGTTGCCTAACCACGACCGAAGGCACCGATATCGGACGAAAGTCTTGCGGTCGGGACGCCCTAGCCACTTTCGGGATGAAAATGGTTCGGGCCTCTCGGAAGAGTACGGGCAAGTCGCCGCACCAGAGAATACGGTTCATAATGCGGAGCATTACACCACTCGGGATATTCCTGGCAGTTCTTGGAGATATCCCGTCCGGACCCGGAGACGAAGCCAATGGCACTTTATGCATTTGTAGGTCCCGTGACGTTATCGGTGACCATACCCCCTCGAGCATATGCCCTGATTGGGGCGCGGCGTTACTGCAAGAAGATGGGCTCGGCTGTGTCATGACTTGTCTCCAATATGGTTCCATAATACTCTGGCTCGGCATTGCCGACTCGTCGGTTCCATCTAGCAAGGATTCGGAAATAATTCCAGGAGGTAGTTGGATAAACAATGAAGAGTTGCTTCTTTGCCCGATGCTGGCGCCCTATCAATGATAGATTGCAGTACATCGACTCTCCAAGATATGTTGCATGCGACAGGGGCAAGCCCCTGAAGCTCCCGCAAGAGGATATCGTCCGAGTGTATTGATGAAGTGATTGGAGGGGCGATGGCGGCGGGGGAGTTATCCCGGGCTCACTTAAACTAGGGTGGCGCTGTATGGTCGGAGGTTCATGTGCTTCTGCGATAAGAGTAGCTTGCCCTCTTAGCTGCTCGATTTTCGCTTTATAATTACCCCTCTGTCGAAACTTTTTAATACAATCGACGCTGCGGCTTGTGAATATTTCCGCTAGCTTTTTATTAATGAACCTCTCGCCATTTGCTGTGAGCTCGAGTTCCTTCCTCGCCATCATCGACACCTCTTCCTCACTCCATCCGGCTTTTACATCTACACGCAGACGAAGCTCATCTTGCCTGTCTTTGTGTCGATGTCGCATGTGAACACCTAGGCCAATCTTCGAACTAAAAGATCGCCCCCATTCACTGCACGGAAACATGTTTTGCACATTAGCATCTACGTTCCGTTCCTGATGGTCTCCTAGGCGAATAACCGTAGGAGTATTCACTGAATTATCAGCTATCCGAGGCTCTGTTTGTAAATTTGTACCATCAGTGTGACGGTCCAAGGGGCAGGTAACCCCATAGGACCCGTTCGCCGCTCGTATTAGCTACTAGCCCAATCATCCACTGGACTAGCACCCGGAGGACACTACGGGGAGGCCACATAAAAAATTCAAAATATTTGTGGGACACATTGTGTCTACGAGTCGACTTGACCGGGTGACTTACGAATTACGCAAATGCCCTTCTGCACCGGTCCTTATACTCCCTTAAGAGAGTCATAGTTACTCCCGCCGTTGACCCGCGCTTACTTGAATTTCTTCACTTTGACATTCAGAGCACTGGGCAGAAATCACATTGTGTCAACACCCGCTAGGGCCATCACAATGCTTTGTTTTAATTAGACAGTCGGATTCCCCAAGTCCGTGCCAGTTCTGAATTGATTGTTAATTGATAATCGTTATAGTTTAAAAGAACTAATTGGTTGCCCAACTAGTATTCTTAAAAATTTTAGCAAGAAAGTTCCACAATTGGCTACGTAACTAAACTATCCGGGGAACAAGAAACTACCATAAATGATAGAAACTTTATTTACCCAGAACAAGCACATAAACCATGTTATTGTTTCCCAATCAAGCCCGACTATCTCAATCTTCAGAGTCAGAGCCAATCCTTATCCCGAAGTTACGGATCTAATTTGCCGACTTCCCTTACCTACATTATTCTATCGACTAGAGACTCTTTACCTTGGAGACCAGCTGCGGATATTGGTACGGCCTGTTGAGAAGTTTGCGTGTCCCCACCATAAATTTTCAAGGTCCGAGGAGAAAATATCGACACAACAGTATATGTCATGCTCTTCTAGCCCATCTACCATATCTCTCTGCGAAAGACTTGCATGGTAGTACGGCTATAAAACAGAAAAGAAAACTCTTCCGGTATCTCTCGACGGCTTCCTTATGGTCGTTCCTGTTGCCAGGATGAGCACGAGGCCCATATTTAATAACAAACGGATACTCAACAGGTTACGGAATTGGAACCGTATTCCCTTTCGTTCAAAATCATTCAAGTGTATAAAAATCGGTTAGATGACAAATATATTTAGATTTTTCTTTACTTGAAAATTTTCGGCTTTCGGCTTGAACTTAGGACCGACTAACTCGTGATCAGCCACTGTTCACACGAAACCCTTCTCCACTTCAGTCCTCCAAGGTCTCAGTCGATTATTTGCTACTACCACCAAGATCTGTACCAGTAGCGGCTCCATGCAGGCTTACGCCAAACACTTCTATGCACACCATTGTACCTTCCTACTCACTAAAGTTGCAAAATTTATATTACAAGTAATATAAACCATCTACTTTAGCGGTAATGTATAGGTATACTACTTAAGCGCCATCCATTTTAAGGGCTAGTTGCTTCGGCAGGTGAGTTGTTACACATTCCTTAGCGGATTTCGACTTCCATGATCACCGTCCTGCTGTTTTAAGCAACCAACGCCTTTCATGGTTTCTGTATGAGTTGTTAATTTGGGCACCGTAACATTACGTTTGGTTCATCCCACAGCGCCAGTTCTGCTTACCAAAAGTGGCCCACTGGGCACATTATATCATAACCTTAAACTTCATATCAAGAAAGTTAAGGTTCTTACCCATTTAAAGTTTGAGAATAGGTTAAGATCGTTTCGACCCTAAGGCCTCTATTCATTCGCTTTACCAGATAAGATTATTTTATACAACAGTTAAATGCATCAGCTATCCTGAGGGAAACTTCGGAAGGAACCAGCTACTAGATGGTTCGATTGGTCTTTCGCCCCTATACTCAATTCTGACAATCGATTTGCACGTCAGAACTGTTTCGGTCTATCATCAGGGTTTCCCCTGACTTCAACCTGATCAAGTATAGTTCACCAAATTTCGGGTCACAGCATATATGCTCAAGGTACGTTCCAGTTAGAGGCATAAATAATATAAATATTATTATACATAACTATATAGAGCGCCCCGGGATTGCGTTAATTAACTATAAATAGTTACAAAACTAATCCCATTAATAGTCAAGTTAATTACGCTATTAGGTTTATATCCCAATAACTTGCACATATGTTAGACTCCTTGGTCCGTGTTTCAAGACGGGTCCCGAAGGTATCCTGAATCTTTCGCATTGTTAATCATACAAGTGCATATAATAAACACATATATCAATGATAATTATGCCATTATATAATTCCGAAAAATTAACGCACTGGAATCATATAAATCTATCAGCACTTTATCAAATTTATGTCTTTTATTTTATGTTAAAATGCAAGCATATAATTCAAATAAACAATCAGACATAATTTTATGATAAATATTTATGCTAATAGATTACAATGTCCTTATATGGAAAAAATGCACACTATTATTATAATATTGTTTAAAATATTACAATTCTAATGATGAATTTTCCATAACGGATATTCAGGTTCATCGGGCTTAACCTCTAAGCAGTTTCACGTACTATTTAACTCTCTATTCAGAGTTCTTTTCAACTTTCCCTCACGGTACTTGTTTACTATCGGTCTCATGGTTATATTTAGTTTTAGATGGAAGTTTACCACCCACTTAGTGCTGCACTATCAAGCAACACGACTCTTTGGAAACACCATCTAGTAATCATTAACGTTATACGGGCCTGGCACCCTCTATGGGTAAATGGCCTCATTTAAGAAGGACTTAAATCGTTAACTTCTCATACTAGAATATTGATGTTCCATACACTGCATCTCACATTTGCCATATAGACAAAGTGACTTAGTGCTGAACTGATTTCTTTTCGCTCGCCGCTACTAAGAAAATCCTTGTTAGTTTCTTTTCCTCCCCTAATTAATATGCTTAAATTCAGGGGGTAGTCACATATGAGTTGAGGTTGTATAAAACAATGTTAATTGAACATCATTTATTGTTCAATATAATGGATAATACTTTTGTTCTGAAGTTCCATAAATTTTACAACAATTCCTTTATCACATCATCAATAAGAGGCAATTCTAGATGAAGGAAAAATGTATTTTTCTTTTATGCTAGACATTCCTCAGTATTATTTGATTTGAATGAGTAGTACATCCATACATAAATTAATATTATGAATATTTCATGCATGTGTGTCCCTACACATAATCTATCCAATAATATACCATATGCTTAAAACTTCGAAAAATTTTAAACAACTTAATTAGCAAAGTCTTACAACCCTCAACCATATGTAGTCCAAGCAGCACTATAAAATTAATTAAAGTACCAAACAGCATGGACTGCGATATGCGTTCAAAATGTCGATGTTCATGTGTCCTGCAGTTCACACGATGACGCACAGTTTGCTGCGTTCTTCATCGACCCATGAGCCGAGTGATCCACCGCTTAGAGTGATTATTTTATTTTGGTTTATTTCATTACGTCACAAATATTTTTATTGAAAGAAATTAAAAATACACCATTTTACTGCAAGTTTTTTCTCCATAAAAACGCATAAACACAGACAAATCCCAAATTGAAAATGACAGATATTATATAAATATATATTTAATTGGGCATAAGTATGTGTAAATTTGTTTAAATGAATTTTGATTTATATTCAGAAAAATTTG
>JAEIGF010000514.1:0-10352 GCA_018903485.1 Drosophila littoralis | reverse complement strand
GCTTAACTTATAGTTCAATTCGGTATCTAAATCTGGCAATATTATTTTTAGGTCAAATGCATGTGAAAATGGGACCCTCAAATATCCAATATAGTCACAGGTCGAAATTTCACCTCACAGAACTCGTTCAAAAATCAACTGGTTTTCATAAATGGCTTTCTGTTCATGGTTCGGCCTCTAGATCAACTCGGCATCTAAATCTGGCAACATATTTTGGTCAACATTCATGAAAATAAGGAGTGGCTTTTGTTCCTTGGCTTAACTTATTAGTAATTCGGCATCAGTCTGGCAACATTATTTTGGTCAAAATTCATGTGAAAATGATACTCCCAAATATCCCATATAGTCACAGGTCGAAATTTCACACCACCAGAACTCGTTCAAAAATCAACTGGTTTTCATAAGGGTGGCTTTTTTGTTCCTTGTAACGCTTATAGATCAATCAATTCGGTATCTAAATCTGGCAATATTATTTCTGGTCAAAATTCTGTGTGAAAAATGGGACCCTCAAATATCCCATATAGTCCACAGGTCGAAATTTCACCCCACAGAACTCGTTCAAAAATCAACTGGTTTTCATAAGGAGTGGCTTTTGTTCATGACTCCTGACTCTAAGATGATCCAGCCCCATAACCTGGTCAAAAATAGCTGCTTTTCTTAGGAGTGGCTTTTTGGTCATGGAAGGGCATTTTAGATCAATTCGGCATCTAATTCTGGCAACATCATTTTGAGGTAAAAAATTCATGTGAAAATGATACCCTCAAATATGCCGCTATAGACACGAGTCGAAATTTCCACCACCAGAACTCGGTCAAAAATCAACTTGCATTTCATAGGAGTGGCTTTTGTTGTTCATGACTCGGCCTCTAGATCACCCCCATAACCTGGTCAAAAATCAAACGCTTTCTTAGTGAAATTTGGCTTTTACATTGTTCATGTTAACCTTTAAGTCAATTCGGCATCTAAATCTGGCAATATTATTTTGGTCAAATTCATGTGAAAATGGGACCCTCAAATATTATCAATATAGTGCAGGTCGGAAATTTCACCCCACCAGAACTCGTTCAAAAATCAACTGGTTTTCATAAAAAAGAATTGGCTTTTTGTTCATGGCTTAACTTACTTATAGATCATTCAATTCAGCATCTAAGTCTGGCAACATAATTTTTGGTCAAAATTCATGTAATATTACCCCATAAGGAGTGGCTTTTTGTTCATGACTCAGCCTCTAACAATATTATTTTGGGTCAAGATTCATGAAAATGGGACCCTCAAATATCTCACATAGTCACAGGTCGAAATTTCATAAGGTGTGGCTTTTGTTCCATCGGCTTAACTTATAGATCAATTTCGGTGTCTAAATCTGGCAACATAATTTTTTGGTCAAAATTCATGTGAAAATGATACCCCATGAGTGGCTTTTTGTTCATGACTCGGCCTCTAACAAAGTATTTTGGTCAAAATTCATGTGAAAATGGGACCCCTCAAATATCCCATATAGTCACAGGTCGAATTTCACTGCACCCCACCAGAACTCGTTCAAAAATCAACTGGTTTTCATAAGGAGGCGCTTTTTGTTCATGGCTTAACTTATAAATCAATTTTGTATCTAAATTTCAATATCAAAAATTCATGTGGAAATGGGACCCTCAAATATGCCATATAGAAACAGGTCGAAATTTCCCAGCACCAGAAGACGGTTAAAAAATCAACCGCTTTTCTTAAGAAGTGTCTTTTTTGTTCATGGCTCTGCCTCTAGATCAATTCGGCATCTAAATCAGTTCAAAATAATTTTGGTGGTTGCGAGAATTCGCAATGTGAAAAATGGGAACGGGTCGAACATTTGACTCGTTCAAAAATCAACTGGTTTTCGTAAGGCGGGTCTAAATCTTGGCTAATTATATAAATCGGTCGTAAATTTGGCAATATTATTTTTGACAAAATTCTGTGACCAAATATCCCATATAGTCACAGGTCGAAATTTCACACCACCAGAACTCGTTCAAAAATCAACTGGTTTTCATAAGGAGTGGCTTTTTGTTCTTAGCTTGGCTTATAAAATATCAATTCAGCATCTAAATCTGGCAATATTATTTTTGGTCAAAATTCATGTGGAAATGGGACCCTCAAATATCCCATATAGTCACAGGTCGAAATTTCCACCACAGAACTCGTTCAAAAATCAACCTGGTTTTTCATAAGGAGTGGCTTTTGTTCGGAAACTAGTTATTAATTCGGCATCTAAATCTGGCAATATTATTTTTGGTCAAAAATTCATGTGAAAATGGGACCTCAAATATCCCATATAGTCACAGGTCGATATTTCACCCCACAGAACTCGTTCAAAAATCAACTGGTTTTCATAAGGAGTGGCTTTTTGTTCATGGCTTTATCAGATCAATTCGGTATCTAAATCTGGCAATATTATTTTTGGTCAAAATTCATGTGAAAATGGGACCCTCAAATATCCATATAAGTTACAGCGGAAATTTCCCATCACCAAAAAAAAAATGGTTTTCATAAGGAGTGGCTTTTTGTTCAATGTTTAACTTCTAGATCAATTCGGCGTATCTAAATCTGGTAGCAATAATTTTGGTCAAATTCATGTGAAAATGGGACCCTCAAATATCCCATATAGTCACAGGTCAAAATTTCACCCCACCAGAGACTAAGTACAAAATCAACTGGTTTTCATATGGAGTGCGGCTTTTGTTCATGATTCAACTCTAGAGCCCCACAGCTATGTATCGGGCAGCAAAAATTAGACAATTTATGTTAAGAAGTGGCTTTTGTTCATGGCTTGATTAGATCAATTCGGCATCTAAATCTAACAATATTATTTTGGTCAAATTCATTTGAAAATGGGGCCCTCAAATATCCCATATAGAGCAGGTCGAAATTTCACCCTACCAGAACTCGTTTAAAAAAATCAACTGGTTTCAATAAGGAGTGGCTTTTTGTTCATGGCTTAACTTATAGATCAATTCGGCATCTAAATCTGGCAAAATATTTTTGGTCAAAATCATGAAAATGATACCCTTAAATATCCCATACAGTCACAGGTCGAAATTTCACCACCCAGAACTCGGTCAAAAATCAACTGATATTGGCTTTGTTCATGACTTAAACTTATGATCAATTCGATTAAATTTGGCAATATTATTTTTGGACAAAATTCATGTGGAAATGGGACCCTCAAATATCCCATATAGTCACAGGTCGAAATTTCACCCCACCAGAACTCGTTAAAAAATCAACTGGTTTTCATAAGGAGTGAGCTCTTGATTCATGGCTTAACCTTATAGATCAATTCGGTATCGTCAATTGGCAATATGTGTTTTTGGTCAAAATTCAGGTGATAAATGGGACCCACAACGTCCATATAGACACAGGTCGAAATTTCCCAGAACCAGAAGACGGTCAAAAATCAACCGGTTTTCTGGGGAAGCGTTTTGTGTTGTGACAAATGACGGCTTAGATCAATTCGAAGCCAAGTGATGCAATATATTTGGTGGTCAAAATTCATGTGGAAATGGGACCGTCGAATATCCCATATAGTCACGGGTCGAAAAGAACAATTCACCCCACCAGAACTCGCTCGAAAAGAAAATCAACTGGTTTCATAAGGAGTGGCTTTCCTGTTCGTGGTTCGTCTCATCTAGATCCCCCTATATCGCTCAAAAATCGGAACTGTTTTGCTTAAGAAAAAAGTGGCTTTTTCTGTTCATGGCTTAGCTTATAGATCAATTCGGCATCTAAATCTGACAATATTATTTTTGGGTCCAAATTCATTTGAAAATGGGACCCTCAAATATCCCATATAGTCACAGGTCGAAATTTCACCCCACCAGGACTCGTTCAAAAATCAGCTGGTTTTCATAAGGTACTGGCTTTTGTTCATGGCTTAACTTATAGATCAATTCGGTATCTAAATCCGGCAATGTGTATTTTGGTCAAAATTCAAGTGAAAATGGGACCTACAAATGTCCCATATAGTCACAGGTCGAAATTTCCACCACCAGAACTCGTTCAAAAATCAACTGGTTTTCATAAGGAGTGGCTTTTTATTCATGGCTTAACTTATAGATCAATTCGGTATCTAAATTTGGCAATATTATGGCTTTTGGTCAAAATTCATGTGAAAATAGGACCCTCAAATATACCATAGAGAAACGGGTCGAAATTTCACAGCACCAAAAGTCGGTCAAAAATCAACTGGTTTTCAATGAGGGTGGCTTTTTGTTCGCGACACGACCTCTAGATCCTGTAACTCAGTCAAAAATCAAACGCTTTCTTAAGTGGTGGCTTTTGTGTTCCGTACGGCCTTTTAAGGATCAAATTGGTATCTAAATCTGGCAATAACAATTTGGACAAGATTCATTCGAAAATGGGACCCACAAATATCCCATACATAGTCACAGGTCGAAAGTCTACCCCACCAGAACTCGATCAAAAATCAACTGGTTTTCATAAGGGAGTGCTTTTTGTTCATGGATTAACTTATAGATCCAATTCGGTATCTAAATCTGGCAATATTATTTTTGGTCAAAAATTCATGTGGAAATGGGACCTCAAATATCCCATATAGTCACAGGTCGGAAATTTCACACCACCAGAACTCGTTCAAAAATCAACTGGTTTTCATAAGGAGTGGCTTTTAGTTCCTGAAGCTCAACTTATAGATCAATTGGGCATCTAAGTCTGGCAACATAATTTTGGTCAAAATTCATGGCCAATGATACCCCATAAGGAGTGGCTTTTTGTCATGACTCGGCCTCTAGCAATAATATGTTGGGTCGAAATTCATGTGAAAATGGGACCCCAAATATGTCATATAGAAACAGGTCGAAATTTCACCACACCAGAGAGACGGACAAAAATCAACTAGGTTTTCATAAGGATAGCTTTTTGTTCATGGCTTAACTTATAGATCAATTCGGTATCTAAATCTGGCAATATTATTTTTGGTCAAAATACATGAGGAAATAGGACCCTCAAATATCCAATATAGAAACAGGTCGAAATTTCACAGCACCAGAACCGTTAAAAAATTAACTGGTTTTCATAAGGTGTGGCTTTTGTTCATGACTCGGCCTCTAGATCACACACATAACTCAGGCAAAAAATCAAACGCTTTTCCTAAGTGGTGGCTTTTGTGTTCATGGCTTAGCCCTTTAAATCAATTCGGCATCTAAATCTGGCAACATCATTTTTGGACAAAATTCATGTGAAAATGATACCCTCAAATATGCGATATAGAAACAAGGGTCGGGGTAGGAAACGCACCAGAAGACGGCCAAAAATCAACTGGTTTTCATAAGGAGTGGCTTTTTTGTTCATGGCTTAACTTATAGATAAATTTGGCATCTAAGTCTGGCAACATCATTTTTGGTCAAAATTCATGTGAAAATGATACCCCATAAAGGTGTGGCTTTTGTTCATGACTCGGCCTCTAGCAATATTATTTTGGCTCAAACTTCTATTGTGAAAATGGGACCCTCAAATATCTCATATAGTCACAGGTCGAAATTTCACCCCACCAGAACTCGTTCAAAAATCAACTGGTTTTCCTAAGGTGTGGCTTTTTGTTCATGGCTTAACTTATAGATCAATTCGGTATCTAAATCTGGCAATATTATTTTTGGTCAAAATTCATGTGAAAATGGGCCCTCAAATATCGAATATAGTCACAGGTCGAAATTTCACCCCACCAGAACTCGTTCAAAAAATCAACTGGTTTTCATAAGTAATGGCTTTCTGTTCATGGTTCGGCCTCTAGATCAACTCGGCATCTAAATCTGGCAACATAAATTTTTGGTCCGCATTCATGTGAAAATAAGGAGTGGCTTTTTGTTCTTGGCTTAAATTATAGAATCAATTCGGCATCTAAATTTGGCAACATCATTTTTGGTCAAAGTTCATGTATCAATGATACCCCCAAATATCCCATAGAGTCACAGGTCGGAAATTTCACACCACCAGAACTCGGTCAAAAATCAACTGCATTTCATAAGGAGTGGCTTTTGTTCATGACTCGGCCTCTAGATCACACCCATAACTCAGTCAAAAATCAATCGCTTTTCTTAAGTGGTGGCTTTTGTGTTCATGGCTTGGCCTTTAAATCAATTCGGCATCTAAATCTGGCAACATCATTTTTGGACAAAATTCATGGAAAATGAAACCCTCAAATATGCCATATAGAAACAGGTCCGAAAATTTGAAAGCACCAGAAGACGGCCAAAAATCAACTGGTTTTCATAAAGGGAGTGGCTTTTTGTTCATGGCTTAACCTATAGATCAATTCGGCATCCAAGTCTGGCAACGATAATTTTTGGTCAAAATTCATGTGAAAATGATACCCCATAAGGAGGGGCATTTTGTTCATGACTCGGCCTCTAGCAATATTATTTAAAGGTCAAAATTCATGTGGAAAATGGGACCCTCAAATATCTCATATAGTCACAGGTCGAAATTTCATAAGGTGTGGCTTTTGTTCATGGCTTAACTTATAGATCAATTCGGTGTCAAATCTGGCAACATAATTTTTGGTCAAAATTCATGTGAAAATGGGACCTAAATATCCAATATAGTCACAGGTCGAAATTTCACCCCACCAGAACTCGTTCAAAAATCAACTGGTTTTCATAAGGAGTGGCTTTTTGTTCATGGCTTAACTTATAGATCAATTCGGCATCTAGTCCTAGAAATAGAATTTTTGGTGAAAATTATGTGAAAATGGGACCCTCAAATATCCCATATAGTCACAGGTCGAAATTTCACCCCACCAGAACTCGTTCCAAAATCAACTGGTTTTCATAAGGAGTGGCTTTTTGTTCATGGCTTAACTTATAGATCAATTAGGCATCTAAGTCTGGCAACATAATTTTGGTCAAAATTCATGTAGAAAATGATACCCCATAAGGAGTGGCTTTTTGTTCACTTGACTCGGCCTCTAGCAATATTATTTTGGGTCAAAATTCATGTGAAAAATGGGACCCTCAAATATCTCATATAGTCACAGGTCGAAATTTCACTTAAGGTGGCTTTTTGTTCATGGCTTAACTTATAGATCAATTCGGTGTCTAAATCTGGCAATATTATTTTGGTCAAAATTCATGTGAAAATGGGACCCTCAAATATCTCATATGGTCACAGGTCGAAATTTCACCCCACCAGAACTCGTTCAAAAATCAACTGGTTTTTCATAAGGAGTGGCTTTTTGTTCCATGGCCTAACTTATAGATCAATTCGGCATCTAAGTCTGGCAACATAATTTTAGGTCAAAATTCATGTGAAAATGGGACCCTCAAATATCCAATATAGTCACAGGTCGAAATTCCACCCCACCAGAACTCGTTCAAAAATCAACTGGTTTTCATAAGGTGTGGCTTTTTGTTCATGAGGCTTAACTTATAGTTCGAATTCGGTATCTAAATATGGCAATATTATTTTTGGTCAAAATTCATGTGAAAATGGGACCCTCAAATATCCAATATAGTCACAGATCGAAAATTTCACCCCACCAGAACTCGTTCAAAAAATCAACTGGTTTTCATGGGTAATGGCTTTCTGTTCATGGTTCGGCCTCTAGATCAACTCGACATCTAAATCTGGCAACATAAATTTTGGTCAACATTCATGTGGAGATAAGGAGTGGCTTTTTGTTCATGGCTTAAATTATATGATCAATTCGGCATCTAAGTCTGGCAACATCATTTTGGTCAAAATTCATGTGGAAAATGATACCCCTTAAATATCCCATAGAGTCACAGGTCGAAATTCCAGCACCACCAGAACTCGGTCAAAAATCAACTGCATTTCATAAGGAGTGGCTTTTTGTTCATGACTCGGCCTCTAGCAATAAACTTTTGGGTCAAAATTCATGTGAAAATGGGACCCTCAAATATCTCATATAGTCACAGGTCGGAATTTCACCCCACCAGAACTCGTTCAAAAATCAACTGGTTTTCATAAGGTGTGGCTTTTTGTTCATGGCTTAACTTATAGTTCAATTTGGTATCTAAATCTGGCAATATTATTTCTGGTCAAAATTCATGGAAAATGGGACCCTCAAATATCCAATATAGTCACAGGTCGAAATTTCACCCCACCAGAACTCGTTAAAAAATCAACTGGTTTTCACAAGGGTGTGGCTTTTTTGTTCATGGCTTAACTTATAGATAAATTCGGCATCTAAGTCATGGCAACATCATTTTGGTCAAAATTCATGTGAAAATGATACCCCAAAAAAGGGGGGCCTCTTTTGTTCATGACTCGGCCTCTAGCAATATTATTTTGGGTCAAAATTCATGTGAAAATGAGACTCTCAAAGATGCTATATAGAAACAGGTCGAAATTTGAAAGCACCAGAAGACGGCCAAAATCCAACTAGTTTTCAAGGAGTGGCTTTTTGTTCATGGTTTTACTTTGAATCAGATCAATCCATCTAAGTCCGGCAACATAATTTTGGAGGTCAAAATTCATGTGAAAATGATACCCCCAAGGAGTGGCTTCTTGTTCATGACTCGGCCTCCAGCAATGCTATTTTGGGTCAAAATTCATGCGTGAAAATGGATACCCTCAAATAAAAAGCCATATAGAAACAGGTCGAAATTTGAAAGCACCAGAAGACGGCCAAAAATCAACTGGTTTTCATAAGGAGGGTTTTATACCCTTGCAGAGGGTATTATAATTTTTGTCGTGAAAATGTGTAACGCATAGAAGGAGACATCAACTCCGACCCCAAAAGTAATATATATTCTTGATCAGCATCAACAGCCGAGTCGATATAGCCATGTCCGTCTGTCCGTCTGTCCGTCTGGGTTTCTATGCGAACTAGTCCTCAGTTTTAAAGGCTATCTTGGTGAAACTTTGCAGAAGTCCTATTTTTTTCGTTGCACGCAGCACATATGTCAAAACCAGCTGGATCGGACCAATATTTCCTTTTAGTTGCCATAGGAACGATCAATCGAAAATTAAGTTTTTGTATGAAAAAACATTTTGCTTATCAAGATATCTTGGACCAAACTCGACATTTATTAGTTTTACTATGCTCCTCATATATATGCAAAATTCATTAAGATCGGACCACCATATCATATAGCCGCCATAGGAACGATCGGTCGAAAATTAAGTTTTTGTACGAAAAAACATTTTGTTTGTCAAGATATCTTGACCAAACTCGGCATTTATTAGTTTTACTAAGCTCCTCATATATATGCAAAAAATCCTATTAAGATCGGACCACTATATCATATAGCTGCCATAGGAACGATCGGTCGAAAATTAAGTTTTTGTATGAAAAAACCTTTGTTTATCAAGATATCTTGACCAAACTCGACATTCATTAGTTTTTACTATGCTCCTCATATATATGCAAAATTTTATTAAGATCGGACCACTATATCATATGAGCCGCCATAGGAACTATCGCTGACGAAAATTAAGTTTTTGTATGAAAAAACATTTTGTTTTTCAAGATATCTTAACCAAACTCGGCATTTATTAGTTTTACTATGCTCCTCATATATATGCAAAATCGTATTAAGATCGGACCACTATATCATATTATTAAGTTTTTGTATGGAGAATTTTTGTTTTTCATGATTTTGCCATTAAACACGGCATTTAAAGATTTCACTATGCTCCCTTCATTTTTGCTAAATCTATTTACATCGGTTTTTGATTAAAGCCTTTTTTTGTTTATCAATATACCTTGACCAAACTCGGCCTTAACCATTTCTCGGCATTAAAAGGTTGGGTCTGCAGGGTATAAATTTTCGGCGTGCCGAAGATAGCCTCTCTTTGTTCATGGCTTAACTTATAGATCAATTCGGCATCTAAGTCTGGCAACATAATTTTTGGTCAAAATTCATGTAAAATGATACCCCGATAAGGAGTGGCTTTTTGTTCATGACTCGGCCTCTAGCAAAATTATTTTGGGTCAAAATTCATTTGAAAATGGGACCCTCAAATATCTCATATAGTCACAGGTCGAAATTTCACCCCACCAGAACTCGTTCAAAAATCAACTGGTTTTCATAAGGTGTGGCTTTTGTTCATGGCTTAACTTATAGATCAATTCGGTATCTAAATCTGGCAATATTATTTTTGGTCAAAATTCATGTGAAAATGGGACCTCAAATATCCAATATAGTCACAGGTCGAAATTTCACACCACCAGAACTCGTTCAAAAATCAACTAGTTTTCATAAAGGTGTGGCTTTTGTTCATGGCTTAACTTATAGTTCAATTCGGTATCCAAATCTGGCAATATTATTTTGGTCAAAATGCATGAAAATGGGACCCTCAAATATCCAATATCGAGAATTACAGGTCGAAATTTCACCTCA
>JAEIGF010000512.1:0-10548 GCA_018903485.1 Drosophila littoralis | reverse complement strand
ATAATCTCAACTAAACTAAACGATCTTTGGCATTTTTTTTTTGTGCGTGTAACTCCCAATACTTTGAAAACTTTTTGTAATCGGAGATATAGCCGCGAAATCCAAAAATTATCTAGGATAGTTGCAAATCATACTCTGCCCCGATGTTGGGCGCCATTTCTTATGTAGTGTCCACGTGTATACGGGGGGCAGTCGATGCTGCCTTTTACATGGAGTGTCCACGTCCATTTGTAACCCTCTAGGGGGTTTTCGCCCTTAGTGGCTTACGTTGGTCGCGGGGCATTGGGTTCGGGGGCGCGTACTTCTTGCTTTTGCTCAATTTAGCTCGTCGTGGTCGGGGTTCTTCCTCGCCCAATCTGCCCTATCAACACCAATACACTGACATGAAGAATATCAAAGTACGCTTCAAAAATAAACAAGATCAAATACTATCATAAAATTTAACTTTATTTCCCTATCCTGTAAATAAATGTTCCGACAAACACCACAAAACTCGGGATCCAATATGCCAATGGAGGGATCTTGGTGTTAGTTGTCCCTCGTCTCTACCCTCCCTACCATAGCAACCAGAAAATCGTAGATTGCCCCTATGCGAGACTCTAACGCATTAACGCATTTCTACAGAATTCAGCATGGTACTCGACAGACAAGATAATTATTCACCGAGTCATATTAGAATATAACAAAATCATTTAATTGAAGCAAGCCGTTGATCTCAAGATACATGGTTATATTACAAGCGAATTATCAATTCCCTAAGATTTACCGAAACATTCAAATTCGAATTCATGATTTTAGAAATAATAATATACTGATTTTTGTTCAACAAAATAACTTCAGATTTCCAACATAACTTACTGAAGAAAACTGTTATCTTACGCTCACGTTGGCAATAGGTTCGAGATCAATGCAATGTCAATCGTAAATATATATATATACAACAGATATACAAAAAATAGTCCTCACTACTCTATATTAACTCACTCATACTTCCATCGTTGCGTGCACTTGGGCCCAATATGATGTCGATGTTGGTGGGTGTGTGTAGGTGTATTATTGTATGGGTATCATTGTTGCCTTTGTACAAAGAAAGTTAATTGTAAGTATATATTTAAATATTGACGTGCATATAAATGTCACAACCTTACCCTTGCCAAATATATTCATAGGTCAAAAGGAATATTACTACTGCCGCTTAACTCTAATATCTATCGACTAATTATAATTCAATATAATACATTTTGTTCCATGTTTGTTTAGTTGCTTAAATTTACTTTAGCTTCGATCAATGGGAATCGATTAGGTAGACATCCGCTGATCGCAATGTCAAAAATTTAAGTTTAATGTGATGTATGTATGGATGCGTGCTTCGAATTTCGTTCAGATGCTTCTGTTTTACTAATTGTAGTTGCTTTTATCTTTCAGCTTGTTCGTGCGCTTTACTCTTTGTCAATTCTAATTCTCATTCGCTCAATAAGAGCGACGAAGGTAGCAAAAAGGAGAATAAATAATCAATTACACTACGCAACACAGATTTAAAGTCATAATTTCTTGTGGATCTGAATAAACTTGTGACTTTGGTATCCATTTATATAGGTCACTTAACGCCAGACACATTTGATGATCATCAACGAGCAGTCTCGAATGTGGCACTGGAGCACGGTTCCGAAATCTCCTTGGAGTAGATTTACTACCCTTGTCTTTGCGCCAATATATATGCACCAAGAGATTGGTGAAAATCGGACCAGCGCTTGCGGCAGCACCCTGCCACGAGGCTGTAAAATTAAACAAGGGTCAAACACCAATCCATTGATACCAGGCTAATATAAAATCACCTGTTTCAATATCTTTCACTACTTAGATTTTACAATACTTTTCCACTTGCACGTCTGCTTCAATACGCTTCCTATTATTTTTATTACTTATTTTAACTTTAGACTTCGTTTTGCACTGTTTAATCTTCTTGACGAAGTACGTCTTTTCGCTTCCAATCTGAACTGAAGACTGTCGCACGCGGTCGCCCGCTCCTTTTATAGACCTAACTGTAACGGTGATAAAAGCTTTCGCGATCGCTCCTCAGTTTAACTGCATTATCGTATGATCTGCCTACGTGCCAAATCAGACATCAATAGGAATATGCAAAAGTGTGTGAGCTAAGTGCGAGGGTAGCACATAAAGTTTCTAACAATCAAGAACTGTTCCCACTCGGCTACTACAGCGCTGCGCGTATGGAATGCTGAGTCGGCTTGCCGACCATGACTTTGTGGCGTTATGCATTGTCGCTTGGGGCATAATCGGACTTATTGTAAACTCCTACAGTTTAGTTGGATGTGAGCAGAGCAACAATGAAGTTGCCGAATAAATAACAACTCTTTTATTATTGTCTGAGCCCGAGGCCAGCAATAGCAGTCAGTCAACTGCCAACATAATCTTCTTAACAGCGCTGGACCCGAGAGGACACTTCTGCGATAAGAGGATAACACCAGGATCAGGAAGGATACGCGGATCGTCACAGTGACTACTTACACATACAGCTGTGTTACAACGCTGGACGACTACACTGATTAATAATTGGGGCCCAACTAAAATTCGAACCCATTGTCGAATTGGATCATGTAAGTTCGAGTAGTGAAGAATTTTATCGTGATCGGAAAACAAAGCAATCAATCGCCAAGTAATTGTTGCCTTAATAAAATATAAAAAGCCAGAAAGAAGGGCTATCTTCGGCATGCCGAAGATCTAATACCCTTGCAGACCCAACCTTTTAATGCCGAGAAAATGGTTAAGGCCGAGTTTGGTCAAGGTATATTGATAAACAAAAAAAAGGCTTTTAATCAAAAACCGATGTAAATAAGATTTTGCAAAAATGAAGGGAGCATAATGAAATCTTTAAATGCCGTGATTAATCGCAAAATCATGAAAAACAAAAAATGCTCCATACAAAAACTTAATAATATGATATAGTGGTCCGATCTTAATAGGATTTTGCATATATATGAGGAGCATAGTTAAACTAATAAATGCCGAGTTTGGTCAAGATATCTTGAAAATCTTAATAGGATTTCGCCTATATATGAGGAGTATAGTAATACTAATAAATACCGAGTTTGGTCAAGATATCTTGAAAAACAAAATGCTTTTTCATACAAAAACTTAATTTTCAACCGATCGTTCCTATGGCAGCTATATGATATAGTAGTCTGATCTTAATAGGATTTTGGATATATATGAGGAGCTTAGTAAAACTAATAAATGCCGAGTTTGGTCAAGATATCTTGATAAACAAAATTTGTTTCATACAAGAACTAAATTTTCGACCGATCGTTCCTATGGCTGCTATATGATATAGTGGTCCGATCTTAATAGGATTTTGCAAATATATGAGGAGGTTAGTAAAACTAATAAATGCCGAGTTTGGTCAAGATATCTTGATAAACAAAATTTTTTTCATACAAGAACTACATTTTCGACCGATCGTTCCTATGGCAGCTATATGATATAGTGGTCTGATCTTAATAGGATTTTGCATATATATGAGGAGCATAGTAAAACTAATAAATGCCGAGTTTGGTCAAGATATCCGATCTTAATAGGATTTTTCAAATATATGAGGAGCTTAGTAAAACTAATAAATGCCGAGTTTGGTCAAGATATCTTGATAAACAAAATGTTTTTTCATACAAGAACTACATTTTGGACCGATCGTTCCTATGGCAGCTATATGATATAGTGGTCCGATCTTAATACGATTTTGCATATATATGAGGAGCATAGTAAACCTAATAAATGCCTAGTTTGGTCAAGATATCTTGAAAAACAAAATGTTTTTTCATATAAAAACTTAATTTTCGACCGATCGTTCCTATGGCAGCTATATGCTATAGTGGTCCGATCCAGCTGGTTTTGACATATGTGCTGCGTGCAACAGAAAAAGGGACTTCTGCAAAGTTTCATTAAGATAGCTTTAAAACTGAGAGACTAGTTCGCATAGAAACAGACAGACGGACAGAAGGACATGGCTATATCGACTCGGCTGTTGATGCTGATCAAGAATATATATACTTTATGGGGTCGGAGATGTCTCCTATGCGTTACACATTTCACGACAAAATTATAATACCCTCTGCAAGGGTATAATAATCAAGTGCATACTTTTAGTTCGTTAAATTTTTCATTGCATACTTTTGTCAGTCGAAAATTTTCCAATGCATACTTTTATCCGCAAATGTTTTTTTTTTTTTTTTGTGTTTTTTGTTGCATATCATGGAACATAATCAGATCCAAGCGCTCATTGACAATGCTGTCAGACAGGCGCTGTCGCAACAGCAATCCCAGTTGCAAGCTCAAATTAATTCATTAGTATTTACAGGTGGAAACACCTCAAATTATTACATACGAAAAAATATCAGTTAGGCCTGATGTCAGATGTGACATCCCGCTGGACATACTCAAGTCCGTCCCTGAGTTCACAGGCATTCAGGATGAGTATGTAGCATGGAGGCAATCGGCCATATACGCTTACGAGCTGTTCAAGCCTTATAACGGCAGCAGCCCACATTACCAACCTGTCGCCATCATTAGAAACAAAATCAGAGGCCCAGCTGGAGCCTTGCTTGTGTCACACAACACAGTGTTAAACTTTGATGGCATATTGGCCAGACTAGATTGTACCTACTCGGATAAGACATCTTTGCGCCTACTGAGGCAGGGATTAGAAATGGTCAGGCAAGGGCCCCTTAATGCAATACTACGACGAAGTCGAGAAAAAGCTCACATTAGTGACCAACAAGATTGTCATGACACACGAGCAAGAGGGCGCCGATTTGCTCAACTCAGAAGTTAGAGCATGCATGCTTTTATTTCAGGCCTAAAAAAATCTCTCAGAGCCGTCGTCTTTCCAGCACAGCCTAAAGACCTTCCTTCTGCGCTGGCTCTGGCCAGAGAGGCAGAGGCTAGTATTGAGAGAAGCATTTTCGCAAACTCTTACGCTTGGGTTGTGGAGTTGCTGAAAACAGCAAAAGCCGTTCCCATGGCAAGCCAGGCAGGTTTAGCAAGGAAGACCAAAATCAGGATAGGAACCCTCATTTTGTCAAGCGCCCAAAGGGCAACCCTCAAGAACAGACTAACAGGGACAACTAAGCGCAGGCCCCACAACCGATGGAGGTTGACTCATCTTCTAAGTTAAGGCAGCGCACTGAATACAGTAAACGTCAACCTAATGACTCGAACGCCGCGAAGCGTAGAAACTCTTCCGACCGTGCGACAGGCCCAAGACGACAGCGTCTTAACAATGTAGTTCAAGAGGACTCTAAAGAAGATAAGGCACAGTACGAGAAGGCGGCAAAGGCTGCAGTTGAAGAAATTGAAAGTGACAACGAGTACGCTCCAGATGAAGACTCGGTTCATTTTTTAGGGAACACTCCCGGTTGCAGTTCATCGAGCGACGTCTGGCTGGGAGAACTTTAAAATGCTAATCGACACAGGTGCGGCAAAAATTATGTCAAGCCCGTAAAGTAGCCAAAAACCATAATGCCGGTCACAAAACCGTTTTCGGTGAACTCGATACACGGCTCTACCGAAATTAAGCAAAAGTGCCTGATGAACATTTTCCGGTACACTTCACCATTTTTTCTGTTAGACACTCTCAGCTCGTTCGACGCTATCATAGGCTTTGACCTGTTAACACAGGCCGGGGTTAAGTTAAACTTAGCAAAGAACACTCTGGAATATCAAGGCATTTCTGAAAAACTTCAGTACCACAACTGCGCTGACGTAAATTTCACCGTTGTCAATGACATTGTGGTGCCTGCCTCCGTTAAGAAGGAATTTAGGAGTATGATAATTAAAAGAAAAAAAGCTTTTTCCACAGCTAACGAAGCTCTACCTTTCAACACCGCTGTCATTGCCACGATTCGGACAGTAGATACTCCAGAGCTTACCCAAACCTTATGGGCGTTTCCGACTTTGTAAACAACGAAGTAAAACAAATGCTAAAAGACGGCATTATCAGGCCCTCGAGGTCGCCCTATAACAGCCCAACTTGGGTTGTTGACAAGAAAGGTACTGGCGCTTACTAACCCGAACAAGAGGTTAGTCATCGTCATCATTTCATGAAGCTGAACGAACGAACCATCCCAGACCGTTACCCAATGCCCAGCATTCCCATGATTCTTGCGAACCTTGGGAAGGCGAAGTTTTTTACCACCCTAGACTTAAAGTCAGGGTTCCACCAGATTTACTTGCAGACCACGACCGCGTTTTCAGTAAGTAGCGGCAAATACGAATTTTGCCGTCTGCCGTTCGGCCTAAAAAATGCAAGCAGCATTTTTCAAAGGGCATTGGACGATGTTCTAAGGGAACATATTGGAAAGATATGCTACGTCTATATAGATGACGTCATAGTCTTTTCAAACAATGAATCAGACCATGTTCGCCACATCGATGCTGTACTCAAGTGTCTAATCGATGCTAACATGAGAGTACGCAAGGAAAAGACTAGTTTTTTTAAAGAAAGCGTAGAATACCTAGGTTTCATTGTGAGCAATGCCAACCCGCATAAGGTAAAAGCTATTCAAGAATACCCTGAACCGAAAAGCGTGTACAGTGTCAGATCCTTCATAGGACTACCAAGTTACTACAGGGTCTTAATCAAGGACTTTGCCGCTATAGCTCGGCCAATAACGGATATACTAAAAGGCGAAAATGTCTCGGTTAGTAAGCACATGTCAAAGAAAATCCTTGTCGAGTTCAATGAATCTCAACGTAATGCGTTCGAGCGCCTTCGCAAAATTTTGGCATCAGAAGATGTCAAACTTATGTACCCAGACTTTAAAAAGCCTTTTGACCTTACCACCGATGCCTCGGCTTAGTGGCATTGGCGCAGTCCTATCCCAAGATGGTAGACCAATTACTATGATATCCCGTACCCTAAAAAAGGCATCTTCACATGCACATCCTCTCACATTCGCGGTAGCTGACAAAAACACGAACGCAAAAATAACGAGAAAGAAGGGCTATCTTCGGCAGGCCGAAGATCTAATACCCTTGCAGACCCAACCTTTTAATGCCGAGAAAATGGTTAAGGCCGAGTTTGGTCAAGGTATATTGATAAACAAAAAATAAGGCTTTTAATCAAAAACCGATGTAAATAAGATTTTGCAAAAATGAAGGGAGCATAGTGAAACCTTTAAATGCCGTGTTTAATCGCAAAAACATGAAAAACAAAAAATGCTCCATACAAAAACTTAATAATATGATATAGTGGTCCGATCTTAATAGGATTTTGGATATATATGAGGAGCTTAGTAAAACTAATAAATGCCGAGTTTGGTCAAGATATCTTGATAAACAAAATTTTTTTCATACAAGAACTAAATTTTCGACCGATCGTTCCTATGGCTGCTATATGATATAGTGGTCCAAACTTAATAGGATTTTGCAAATATATGAGGAGCTTAGTAAAACTAATAAATGCCGAGTTTGGTCAAGATATCTTGATAAACAAAATGTTTTTTTCATACAAGAACTACATTTGGACCGATCGTTCCTATGGCAGCTATATGATATAGTGGTCCGATCTTAATACGATTTTGCATATATATGAGGAGCATAGTAAAACTAATAAATGCCGAGTTTGGTCAAGATATCTTGATAAACAACATTTTTCATACAAGAACTAAATTTTCGACCGATCGTTCCTATGGCAGCTATATATAGTAGTCCGATCCAGCTGGTTTTGACATATGTGCTGCGTGCAACAGAAAAAGGGACTTCTGCAAAGTTTCATTAAGATAGCTTTAAAACTGAGAGACTAGTTCGCATAGAAACAGACAGAGCGACAGACGGACATGGCAATATCAACTTGGCTGTTGATGCTGATCAAGAATATATATACTTTATGGGGTCGGAGATGTCTTCTTCTATGCGTTACACATTTCACGACAAATTGTAATACCCTCTGCAAGGGTATAATAATCAAGTGCATACTTTAGTTCGTTAAATTTTTCATTGCATACTTTTGTCAGTCGAAAATTTTCCAATGCATACTTTTATCCGCAAATTTTTTTTTTTTTTTTTTTTTGTGTTTTTGTTGCATATCCAAAAAAAATTTTTCTTTCCTTACCTTTACCAAAGCAATGTTGCAAGTGCAATACCAGGTAGCTTTATTCTTTCTTAGTGCTAACTGTTAGCCACGGCCGAACAAATTAAGTCCATACTAAAATTTCCTATCTCTTGCGACATGCAGAGCTTACAAGTCCGTCCTAAGTTCGACCGATCATTTGCGATCGGCAATAAACAAAATAACAGCCAATGAGTTGGGCGGGTTCAAGCCTTTTATAACGGCGAGCAGTGCACATTACCACCCTGTTCGCTATCATGAGAAACAAACTCAGAGGCCCAGCTGGAGCCTTCTTGTGTCACACAACACAGTGTTAAACACTAAATGGCATATTGGCCGCACTAGATTGTACCTACTGGCTAAGACAGCGCCTGTCACTAACAACAATCCCAGTTGCTCAAATTAATTCATTAGTATTTACAGGTGGAAACACCTCAAATTATTACATAGAAAAAAATCAGTTAGGCCTGATGTCAGATGTGACATCCCGTGAAAAATCTCAGAGTCGTCGTCTTCCAGCACAGCTCAAAGACCTTCCTTCTGAGCGAATGGCAATGAGAGGCAGAGGCTAGTAACAGACATTTACGCAAACTGTACGCCTTGGAAGGGGAGCGGGGCGAGTTGTGTAACAGCAGCTCATGCGGAAGCCAGGAATGAGAACCCTATTTTGCAAGCGCCCAAAGGGCTCAAGAACAGACTAGAGTGATAAGCTTTAATGGCATATTGGCCAGACTAGATTGTACCTATGGATAAGACATCTAAAAAATCTCTCAGAAGCCCGTCGTCTTTCCAGCACAGCCAAGACCTTCCTTCTGCGCTGGCTCTGGCCAGAGAGGCAGAGAGCTAGTATTGAGAAGAAGCATTTTCGCAAACTCTTACGCTTGGGATGTGGAGGAGCGGGCTCAAGTCTGCTGAAAACAGCAAAAGCCGTTCCATGGCGAAGCCAGGATAAGAACCCTCATTTTGTCAAGCGCCCAAGGGCAGCCCGCAAGAACAGACTAACAGGGACAACTAAGCTGGGCCCAGCCGATGGAGGTTGACTCTGCTCTTCTAAGTTTAGGCGACGCACTGAATACGGTAAACGTCAACCTAATGACTCGAACGCCGCGAAGCTTCAGAAACTTCTTCCGACCGTTGCGACAGGCCCAAGACGACAGGAATTGGGAGTATGATAATTAAAGAAAAAAGCTTTTCAACAGCTAACGAAGCTCTACCTTTCAACACCTTCAATGCATTGCCACGATTCGGACGGTAGATAACGGGTCGGTGTACTCCAGAGCTTACCCAAACCTTATGGGCGTTTCCGACTTTGTAAACAGCAGAAGTCAAACAAATGCTAAAAGACGGCATTATAAGGCCCTCGAGATTCGCCCTATAACAGCCCAACTTGGGTTGTTGACAAGAAAGGTATTACTGGCCCTTATGGTAACTTGAACAAGAGGTTAGTCATCGAGATTTTTCCAGGAAGCTGAACGAACGAACCATCCCAGACCGTTACCCAATGTGCCCAGCATTCCCATGAGTCTTGCGGACCTTGGAAAGGCGAAGTTTTTTACCACCCTAGACTTAAAGTCAGGGTTCCACCAGATTTACTTGCAGACCCCGCGACCGCGTTTTCAGTAGGAAGTGATGGCGGCAACGATACGAATTTTGCCGTCACCGTTCAGCCTAAAAAATGCAAGCAGCATTTTCAAAAGGGCGTGGACGATGTTCTAAGGGAACATATTGGAAAGATATGCTACGTCTATATAGATGACGTCATAGTCTTTCAAACAATGAATCGAACCATGTTCGCCACATCGATGCTGTACTCAAGTGTAATCTAATCGATGCTAACATGAAGTACGCAAGGAAATGACTAGTTTTTTAAAGAAAGCGTAGAATACCTAGGTTTCATTGTGAGCAAGGAAGGGCAAAATCCGACCGCAAAGGTAAAAACTATTCAAATACCCTGAACCGAAAAGCGTGCGTGTACAGTGTCCAGACTTCATAGGACTACCAAGTTACTACAGGGTCTTAATCAAAGGACTGCCGCTATAGCTCGGCCAATAACGGATATACTAAAAGGCGAAAATGTCTCGGTTAGTAAGCACCTGTCAAAATCCTTGTCGAGTTCAATGAAACTCAGCGTAATGCGTTCGACGCCTTCCGCAAAATTACAGCATCCAGAAGATGTCATACTTATGTACCCAGACTATAAAAGCCTTTTGACCTTACCACCGATGCCTCGGCTAGTGGCATTGGCGCAGTCCTATCCCAAGATGGTAGACTAGTACTATGATATCCCGTACCCTAAAAAGAAAAGGAGCTGAAAAATTTTTAATTGTTAGCTATGGGCTTCTGAGGAAAATTGCAAGAACTTTCCTTTATGGGTCAAGGGGAAATAAGCATCTTCACACGCACGTCCTCTCACATTCGCCGGTAGCTGA
>JAEIGF010000510.1:0-79192 GCA_018903485.1 Drosophila littoralis | reverse complement strand
AAATGGGAAAGTCAGTTGAGACTATTTTTGGCTTTGACTTGCTCCCCTAAGCTGCAAATGCCAGCTTGGCAGGGCTCCTTTTATCTGACTCAAATTTTGGTAAAGCAGTTTTGACGGCCATTTAAGGCTGTATGTATTAAGATTAAATAGTCGGGGGGGGGGGTGGGGTTGTCGTGCTCGCCTTGGCTGCAAATGCCAGATTGGCAGGGTTCCTGGTATCTGAGACAAGTTTTGGTAAAGCAGTTTTGACGGCCAGGTAAGGCTGTATGTTGTAAAATGGGAAAGTCAGTTGAGACTATTTTTGGCTTTGACTTGCTCCCCTAAGCTGCAAATGCCAGATTTGCAGGGCTCCTGGTATCTGAGACAAATTGTGGTAAAGCAGTTTTGACGTCCAGGTGAGGATGTATGTTTTAAGACTAAATAGTCGGGTGAGACTATTTGGCTTTGACTAGCTCCCCTTGGCTGCAAATGCCAGATTGACCGGGTTCCTGGTATCTGAGACAAGTTTTGGTATAGCAGTTTTGACGGCCAGGTAAGGCTGTATGTTGTAGGATGGGAAAGTCAGTTGCGACTATTTTTGGCTTTGACTTGCTCCCCTAAGCTGCAAATGCCAGCTTGGCAGGGCTCCTGTTATCTGAGTCAAATTTTGGTAAAGCAGTTTTGACGGCCATTTAAGGCTGTATGTTTAAGGATTAAATAGTCGGGTGAGACTATTTGCGAAAGTCAGTTGAGACTATTTTTGGCTTTGACTTGCTCCCCCAAGCTGCAAATGCCAGATTGGCGGGGCTCCTGGTATCTGAGACAAGTTTTGGTGAAGCAGTTTGACTTCCAGGTGAGGTTATATGTTTTCAGACTAAATAGTCGGGTGAGACTATTGGCCTTTGACTAGCTCCCCTAGGCTGCAAATGCCAGATTGGCGGGGCTCCTGGTAACTGAGACAAGTTTTGGTGAAGCAGTTTTGACTTCCAGGTGAGGTTATATGTTTTCAGACTAAATAGTCGGGTGAGACTATTTGGCTTTTACTTGCTCCCATAGGCTGCAAATGCCAGATTGGCAGGGGTCCTGGTATCCGAGTCAAATTTTGGTAAAGCAGCTTTGACGGCCAGGTAAGGCTGTATGTTTTAAGATAGAATAGTCGGGTGATACTATTTGGCGTTGACTAGCTCCCCTAGGCTGCAAAAGACAGATTGGCAGGGGTCGTGTTATCTGAATCATGTTTTGGTAAAGCAGCTTTGATGGCAAGGTGAGGCTGTATGTTTTAAGATTAAGTAGTCGGGTGAGACTATATGGCTTTAACTAGCTCCCCTAGGCTGCAAATACCAGATAAGTAGGGCTCCTGGTATCTGAGACAAGTTTTGGTGAAGCAGTTTTGACTTCCAAGTGAGGCTGTATGTTTTCAGACTAATCTGTCGGGTGAGACTATTTGGCTCTGACAAGCTCCCCTAGGCTGCAAATGCCAGATTGGCAGGGCTCCTGGTATCTGAGTCAAATTGTGGCAAAGCAGTTTTGACTTCCAGGTGAGGCTGTATGTTTTAAGACTAAATAGTCGGGTGAGACTATTTGGCTTTGACTAGCTCCCCTAGGCTGCAAAAGCCAGATTGGCGGGACTCCTGGTATTTGAGACAACTTTTGGTGAAGTAGTTTTGACTTCCAGGTGAGGCTGTATGTTTTAAGACTAAATGGTCGGGTGAGACGATTTGGCTTTCACTCTCCCCTAGGCTGCAAATGCCAGATTGGCAGGGGTCCTGGTATGTGAGACAAGTTTTGGTGAAGCAGTTTTGACTTCCAGGTGAGGTTATATGTTTTCAGACTAAATAGTCGGGTGAGACTATTTGGCTTTTACTTGCTCCCCTAGGCTGCAAATACCAGATTGGCAGGGCTCCTGGTATCCGAGTCAAATTTTGGTAAAGCAGCTTTGACGGCCAGGTAAGGCTGTATGTTTTAAGATAGAATAGTCGGGTGATACTATTTGGCGTTGACTAGCTCCCCTAGGCTGCAAATGCCAGATTGGCAGGGGTCCTGTTATCTGAATCATGTTTTGGTAAAGCAGCTTTGATGGCAAGGTGAGGCTGTATGTTTTAAGATTAAGTAGTCGGGTGAGACTATATGGCTTTAACTAGCTCCCCTAGGCTGCAAATACCAGATAAGTAGGGCTCCTGGTATCTGGGACAAGTTTTGGTGAAGCAGTTTTGACTTCCAAGTGAGGCTGTATGTTTTCAGACTAATCTGTCGGGTGAGACTATTTAGCTCTGACAAGCTCCCCTAGGCTGCAAATGCCAGATTGGCAGGGCTCCTGGTATCTGAGTCAAATTGTGGCAAAGTTGTTTTGACTTCCAGGTGAGGCTGTATATTTTCAGACTAAATAGTCAGGTGAGACTATTTGGCTTTGACTAGCTCCCCTAGGCTGCAAATGCCAGATTGGCAGGGCTCCTGGTATCTGAGACAAATTGTGGTAAAGCAGTTTTGACGTCCAGGTGAAGATGTATGTTTTAAGTCTAAATAGTCGGGTGAGACTATTTGGCTTTGACTAGCTCCCCTTGGCTGCAAATGCCAGATTGACCGGGCTCCTGGTATCTGAGACAAGTTTTGGTATAGCAGTTTTGACGGCCAGGTAAGGCTGTATGTTGTAGGATGGGAAAGTCAGTTGAGACTATTTTTGGCTTTGACTTGCTCCCCTAAGCTGCAAATGCCAGCTTGGCAGGGCTCCTGTTATCTGACTCAAATTTTGGTGAAGCAGTTTTGACGGCCATTTAAGGCTGTATGTTTAAGGATTAAATAGTCGGGTGAGACTGTTTGCGAAAGTCAGTTGAGACTATTTTTGGCTTTGACTTGCTCCCCTAAGCTGCAAATGCCAGATTGGCGGGGCTCCTGGTATCTGAGACAAGTTTTGGTGAAGCAGTTTGACTTCCAGGTGACGTTATATGTTTTCAGACTAAATAGTCGGGTGAGACTATTAGGCTTTGACTAGCTCCCCTAGGCTGCAAATGCCAGATTGGCGGGGCTCCTGGTATCTGAGACAAGTTTTGGTGAAGCAGTTTTGACTTCCAGGTGAGGTTATATGTTTTCAGACTAAATAGTCGGGTGAGACTATTTGGCTTTTACTTGCTCCCATAGGCTGCAAATGCCAGATTGGCAGGGGTCCTGGTATCCGAGTCAAATTTTGGTAAAGCAGCTTTGACGGCCAGGTAAGGCTGTATGTTTTAAGATAGAATAGTCGGGTGATACTATTTGGCGTTGACTAGCTCCCCTAGGCTGCAAAAGACAGATTGGCAGGGGTCGTGTTATCTGAATCATGTTGTGGTAAAGCAGCTTTGATGGCAAGGTGAGGCTGTATGTTTTAAGATTAAGTAGTCGGGTGAGACTATATGGCTTTAACTAGCTCCCCTAGGCTGCAAATACCAGATAAGTAGGGCTCCTGGTATCTGAGACAAGTTTTGGTGAAGCAGTTTTGACTTCCAAGTGAGGCTGTATGTTTTCAGACTAATCTGTCGGGTGAGACTATTTGGCTCTGACAAGCTCCCCTAGGCTGCAAATGCCAGATTGGCAGGGCTCCTGGTATCTGAGTCAAATTGTGGCAAAGTTGTTTTGACTTCCAGGTGAGGCTGTATATTTTCAGACTAAATAGTCAGGTGAGACTATTTGGCTTTGACTAGCTCCCCTAGGCTGCAAAAGCAGATTGGCGGGACTCCTGGTATTTGAGACAACTTTTGGTGAAGTAGTTTTGACTTCCAGGTGAGGCTGTATGTTTTAAGACTAACTGGTCGGGTGAGACGATTTGGCTTTCACTCTCCCCTAGGCTGCAAATGCCAGATTGGCAGGGGTCCTGGTATGTGAGACAAGTTTTGGTGAAGCAGTTTTGACTTCCAGGTGAGGTTATATGTTTTCAGACTAAATAGTCGGGTGAGACTATTTGGCTTTTACTTGCTCCCCTAGGCTGCAAATGCTAGATTGGCAGGGCTCCTGGTATCCGCGTCAAATTTTGGTAAAGCAGCTTTGACGGCCAGGTAAGGCTGTATGTTTTAAGATTGAATAGTCGGGTGATACTATTTGGCGTTGACTAGCTCCCCTAGGCTGCAAATGCCAGATTGGCAGGGGTCCTGTTATCTGAATCATGTTTTGGTAAAGCAGCTTTGATGGCAAGGTGAGGCTGTATGTTTTAAGATTAAGTAGTCGGGTGAGACTATATGGCTTTAACTAGCTCCCCTAGGCTGCAAATACCAGATAAGTAGGGCTCCTGGTATCTGAGACAAGTTTTGGTGAAGCAGTTTTGACTTCCAAGTGAGACTGTATGTTTTCAGACTAATCTGTCGGGTGAGACTATTTGGCTCTGACAAGCTCCGCTAGGCTGCAAATGCCAGATTGGCAGGGCTCCTGGTATCTGAGTCAAATTGTGGCAAAGTTGTTTTGACTTCCAGGTGAGGCTGTATATTTTCAGACTAAATAGTCAGGTGAGACTATTTGGCTTTGACTAGCTCCCCTAGGCTGCAAATGCCAGATTGGCAGGGCTCCTGGTATCTGAGACAAATTGTGGTAAAGCAGTTTTGACGTCCAGGTGAGGATGTATGTTTTAAGTCTAAATAGTAGGGTGAGACGATTTGGCTTTGACTAGCACCCCTAGGCTGCAAAAGCCAGATTGGCAGGGCTCCTGGTATATGAGACAAGTGTTGGTGAAGTAGTTTTGACTTCCAGGTGAGGCTGTATGTTTTAAGTCTAAATAGTAGGGTGAGACGATTTGGCTTTGACTAGCACCCCTAGGCTGCAAAAGCCAGATTGGCAGGACTCATGGTATATGAGACAAGTTTTGGTGAAGCAGTTTTGACTTCCAGGTGAGGCTGTATGTTTTAAGATTAAATAGTCGGATGAGACTATTAGGCTTTGACTAGCTCCACTAGGCTGCAAATGCCAGATTGGCGGGGCTCCTGGTATCTGAGACAAGTTTAGGTGAAGCAGTTTTGACTTCCAGGTGAGGTTATATGTTTTCAGACTAAATAGTCGGGTGAGACCGTTTTGGCTTTGACTAGCTCCCCTAGGCTGCAAATGCTAGATAAGTAGGGCTCCTGGTATCTGAGACAAGTTTTGGTAAAGCAGTTATGACTTCCAGGTGAGGTTGTATGTTTTGAGACTTAATAGTCGGGTGAGACTATTTGGCTTTGACTAGCTCCCCTAAGCTGCAAATGCCAAATAAGTAGGGCTACTGGTAACTGAGACAAGTTTTGGTTTTGGCGGCCAGATGGGGCTGTATGTTTTAAGATGGAAGAGTCGGGTGAAACTGTTTGGCTTTGTTTTGTACCACTAGGCTGCAAATGCCAGATTGTCAGGGCTCCTGGTATCAGAGACAAGTTTTGGGTAAGTAGTTTTGACTTTCAGGTGAGGCTGTGTGTTTTCAGACTAAAAAGTCGAGTAAGACTATTTGGCTTTGACTAGCTCCCCTAGGCTGCAAATGCCAGATTGGCAGGGCTCCTGGTATCTGAGACAAGTTTTGGGTAAGCAGTTTTGACTTCCAGGTAAGGCTGTATGTTTTAAGATTAAGTACTCGGGTGAGACTGTTTGGCTTTGACTTATTCCCCTAGGATGCAAATGCCAGATTGGCGGGGCTCCTGGTATCTGAGACATGTTTTGGTGAAGCAGTTTTGACTTCCAGGTGAGGCGGTATGTTTTAAGACTAAATAGTCGGGTGAGACTATTTCGCTTTGACTAACTCCCCTAGGCTGCAAAAGCAAGATTGGCAGGGGTCCTGGTATCTGAGTCAAATTTTGGTAAAGCAGCTTTGACGGCCAGGTAAGGCTGTATGTTTTAAGATTAAATAGTGTGGTGAGACTATTTGGCTTTGACTAGCTCCCCTAGGCTGCAAAAGCCAGATTGGCAGGACTCCTGGTATTTGAGACAAATTTTGGTGAAGCAGTTTTGACGTCCAGGTGAGGCTGTATGTTTTAAGACTAAATAGTCGGTTGAGACTATTTGGCTTTGACAAGCTCCCCTAGGCTGCAAATGCCATCTTGGCAGGACTCCTGGTATCTGAGACAAGTTTTGGTGAAGCAGTTTTGACTTCCTGGTGAGGCTGTATGTTTTAAGACTAAATAGTCGGGTGAGACTATTTGGCTTTGACTAGCTCCCCTAGGCTGCAAGTGCCAGATTGGCAGGGGTCCTGGTATCTGAGTCAAATTTTGGTAAAGCAGCTTTGACGGCCAGGTAAGGCTGTATGTTTTAAGATTAAAAAGTGTGGTGAGACTATTTGACTTTGACTAGCTCCCCTAGGCTGCAAAAGCCAGATTGGCAGAACTCCTGGTATTTGAGACAAATTTTGGTGAAGCAGTTTTGACGTCCAGGTGAGGCTGTATGTTTTAAGACTAAATAGTCGGGTGAGACTATTTGGCTTTGACAAGCTCCCCTAGGCTGCAAGTCCCAGATAGGCAGGGCTCCTGGTATCTGAGACAAGTTTTGGTAAAGCAGTTTTGACTTCCAGGTGAGGCTGTATGTTATCAGACTTAATAGTCGGGTGAGACTATTTGGCTTTGACTAGCTCCCCTAGGCTGTAACGGCCAGCTTGGCAGGGCTCCTGGTTTCTGAGACAAGTTTTTGTAAAGCAGTTTTGACTTCCAGGTAAGGCTGTATGTTTTCAGATTAAATAGTCGGGTGAGACTATTTGGCTTTGACTAGCTCAACTAGGCTGCAAGTCCCAGATAGGCAGGGCTCCTGGTATCTGAGACAAGTTTTGGTAAAGCGGTTTTGACGTCCAGGTGAGGATGTATGTTTTAAGTTTGAATAGTAGGGTGAGACTATTTGGCTTTGAATTTCTCCCCTAGGCTGCAAAAGCAGGATTGGCAGGTGTCCTTGTATCTGAGTCAAGTTTCAGTGAAGTAGTTTTGACTTCAAGGTGAGGCTGTATGTTTTAAGACTAAATAGTCGGGTGAGACTATTTGGCTTTGACTAGCTCCCCTAGGCTGCAAAAGCCAGATTGGCGGGACAAGTATCTGAGACAAGTTTTGGTGAAGCAGTTTTGACTTCCTGGTGAGGCTGTATGTTTTCAGACTAAATAGTCGGGTGAGACTATTTGGCTTTGGCTAGCTCCCCTAGGCTGCAAGTCCCAGATAGGCAGGGCTCCTGGTATCTGAGACAAGTTTTGGTAAAGAGGTTTTGACTTCCAGGTGAGGATGTATGTTTTAAGTTTAAATAGTAGGGTGAGACTATTTGGCTTTGACAAGCTCCCCTAGGCTGCAAATGCCATCTTGGCAGGGCTCCTGGTATCTGAGACAAGTTTTGGTAAAGCAGTTTGGACTTCCAGGTGAGGCTGTCTGTTATCAGACAAAATAGTCGGGTGAGACTATTTGGCTTTGACTAGCTCCCCTAGGCTGCAAATGCCAGATTGGCAGGGGTCCTGGTATCTGAGTCAAGTTTTGGCAAAGCAGTTTTGACTTCCAGGTGAGGCTGTATGTTTTCAGACTAAATAAACGGGTGACTATTTGGCTTTGACTAGCTCCCCTAGGCTGCAAAAGCTAGATTGGCAGGGCTCCTGGTATCTGAGACAAGTTTTGGTGAAGCGGTTTTGGCTTCCTGGTGAGGCTGTATGTTTTAAGACTAAATAGTCGGGTGAGACTATTTGGCTTTGACTAGCTCCCCTAGGCTGCAAGTGCCAGATTGGCAGGGGTCCTGGTATCTGAGACAAATTTTGGTAAAGCAGCTTTGACGGCCAGGTAAGGCTGTATGTTTTAAGATTAAATAGTGTGGTGAGACTGTTTGACTTTGACTAGCTCCCCTAGGCTGCAAAAGCCAGACTGGCAGAACTCCTGGTATTTGAGACAAATTTTGGTGAAGCAATTTTGTCGTCCAGGTGAGGCTGTATGTTTTAAGACTAAATAGTCGGGTGAGACTATTTGGCTTTGACTAGCTCCCCTAGGCTGCAAGTCCCAGATAGGCAGGGCTCCTGGTATCTGAGACAAGTTTTGGTAAAGCAGTTTTGACTTCCAGGTGAGGCTGTATGTTATCAGACTTAATAGTCGGGTGAGACTATTTGGCTTTGACTAGCTCCCCTAGGCTGTAACGGCCAGATAGGCAGGGCTCCTGGTTTCTGAGACAAGTTTTTGTAAAGCAGTTTTGACTTCCAGGTGAGGCTGTATGTTATCAGACTTAATAGTCGGGTGAGACTATTTGGCTTTGACTAGCTCCCCTAGGCTGTAACGGCCAGCTTGGCAGGGCTCCTGGTATCTGAGACAAATTGTGGTAAAGCAGTTTTGACGTCCAGGTGAGGATGTATGTTGTAAAATGGGAAAGTCAGTTGAGACTATTTTTGGCTTTGACTTGCTCCCCTAAGCTGCAAAATGCCAGCTTGGCAGGGCTCCTGTTATCTGACTCAAATTTCAGTAAAAGCAGTTTTGACGGCCAGTTAAGGCTGTATGTTTTAAGATTATATAGTCGGGTGAGACTGTTTGGCGTTGACTTGCTCGCCTTGGCTGCAAATGCCAGATTGGCAGGGTTCCTGGTATCTGAGTCAAGTTTTGGTAAAGCAGTTTTGACGGCCAGTTAAGGCTGTATGTTTAAAGACTAAATAGTCGGGTGAGACTATTTGGCTTTGACTGCTCCCGTGGCTGCAAATGCCAGATTGGCAGGGTTCCTGGTATCTGAGACAAGTTTTGGTATAGCAGTTTTGACGGTCAGGTAAGGCTGTATGTTGTAGGATGGGAAAGTCAGTTGAGACTATTTCTGGCTTTGACTTGCTCCCCAAAGCTGCAAATGCCAGCTTGGCAGGGGTCCTGTTATCTGACTCAAATTTCGGTAAAGCAGTTTTGACGGCCATTTAAGGCTGTATGTTTTAAGATTATATAGTCGGGTGAGACTGTTTGCGTTGACTTGCTCGCCTTGGCTGCAAATGCCAGATTGGCAGGGTTCCTGGTATCTGAGTCAAGTTTTGGTAAAGCAGTTTTGACGGCCATTTAAGGCTGTATGTTTAAGGATAAAATAGTCGGGTGAGACTATTTGCGTTGACTTGCTCGCCTTGGCTGCAAATGCCAGATTGGCAGGGTTCCTGGTATTTGAGACAAGTTTTGGTATCTGAGACAAGTTTTGGTATAGCAGTTTTGACGGCCAGGTAAGGCTGTATGTTGTAAAATGGGAAAGTCAGTTGAGACTATTTTTGGCTTTGACTTGCTCCCCTAAGCTGCAAATGTTATGTTATCTGACTCAAGTTTTGGTAAAGCGGTTTTGACGTCCAGGTGAGGATGTATGTTTTAAGTTTAAATAGTAGGGTGAGACTATTTGCCTTTGACTTTCTCCCCTAGGCTGCAAAAGCAAGATTGGCAGGTGTCCTGGTATCTGAGTCAAGTTTTAGTGAAGTAGTTTTGACTTCCAGGTGAGGCTGTATGTTTTAAGACTAAATAGTCGGGTGAGACTATTTGGCTTTGACTAGCTCCCCTAGGCTGCAAAAGCCAGATTGGCGGGACTCCTGGTATTTGATACAAGTTTTGGTGAAGTAGTTTTGACTTCCAGGTGAGGCTGTATGTTTTAAGACTTAATGGTCGGGTGAGGCGATTTGGCTTTCACTCTCCCCTAGGCTGCAAATGCTGAGACAAATTGTGGTAAAGCAGTCGTGACGTCCAGGTGAGGATGTATGTTTTAAGATGGAATAGTCGGGTGAAATTATTTGGCTTTGACTAGCTCCCCAAAAGTACAAAAGCAAGATAGCAGGGGTCCTGGTATCTCAGCCAAATTGTGGGAAAGCAGTTTTGACGGCCAGGTAAGGCTGTATGTTTTATGATTAAATAGTCTGGTCAGATTTTTTGGTTTTAACTTGCTATCCAAGGCTGCAATGCCAAATTGGCAGGGCTCCTGGTATCTGAGACAAGTTTTGGGTAAGCAGTTTTGACTTCCAGGTGAGGCTGTATGTTTTAAGACTAAATAGTCGGGTAAGACTATTAGGCTTTGACTAGCTCCCCTAGGCTGCAAATGCCAGATTGGCGGGGCTCCTGGTATCTGAGACAAGTTTTGGTGAAGCAGTTTTGACTTCCAGGTGAGGTTATTTGTTTTCAGACTAAATAGTCGGGTGAGACTATTTGGCTTTTACTTGCTCCCCTAGGCTGCAAATGCCAGATTGGCAGGGGGTCCTGGTATCCGAGTCAAATTTTGGTAAAGCAGCTTTGACGGCCAGGTAAGGCTGTATGTTTTAAGATAGAATAGTCGGGTTATACTATTTGGCGTTGACTAGCTCCCCTAGGCAGCAAATGCCAGATTGGCAGGGGTCCTGTTATCTGAAACATGTTTTGGTAAAGCAGCTTTGATGGCAAGGTGAGGCTGTATGTTTTAAGATTAAGTAGTCGGGTGAGACTATATGGCTTTAACTAGCTCCCCTAGGCTGCAAATACCAGATAAGTAGGGCTCCTAGTATCTTAGACAAATTTTGGTGAAGCAGCTTTGATGGCAAGGTGAGGCTGTATGTTTTCAGACTAATCTGTCGGGTGAGACTATTTGGCTCTGATAAGCTCCCCTAGGCTGCAAATGCCAGATTGGCAGGGCTCCTGGTATCTGAGTCAAATTGTGGTAAAGCAGTTTTGACGTCCAGGTGAGGATGTATGTTTTAAGTCTAAATAGTAGGGTGAGACGATTTGGCTTTGACTAGCTCCCCTAGGCTGCATATGCCAGATTGGCAGGGGTCCTGGTATCTGAGTCAAGTTTTGGCAAAGCAGTTTTGACTTCCAGGTAAGGCTGTATGTTTTCAGACTAAATAGTCAGGTGAGACTATTTGGCTTTGACTAGCTCCCCTAGGCTGCAAATGCCAGATTGGCAGGGCTCCTGGTATCTGAGACAAATTGTGGTAAAGCAGTTTTGACGTCCAGGTGAGGATGTATGTTTTAAGTCTAAATAGTAGGGTGAGACGATTTGGCTTTGACTAGCACCCCTAGGCTGCAAAAGCCAGATTGGCAGGGCTCCTGGAATATGAGACAAGTTTTGGTGAAGCAGTTTTGACTTCCAGGTGAGGCTGTATGTTTTCAGACTAAATAGTCGGGTGAGACTATTTGGCTTTGACTAGCTCCCCTAGGCTGCAAATGCCGGATTGGCAGGGCTCTTGGTATCTGAGACAAATTGTGGTAAAGCAGTTTTGACGTCCAGGTGAGGATGTATGTTTTAAGTCTAAATAGTAGGGTGAGACGATTTGGCTTTGACTAGCTCCCCTAGGCTGTAACGGCCAGATAGGCAGGGCTCCTGGTTTCTGAGACAAGTTTTTGTAAAGCAGTTTTGACTTCCAGGTAAGGCTGTATGTTTTCAGATTAAATAGTCGGGTGAGACTATTTGGCTTTGACTAGCTCCCCTAGGCTGCAAATGCCAGATTGGCGGGGCTCCTGGTATCTGAGACAAGTTTTGGTAAAGCGGTTTTGACGTCCAGGTGAGGATGTATGTTTTAAGTTTAAATAGTAGGGTGAGACTATTTGCCTTTGACTTTCTCCCCTAGGCTGCAAAAGCAAGATTGGCAAGTGTCCTGGTATCTGAGTCAAGTTTTAGTGAAGTAGTTTTGACTTCCAGGTGAGGCTGTATGTTTTAAGGCTTAATGGTCGGGTGAGACGATTTGGCTTTCACTCTCCCCTAGGCTGCAAATGCCAGATTGGCAGGGCTCCTGGTATCTGAGACAAATTGTGGTAAAGCAGTTGTGACGTCCAGGTGAGGATGTATGTTTTAAGATGGAATAGTCGGGTGAAATTATTTGGCTTTGAGTAGCTCCCCAAAGGTACAAAAGCAAGATAGCAGGGGTCCTGGTATCTCAGCCAAATTGTGGGAAAGCAGTTTTGACGGCCAGGTAAGGCTGTATGTTTTATGATTAAATAGTCTGGTCAGATTTTTTGGTTTTAACTTGCTATCCAAGGCTGCAATGCCAAATTGGCAGGGCTCCTGGTATCTGAGACAAGTTTTGGGTAAGCAGTTTTGACTTCCAGGTGAGGCTGTATGTTTTAAGACTAAATAGTCGGGTGAGACTATTAGGCTTTGACTAGCTCCCCTTGGCTGCAAATGGCAGATTGGTGGGGCTCCTGGTATCTGAGACAAGTTTTGGTGAAGCAGTTTTGACTTCCAGGTGAGGTTATTTGTTTTCAGACTAAATAGTCGGGTGAGACTATTTGGCTTTTACTTGCTCCCCTAGGCAGCAAATGCCAGATTGGCAGGGGTCCTGTTATCTGAAACATGTTTTGGTAAAGCAGCTTTGATGGCAAGGTGAGGCTGTATGTTTTAAGATTAAGTAGTCGGGTGAGACTATTAGGCTTTGACTAGCACCCCTAGGCTGCAAATACCAGATAAGTAGGGCTCCTGGTATTTGAGACAAGTTTTGGGGAAGCAGTTTTGACTTCCAAGTGAGGCTGTATGTTTTCAGACTAATCTGTCGGGTGAGACTATTTGGCTCTGATAAGCTCCCCAAGGCTGCAAATGCCAGATTGGCAGGGCTCCTGGTATCTGAGTCAAATTGTGGTAAAGCAGTTTTGACGTCCAGGTGAGGATGAATGTTTTAAGTCTAAATAGTAGGGTGAGACGATTTGGCTTTGACTAGCTCCCCTAGGCTGCAAATGCCAGATTGGCAGGGCTCCTGGTATCTGAGACAAATTGTGGTAAAGCAGTTTTGACGTCCAGGTGAGGATCTATGTTTTAAGTCTAAATAGTAGGGTGAGACGATTTGGCTTTGACTAGCACCCCTAGGCTGCAAAAGCCAGATTGGCAGGGGTCCTGGTATCTGAGTCAAGTTTTGGCAAAGCAGTTTTGACTTCCAAGTGAGGCTGTATGTTTTCAGACTAATCTGTCGGGTGAGACTATTTGGCTCTGATAAGCTCCCCTAGGCTGCAAATGCCAGATTGGCAGGGCTCCTGGTATCTGAGTCAAATTGTGGTAAAGGACGTCCAGGTGAGGATGTATGTTTTAAGTCTAAAAGTAGGGTGAGACGATTTGCTTTGACTAGCACCAGGCGCAAAAGACAGATTGGCAGGGCTCCGGTATCGAGACAAGTTTGGCAAAGCAGTTTTGACTTCCAGGTAAGGCTGTATGTTTTCAGACTAAATAGTCGAGAGACTATTTGGCTTTGACTAGCTCCCCTAGGCTGCAAATGCCAGATTGGCAGGGCTCCTGGTATCTGAGACAAATTGTGGTAAAGCAGTTTTGACGTCCAGGTGAGGATGTATGTTTTAAGTCTAAATAGTAGGGTGAGACGATTTGGCTTTGACTAGCACCCCTAGGCTGCAAAAGCCAGATTGGCAGGGGTCCTGGTATCTGAGTCAAGTTTTGGCAAAGCAGTTTTGACTTCCAGGTAAGGCTGTATGTTTTCAGACTAAATAGTCGGGTGAGACTATTTGGCTTTGACTAGCTCCCCTAGGCAGCAAATGCCAGATTGCCAGGGGTCCTGTTATCTGAAACATGTTTTGGTAAAGCAGCTTTGATGGCAAGGTGAGGCTGTATGTTTTAAGATTAAGTAGTCGGGTGAGACTATATGGCTTAAACTAGCTCCCCTAGGCTGCAAATACCAGATAAGTAGGGCTCCTGGTATCTGAGACAAGTTTTGGGGAAGCAGTTTTGACTTCCAAGTGAGGCTGTATGTTTTCAGACTAATCTGTCGGGTGAGACTATTTGGCTCTGATAAGCTCCCCTAGGCTGCAAATGCCAGATTGGCAGGGCTCCTGGTATCTGAGTCAAATTGTGGTAAAGCAGTTTTGACGTCCAGGTGAGGATGAATGTTTTAAGTCTAAATAGTAGGGTGAGACGATTTGGATTTGACTAGCTCCCCTAGGCTGCAAATGCCAGATTGGCAGGGCTCCTGGTATCTGAGACAAATTGTGGTAAAGCAGTTTTGACGTCCAGGTGAGGATGTATGTTTTAAGTCTAAATAGTAGGGTGAGACGATTTGGCTTTGACTAGCACCCCTAGGCTGCAAAAGACAGATTGGCAGGGCTCCTGGTATCTGAGACAAATTGTGGTAAAGCAGTTTTGACGTCCAGGTGAGGATGTATGTTTTAAGTCTAAATAGTAGGGTGAGACGATTTGGCTTTGACTAGCACCCCTAGGCTGCAAAAGCCAGATTGGCAGGGGTCCTGGTATCTGAGTCAAGTTTTGGCAAAGCAGTTTTGACTTCCAGGTAAGGCTGTATGTTTTCAGACTAAATAGTCGGGTGAGACTATTTGGCATTGACTAGCTCCCCTAGGCTGCAAATGCCAGATTGGCAGGGCTCCTGGTATCTGAGACAAATTGTGGTAAAGCAGTTTTGACGTCCAGGTGAGGATGTATGTTTTAAGTCTAAATAGTAGGGTGAGACGATTTGGCTTTGACTAGCACCCCTAGGCTGCAAAAGCCAGATTGGCAGGGCTCATGGTATATGAGACAAGTTTTGGTGAAGCAGTTTTGACTTCCAGGTGAGGCTGTATGTTTTCAGACTAAATAGTCGGGTGAGACTATTTGGCTTTGACTAGCTCCCCTAGGCTGCAAATGCCGGATTGGCAGGGCTCTTGGTATCTGAGACAAATTGTGGTAAAGCAGTTTTGACTTCCAGGTAAGGCTGTATGTTTTCAGACTAAATAGTCGGGTGAGACTATTTGGCTTTGACTAGCTCCCCTAGGCTGCAAATGCCAGATTGGCAGGGCTCCTGGTATCTGAGACAAATTGTGGTAAAGCAGTTTTGACGTCCAGGTGAGGATGTATGTTTTAAGTCTAAATAGTAGGGTGAGACGATTTGGCTTTGACTAGCACCCCTAGGCTGCAAAAGCCAGATTGGCAGGGGTCCTGGTATCTGAGTCAAGTTTTGGCAAAGCAGTTTTGACTTCCAGGTAAGGCTGTATGTTTTCAGACTAAATAGTCGGGTGAGACTATTTGGCTTTGACTAGCTCCCCTAGGCAGCAAATGCCAGATTGCCAGGGGTCCTGTTATCTGAAACATGTTTTGGTAAAGCAGCTTTGATGGCAAGGTGAGGCTGTATGTTTTAAGATTAAGTAGTCGGGTGAGACTATATGTCTTAAACTAGCTCCCCTAGCCTGCAAATACCAGATAAGTAGGGCTCCTGGTATCTGAGACAAGTTTTGGGGAAGCAGTTTTGACTTCCAAGTGAGGCTGTATGTTTTCAGACTAATCTGTCGGGTGAGACTATTTGGCTCTGATAAGCTCCCCTAGGCTGCAAATGCCAGATTGGCAGGGGTCCTGGTATCTGAGTCAAGTTTTGGCAAAGCAGTTTTGACTTCCAGGTAAGGCTGTATGTTTTCAGACTAAATAGTCGGGTGAGACTATTTGGCTTTGACTAGCTCCCCTAGGCTGCAAATGCCAGATTGGCAGGGCTCCTGGTATCTGAGACAAATTGTGGTAAAGCAGTTTTGACGTCCAGGTGAGGATGTATGTTTTAAGTCTAAATAGTAGGGGTGAGACGATTTGGCTTTGACTAGCACCCCTAGGCTGCAAAAGCCAGATTGGCAGGGCTCATGGTATATGAGACAAGTTTTGGTGAAGCAGTTTTGACTTCCAGGTGAGGCTGTATGTTTTCAGACTAAATAGTCGGGTGAGACTATTTGGCTTTGACTAGCTCCCCTAGGCTGAAAATGCCGGATTGGCAGGGCTCTTGGTATCTGAGACAAATTGTGGCAAAGCAGTTTTGACGTCCAGGTGAGGATGTATGTTTTAAGTCTAAATAGTAGGGTGAGACGATTTGGCTTTGACTAGCACCCCTAGGCTGCAAAAGCCAGATTGGCAGGGGTCCTGGTATCTGAGTCAAGTTTTGGCAAAGCAGTTTTGACTTCCAGGTAAGGCTGTATGTTTTCAGACTAAATAGTCGGGTGAGACTATTTGGCATTGACTAGCTCCCCTAGGCTGCAAATGCCAGATTGGCAGGGCTCCTGGTATCTGAGACAAATTGTGGTAAAGCAGTTTTGACGTCCAGGTGAGGATGTATGTTTTAAGTCTAAATAGTAGGGTGAGACGATTTGGCTTTGACTAGCACCCCTAGGCTGCAAAAGCCAGATTGGCAGGGGTCCTGGTATCTGAGTCAAGTTTTGGCAAAGCAGTTTTGACTTCCAGGTAAGGCTGTATGTTTTCAGACTAAATAGTCGGGTGAGACTATTTGGCTTTGACTAGCTCCCCTAGGCAGTAAATGCCAGATTGCCAGGGGTCCTGTTATCTGAAACATGTTTTGGTAAAGCAGCTTTGATGGCAAGGTGAGGCTGTATGTTTTAAGATTAAGTAGTCGGGTGAGACTATATGGCTTAAACTAGCTCCCCTAGGCTGCAAATGCCAGATTGGCAGGGCTCCTGGTATCTGAGACAAATTGTGGTAAAGCAGTTTTGACGTCCAGGTGAGGATGTATGTTTTAAGTCTAAATAGTAGGGTGAGACGATTTGGCTTTGACTAGCACCCCTAGGCTGCAAAAGCCAGATTGGCAGGGGTCCTGGTATCTGAGTCAAGTTTTGGCAAAGCAGTTTTGACTTCCAGGTAAGGCTGTATGTTTTCAGACTAAATAGTCGGGTGAGACTATTTGGCTTTGACTAGCTCCCCTAGGCAGCAAATGCCAGATTGCCAGGGGTCCTGTTATCTGAAACATGTTTTGGTAAAGCAGCTTTGATGGCAAGGTGAGGCTGTATGTTTTAAGATTAAGTAGTCGGGTGAGACTATATGTCTTAAACTAGCTCCCCTAGCCTGCAAATACCAGATAAGTAGGGCTCCTGGTATCTGAGACAAGTTTTGGGGAAGCAGTTTTGACTTCCAAGTGAGGCTGTATGTTTTCAGACTAATCTGTCGGGTGAGACTATTTGGCTCTGATAAGCTCCCCTAGGCTGCTTGGCAGGGGTCCTGGTATCTGAGTCAAGTTTTGGCAAAGCAGTTTTGACTTCCAGGTAAGGCTGTATGTTTTCAGACTAAATAGTCGGGTGAGACTATTTGGCTTTGACTAGCTCCCCTAGGCTGCAAATGCCAGATTGGCAGGGCTCCTGGTATCTGAGACAAATTGTGGTAAAGCAGTTTTGACGTCCAGGTGAGGATGTATGTTTTAAGTCTAAATAGTAGGGTGAGACGATTTGGCTTTGACTAGCACCCCTAGGCTGCAAAAGCCAGATTGGCAGGGCTCATGGTATATGAGACAAGTTTTGGTGAAGCAGTTTTGACTTCCAGGTGAGGCTGTATGTTTTCAGACTAAATAGTCGGGTGAGACTATTTGGCTTTGACTAGCTCCCCTAGGCTGCAAATGCCGGATTGGCAGGGCTCTTGGTATCTGAGACAAATTGTGGCAAAGCAGTTTTGACGTCCAGGTGAGGATGTATGTTTTAAGTCTAAATAGTAGGGTGAGACGATTTGGCTTTGACTAGCACCCCTAGGCTGCAAAAGCCAGATTGGCAGGGGTCCTGGTATCTGAGTCAAGTTTTGGCAAAGCAGTTTTGACTTCCAGGTAAGGCTGTATGTTTTCAGACTAAATAGTCGGGTGAGACTATTTGGCATTGACTAGCTCCCCCTAGGCTGCAAATGCCAGATTGGCAGGGCTCCTGGTATCTGAGACAAATTGTGGTAAAGCAGTTTTGACGTCCAGGTGAGGATGTATGTTTTAAGTCTAAATAGTAGGGTGAGACGATTTGGCTTTGACTAGCTCCCCTAGGCTGCAAAAGCCAGATTGGCAGGGGTCCTGGTATCTGAGTCAAGTTTTGGCAAAGCAGTTTTGACTTCCAGGTAAGGCTGTATGTTTTCAGACTAAATAGTCGGGTGAGACTATTTGGCTTTGACTAGCTCCCCTAGGCAGTAAATGCCAGATTGCCAGGGGTCCTGTTATCTGAAACATGTTTTGGTAAAGCAGCTTTGATGGCAAGGTGAGGCTGTATGTTTTAAGATTAAGTAGTCGGGTGAGACTATATGGCTTAAACTAGCTCCCCTAGGCTGCAAATGCCAGATTGGCAGGGCTCCTGGTATCTGAGACAAATTGTGGTAAAGCAGTTTTGACGTCCAGGTGAGGATGTATGTTTTAAGTCTAAATAGTAGGGTGAGACGATTTGGCTTTGACTAGCACCCCTAGGCTGCAAAAGCCAGATTGGCAGGGGTCCTGGTATCTGAGTCAAGTTTTGGCAAAGCAGTTTTGACTTCCAGGTAAGGCTGTATGTTTTCAGACTAAATAGTCGGGTGAGACTATTTGGCTTTGACTAGCTCCCCTAGGCTGCAAATGCCAGATTGGCAGGGGTCCTGTTATCTGAAACATGTTTTGGTAAAAGCAGCTTTGATGGCAAGGTGAGGCTGTATGTTTTAAGATTAAGTAGTCGGGTGAGACTATATGTCTTAAACTAGCTCCCCTAGCCTGCAAATACCAGATAAGTAGGGCTCCTGGTATCTGAGACAAGTTTTGGGGAAGCAGTTTTGACTTCCAAGTGAGGCTGTATGTTTTCAGACTAATCTGTCGGGTGAGACTATTTGGCTCTGATAAGCTCCCCTAGGCTGCAAATGCCAGATTGGCAGGGGTCCTGGTATCTGAGTCAAGTTTTGGCAAAGCAGTTTTGACTTCCAGGTAAGGCTGTATGTTTTCAGACTAAATAGTCGGGTGAGACTATTTGGCTTTGACTAGCTCCCCTAGGCTGCAAATGCCAGATTGGCAGGGCTCCTGGTATCTGAGACAAATTGTGGTAAAGCAGTTTTGACGTCCAGGTGAGGATGTATGTTTTAAGTCTAAATAGTAGGGTGAGACGATTTGGCTTTGACTAGCACCCCTAGGCTGCAAAAGCCAGATTGGCAGGGCTCATGGTATATGAGACAAGTTTTGGTGAAGCAGTTTTGACTTCCAGGTGAGGCTGTATGTTTTCAGACTAAATAGTCGGGTGAGACTATTTGGCTTTGACTAGCTCCCCTAGGCTGCAAATGCCGGATTGGCAGGGCTCTTGGTATCTGAGACAAATTGTGGCAAAGCAGTTTTGACGTCCAGGTGAGGATGTATGTTTTAAGTCTAAATAGTAGGGTGAGACGATTTGGCTTTGACTAGCACCCCTAGGCTGCAAAAGCCAGATTGTCAGGGCTCCTGGTATCTGAGACAAGTTTTGGTGAAGCAGTTTTGACTTCCAGGTGAGGTTATTTGATTTCAGACTAAATAGTCGGGTGAGACCGTTTTGGCTTTGACTAGCTCCCCTAGGCTGCAAATGCTAGATAAGTAGGGCTCCTGGTATCTGAGACAAGTTTTGGTAAAGCAGTTTTGACTTCCAGGTGAGGTTGTATGTTTTGAGACTAAATAGTCGGGTGAGACTGTTTGGTTTTGACTAGCTCCCCTAGGCTGCAAATGCCAAATAAGTAGGGCTCCTGGTATCTGAGACAAGTTTTGGTTTTGGCGGCCAGATGGGGCTGTATGTTTTAAGATGGAAGAGTCGGGTGAAACTGTTTGGCTTTGTTTTGTACCACTAGGCTGCAAATGCCAGGTTGTCAGGGCTTCTGGTATATGAGACAAGTTTTTGTGAAGCAGTTTTGACTTCCAGGTGAGGCTGTATGTTTTCAGACTAAATAGTCGGGTGAGACTATTTGGCTTTGACTAGCTCCCCTAGGCTGCAAATGCCGGATTGGCAGGACTCTTGGTATCTGAGACAAATTGTGGTAAAGCAGTTTTGACGTCCAGGTGAGGATGTATGTTTTAAGTCTAAATAGTAGGGTGAGACGATTTGGCTTTGACTTGCACCCCTAGGCTGCAAATGCCGGATTGGCAGGGCTCTTGGTATCTGAGACAAATTGTGGTAAAGCAGTTTTGACGTCCAGGTGAGGATGTATGTTTTAAGTCTAAATAGTAGGGTGAGACGATTTGGCTTTGACTAGCACCCCTAGGCTGCAAAAGCCAGATTGTCAGGGCTCCTGGTATCTGAGACAAGTTTTGGTGAAGCAGTTTTGACTTCCAGGTGAGGTTATTTGATTTCAGACTAAATAGTCGGGTGAGACCGTTTTGCCTTTGACTAGTTCCCCTAGGCTGCAAGTGCTAGATAAGTAGGGCTCCTGGTATCTGAGACAAGTTTTGGTAAAGCAGTTTTGACTTCCAGGTGAGGTTGTATGTTTTGAGACTAAATAGTCGGGTGAGACTATTTGGCTTTGACTAGCTCCCCTAGGCTGCAAATGCCAAATAAGTAGGGCTCCTGGTATCTGAGACAAGTTTTATTTTTGGCGGCCAGATGGGGCTGTATGTTTTAAGATGGAAGAGTCGGGTGAAACTGTTTGGCTTTGTTTTGTACCACTAGGCTGCAAATGCCAGATTGTCAGGGCTTCTGGTATCTGAGACAAGTTTTGGGTAAGTAGTTTTGACTTTCAGGTGAGGCTGTATGTTTTCAGACTAAAAAGTCGAGTGAGACTATTTGGCTTTGACTAGCTCCCCTAGGCTGCAAATGTCAGATTGGCAATGCTCCTGGTATCTGAGACAAATTTTGGTAAAGCAGTTTTGACGGCCAGGTGAGGCTGTTTGTTTTAAGACTAAATAGTCGGGTGAGACTATTTGGCTTTGACTTGCTCCCCTAGGCTGCAAATGCCAGATTGGCAGGGCTCCTGGTATCTGAGACAAGTTTTGGGTATGCAGTTTTGACTTACCAGGTGAGGCTATATGTTTTTTAAGATTAAATACTCGGGTGAAACTGTTTGGCTTTGACTTATTCCCCTAGGCTGCAAATGCCAGATTGGCGGAGCTCCTGGTATCTGAGACATGTTTTGGTGAAGCAGTTTTGACTTCCAGGTGAGGTTGTATGTTTTCAGTCTAAATAGTCGGTTGAGACTATTTCGCTTTGACTAGCTCCCCTAGGCTGAAAAAGCCAGATTGGCGGGACTCCTGGTATTTGAGACAAGTTTTGGTGAAGTAGTTTTGACCAGATAAGTAGGGCTCCTGGTATCTGAGACAAGTTTTGGTAAAGCATTTCTGACTTCCAGGTGAGGTTATATGTTTTCAGACTAAATAGTCGGGTGTGACGATTTGGCATTGACTAACACCCCTAGGCTGCAAAATCCAGATTGGCAGGGCTCCTGGTATCTGAGAAAAGTTTTGCTTAGCAATTTTGGCGGCCAGATGGGGCTGTATGTTTTAAATCTAAATAGTAGGGTGAGACGATTTGGCTTTGACTAACTCCCCTAGGCTGCAAATGCCAGATTGGCAGGGGTCCTGGTATCTGAGTCAAGTTTTGGCAAAGCAGTTTTGACTTCCAGGTAAGGCTGTATGTTTTCAGACTAAATAGTCGGGGAGACTATTTGGCTTTGACTAGCTCCCCTAGGCTGCAAATGCCAGATTGGCAGGGCTCCTGGTATCTGAGACAAATTGTGGTAAAGCAGTTTTGACGTCCAGGTGAGGATGAATGTTTTAAGTCTAAATAGTAGGGTGAGACGATTTGGCTTTGACTAGCTCCCCTAGGCTGCAAATGCCAGATTGGCAGGGCTCCTGGTCTCTGAGACAAATTGTGGTAAAGCAGTTTTGACGTCCAGGTGAGGATATGTGTTTCAAGTCTAAATAGTAGGGTGAGACTGTTAGGCTTTGACTAGCTCCCCTAGGCTGCAAATGCCAGATTGGCAGGGCTCCTGGTATCTGAGAAAAGTTTTGCTTAGCAATTTTGGCGGCCAGATGGGGCTGTATGTTTTAAATCTAAATAGTAGGGTGAGACGATTTGGCTTTGACTAACTCCCCTAGGCTGCAAATGCCAGATTGGCAGGGGTCCTGGTATCTGAGTCAAGTTTTGGGGAAGCAGTTTTGACTTCCAAGTGAGGCTGTATGTTTTCAGACTAATCTGTCGGGTGAGACTATTTGGCTCTGATAAGCTCCCCTAGGCTGCAAATGCCAGATTGGCAGGGCTCCTGGTATCTGAGTCAAATTGTGGTAAAGCAGTTTTGACGTCCAGGTGAGGATGAATGTTTTAAGTCTAAATAGTCGGGTGAGACGATTTGGCTTTGACTAGCTCCCCTAGGCTGCAAATGCCAGATTGGCAGGGCTCCTGGTATCTGAGTCAAATTGTGGTAAAGCAGTTTCAAGTCTAAATAGTAGGGTGATACTGTTAGGCCTTGACTAGCTCCCCTAGGCTGCAAATGCCAGATTGGCAGGGGTCCTGGTATCTGAGAAAAGTTTTGCTTAGCAATTTTGGCGGCCAGATAGGGCTGTATGTTTTAAGATGGAAGAGTCGGGTGAAACTGTTTGGCTTTGTTTTGTACCACTAGGCTGCAAATGCCAGATTGTCAGGGCTTCTGGTATCTGAGACAAGTTTTGGGTAAGTAGTTTTGACTTTCAGGTGAGGCTGTATGTTTTCAGACTAAAAAGTCGAGTGAGACTATTTGGCTTTGACTAGCTCCCCTAGGCTGCAAATGTCAGATTGGCAATGCTCCTGGTATCTGAGACAAATTTTGGTAAAGCAGTTTTGACGGCCAGGTGAGGCTGTTTGTTTTAAGACTAAATAGTCGGGTGAGACTATTTGGCTTTGACTTGCTCCCCTAGGCTGCAAATGCCAGATTGGCAGGGCTCCTGGTATCTGAGACAAGTTTTGGGTATGCAGTTTTGACTTCCAGGTGAGGCTATATGTTTTAAGATTAAGTACTCGGGTGAAACTGTTTGGCTTTGACTTATTCCCCTAGGCTGCAAATGCCAGATTGGCGGAGCTCCTGGTATCTGAGACATGTTTTGGTGAAGCAGTTTTGACTTCCAGGTGAGGTTGTATGTTTTCAGACTAAATAGTCGGTTGAGACTATTTCGCTTTGACTAGCTCCCCTAGGCTGAAAAAGCCAGATTGGCGGGACTCCTGGTATTTGAGAAGAGTTTTGGTGAAGTAGTTTTGACCAGATAAGTAGGGCTCCTGGTATCTGAGACAAGTTTTGGTAAAGCAGTTTTGACTTCCAGGTGAGGCTATATGTTTTCAGACTAAATAGTCGGGTGTGACGATTTGGCATTGACTAACACCCCTAGGCTGCAAAAGCCAGATTGGCAGGGCTCCTGGTATCTGAGAAAAGTTTTGCTTAGCAATTTTGGCGGCCAGATGGGGCTGTATGTTTTAAATCTAAATAGTAGGGTGAGACGATTTGGCTTTGACTAACTCCCCTAGGCTGCAAATGCCAGATTGGCAGGGGTCCTGGTATCTGAGTCAAGTTTTGGCAAAGCAGTTTTGACTTCCAGGTAAGGCTGTATGTTTTCAGACTAAATAATCGGGGAGACTATTTGGCTTTGACTAGCTCCCCTAATCTGCAAATGCCAGATTGGCAGGGCTCCTGGTATCTGAGACAAATTGTGGTAAAGCAGTTTTGACGTCCAGGTGAGGATGAATGTTTTAAGTCTAAATAGTAGGGTGAGACGATTTGGCTTTGACTAGCTCCCCTAGGCTGCAAATGCCAGATTGGCAGGGCTCCTGGTCTCTGAGACAAATTGTGGTAAAGCAGTTTTGACGTCCAGGTGAGGATGTGTGTTTCAAGTCTAAATAGTAGGGTGAGACTGTTAGGCTTTGACTAGCTCCCCTAGGCTGCAAATGCCAGATTGGCAGGGCTCCTGGTATCTGAGAAAAGTTTTGCTTAGCAATTTTGGCGGCCAGATGGGGCTGTATGTTTTAAATCTAAATAGTATGGTGAGACGATTTGGCTTTGACTAACTCCCCTAGGCTGCAAATGCCAGATTGGCAGGGGTCCTGGTATCTGAGTCAAGTTTTGGGGAAGCAGTTTTGACTTCCAAGTGAGGCTGTATGTTTTCAGACTAATCTGTCGGGTGAGACTATTTGGCTCTGATAAGCTCCCCTAGGCTGCAAATGCCAGATTGGCAGGGCTCCTGGTATCTGAGTCAAATTGTGGTAAAGCAGTTTTGACGTCCAGGTGAGGATGAATGTTTTAAGTCTAAATAGTAGGGTGAGACGATTTGGCTTTGACTAGCTCCCCTAGGCTGCAAATGCCAGATTGGCAGGGCTCCTGGTATCTGAGACAAATTGTGGTAAAGCAGTTTTGACGTCCAGGTGAGGATGTGTGTTTCAAGTCTAAATAGTAGGGTGATACTGTTAGGCCTTGACTAGCTCCCCTAGGCTGCAAATGCCAGATTGGCAGGGGTCCTGGTATCTGAGAAAAGTTTTGCTTAGCAATTTTGGCGGCCAGATGGGGCTGTATGTTTTAAATCTAAATAGTATGGTGAGACGATTTGGCTTTGACTAACTCCCCTAGGCTGCAAATGCCAGATTGGCAGGGGTCCTGGTATCTGAGTCAAGTTTTGGGGAAGCAGTTTTGACTTCCAAGTGAGGCTGTATGTTTTCAGACTAATCTGTCGGGTGAGACTATTTGGCTCTGATAAGCTCCCCTAGGCTGCAAATGCCAGATTGGCAGGGCTCCTGGTATCTGAGTCAAATTGTGGTAAAGCAGTTTTGACGTCCAGGTGAGGATGAATGTTTTAAGTCTAAATAGTAGGGTGAGACGATTTGGCTTTGACTAGCTCCCTAGGCTGCAAATGCCAGATTGGCAGGGCTCCTGGTATCTGAGACAAATTGTGGTAAAGCAGTTTTTACGTCCAGGTGAGGATGTGTGTTTCAAGTCTAAATAGTAGGGTGATACTGTTAGGCCTTGACTAGCTCCCCTAGGCTGCAAATGCCAGATTGGCAGGGGTCCTGGTATCTGAGTCAAGTTTTGGCAAAGCAGTTTTGACTTCCAGGTAAGGCTGTATGTTTTCAGACTAAAAAGTCGGGTGAGACTATTTGGCTTTGACTAGCTCCCCTAGGCTGCAAATGCCAGATTGGCAGGGCTCCTGGTATCTGAGACAAATTGTGGTAAAGCAGTTTTGAAGTCCAGGTGAGGATGTATGTTTCAAGTCTAAATAGTAGGGTAAGACGATTTGGCTTTGACTAGCTTCCATAGGCTGCAAAAGCCAGATTGGCGGGACTCCTGGTATTTGAGACAAGTTTTGGTGAAGTAGTTTTGACTTCCAGGTGAGGCTGTATGTTTTAAGACTAAATGGTCGGGTGAGACGATTTGGCTTTGACTAGCTCCCCTAGGCTGCAAATGCCAGATTGGCAGGGCTCCTGGTATCTGAGACAAATTGTGGTAAAGCAGTTGTGACGTCCAGGTGAGGATGTATGTTTTAAGATGGAATAGTCGGGTGAAATTATTTGGCTTTGACTAGCTCCCCAAAGGTACAAAAGCAAGATAGCAGGGGTCCTGGTATCTCAGCCAAATTGTGGGAAAGCAGTTTTGACGGCCAGGTAAGGCTGTATGTTTTACGATTAAATAGTCTGGTCAGACTATTTAGTTTTAACTTGCTATCAAAGGCTGCAATGCCAAATTGGCAGGGCTCCTGGTATCTGAGACAAGTTTTGGGTAAGCAGTTCTGACTTCCAGGTGAGGCTGTATGTTTTAAGACTAAATAGTCGGGTGAGACTATTAGGCTTCGACTAGCTCCCCTAGGCTGCAAATGCCAGATTGGCGGGGCTCCTGGTATCTGAGACAAGTTTTGGGTAAGCAGTTTTGACTTCCAGGTGAGGCTGTATGTTTTAAGACTAAATTGTCGGGTGAGACTGTTTGCTTTGACTAGCTCCCCTAGGCTGCAAATGCCAGATTGGCAGGGGTCCTGGTATCTGAGTCAAGTTTTGGCAAAGCAGTTTTGACTTCCAGGTAAGGCTGTATGTTTTCAGACTAAATAGTCGGGTGAGACTATTTGGCTTTGACTAGCTCCCCTAGGCTGCAAATGCCAGATTGGCAGGGCTCCTGGTATCTGAGACAAATTGTGGTAAAGCAGTTTTGACGTCCAGGTGAGGATGTATGATTCAAGTCTAAATAGTAGGGTGAGACGATTTGGCTTTGACTAGCTTCCATAGGCTGCAAAAGCCAGATTGGCGGGACTCCTGGTATTTGAGACAAGTTTTGGTGAAGTAGTTTTGACTTCCAGGTGAGGCTGTATGTTTTAAGACTAAATGGTCGGGTGAGACGATTTGGCTTTGACTAGCTCCCCTAGGCTGCAAATGCCAGATTGGCAGGGCTCCTGGTATCTGAGACAAATTGTGGTAAAGCAGTTGTGACGTCCAGGTGAGGATGTATGTTTTAAGATGGAATAGTCGGGTGAAATTATTTGGCTTTGACTAGCTCCCCAAAGGTACAAAAGCAAGATAGCAGGAGTCCTGGTATCTCAGCCAAATTGTGGGAAAGCAGTTTTGACGGCCAGGTAAGGCTGTATGTTTTACGATTAAATAATCTGGTCAGACTATTTAGTTTTAACTTGCTATCAAAGGCTGCAATGCCAAATTGGCAGGGCTCCTGGTATCTGAGACAAGTTTTGGGTAAGCAGTTCTGACTTCCAGGTGAGGCTGTATGTTTTAAGACTAAATAGTCGGGTGAGACTATTTGGCTTTGACTAGCTCCCCTAGGCTGCAAATGCCAGATTGGCAGGGGTCCTGGTATCTGAGTCAAGTTTTGGCAAAGCAGTTTTGACTTCCAGGTGAGGCTGTATGTTTTCAGACTAAATAGTCGGGTGAGACTATTTGGTTTTGACTAGCTCCCCTAGGCTGCAAAAGCTAGATTGGCAAGGCTCCTGGTATCTGAGACAAGTTTTGGTAAAGCAGTTTTGACGGCCAGGTGAGGCTGTATGTTTTAAGACTAAATTGTCGGGTGAGACTGTTTGCTTTGACTTGCTCCCCTTGGCTGCAAATGCCAGACTGGCAGGGCTCCTGGTATCTGAGGCAAGTTGTGGTTAAGCATTTTTACGGCCAGGTAAGGCTGTATGTTTTAAGACTAAATTGTCGGGTGAGACTATTTGTTTTTACTTGCTCCCCTACACTGGTATCTGAGATAAGTTTTGGTAAAACAGTTTTGACGGCCAGGTAAGCCGGTATGTTTTAAGACTAAATTGTCGGGTGCGACTTGGCGTTGACTTGCTCTCCTAGGCTGCAAATGTCGAATTGGCAGGGTTCCTGGTATCTGAGTCAAGTTTTGGTAAACAGTTTTGACGGCCAGGTAAGCCGGTATGTTTTAAGACTAAATAATTGGGCGAGACTATTTGGCTTTGACTTGCTCTTCTAGGCTGCAAATGCCAGGCTGGCAGGGCTCCTGGTATCTGAGTCAAGTTTTGGTAAAACAGTTTTGACGGCCAGGTGAGGCTGTATGTTTTAAGACTCAATTGTCGGGTGCGACTTGGCGTTGACTTGCTCTCCTAGGCTGCAAATGCCGAATTGGCAGGGTTCCTGGTATCTGAGTCAAGTCTTGGTAAACAGTTTTGACGGCCAGGTAAGCCGGTATGTTTTAAGACTAAATAATTGGGCGAGACTATTTGGCTTTGACTTGCTCTTCTAGGCTGCAAATGCCAGATTAGCAGGGGTCCAGGTATCGAGTCAAGTTTAGGTAAAGCAGTTTTGACTTCCAGGTAAGGCTGTATGTTTTAGGATAAAATCGTAGGGTGAGACTATTTGGCTTTGACTTGCTCTTCTAGGCTGTAAATGCCAGACTGGCAGGGCTCCTGGTATCTGAGAGAAGTTTTGGTAAAGCAGTTTTGACGGCCTGGTAAGGCTGTATGTTGTAAGATTAAAAAATCGGTTCAGCCTATTTACCTTTGACTTGCTCCCCTAAGCAGCAAATAGCAGATTGGCAGAGCTACTGGTATCTGATTTAAGTTTTGGTAAAACAGTTTTGACGGCCAGGTGAGTCTGTATGTTTTAAGACTAAATTGTCGGGTGCGACTTGGCGTTGACTTGCTCTCCTAGGCTGCAAATGTCGAATTGGCAGGGTTCCTGGTATCTGAGTCAAGTTTTGGTAAACAGTTTTGACGGCCAGGTAAGCCGGTATGTTTTAAGACTAAATAATTTGGCGAGACTATTTGGCTTTGACTTGCTCTCCTAGGCTGCAAATGCCAGATTAGCAGGGGTCCAGGTATCGAGTCAAGTTTAGGTAAAGCAGTTTTGACTTCCAGGTAAGGCTGTATGTTTTAGGATAAAATCGTAGGGTGAGACTATTTGGCTTTGACTTGCTCTTCTAGGCTGCAAATGCCAGACTGGCAGGGCTCGTGGTATCTGAGTCAAGTTTTGGTAAAACAGTTTTGACGGCCAGGTGAGGCTGTATGTTGTAAGACTCAATTGTCGGGTGCGACTTGGCGTTGACTTGCTCTCCTAGGCTGCAAATGCCGAATTGGCAGGGTTCCTGGTATCTGAGTCAAGTTTTTGTAAACAGTTTTGACGGCCAGGTAAGCCGGTATGTTTTAAGACTAAGTAATTGGGCGAGACTCTTTGGCTTTGACTTGCTCTCCTAGGCTGCAAATGCCAGATTAGCAGGGGTCCAGGTATCGAGTCAAGTTTAGGTAAAGCAATTTTGACTTCCAGGTAAGGCTGTATGTTTTAGGATAAAATCGTAGGGTGAGACTATTTGGCTTTGACTTGCTCTTGTAGGCTGCAAATGCCAGACTGGCAGGGCTCCTGGTATCTGAGAGAAGTTTTGGTAAAGCAGTTTTGACGGCCTGGTAAGGCTGTATGTTTTCAGACTAAAAAGTCGGGTGAGACTATTTGGCTTTGACTAGCTCCCCTAGGCTGCAAATGCCAGATTGGCAGGGCTCCTGGTATCTGAGACAAATTGTGGTAAGGCAGTTTTGACGTCCAGGTGAGGATGTGTGTTTCAAGTCTAAATAGTAGGGTGATACTGTTAGGCCTTGACTAGCTCCCCTAGGCTGCAAATGCCAGATTGGCAGGGGTCCTGGTATCTGAGTCAAATTGTGGTAAAGCAGTTTTGACGTCCAGGTGAGGATGAATGTTTTAAGATGGAATAGTCGGGTGAAATTATTTGGCTTTGACTAGCTCCCCAAAGGTACAAAAGCAAGATAGCAGGGGTCCTGGTATCTCAGCCAAATTGTGGGAAATCAGTTTTGACGGCCAGGTAAGGCTGTATGTTTTACGATTAAATAGTCTGGTCAGACTATTTAGTTTTAACTTGCTATCAAAGGCTGCAATGCCAAATTGGCAGGGCTCCTGGTATCTGAGACAAGTTTTGGGTAAGCAGTTCTGACTTCCAGGTGAGGCTGTATGTTTTAAGACTAAATAGTCGGGTGAGACTATTAGGCTTCGACTAGCTCCCCTAGGCTGCAAATGCCAGATTGGCGGGGCTCCTGGTATCTGAGACAAGTTTTGGGTAAGCAGTTTTGACTTCCAGGTGAGGCTGTATGTTTTAAGACTAAATTGTCGGGTGAGACTGTTTGCTTTGACTAGCTCCCCTAGGCTGCAAATGCCAGATTGGCAGGGGTCCTGGTATCTGAGTCAAGTTTTGGCAAAACAGTTTTGACTTCCAGGTAAGGCTGTATGTTTTCAGACTAAATAGTCGGGTGAGACTATTTGGCTTTGACTAGCTCCCCTAGGCTGCAAATGCCAGATTGGCAGGGCTCCTGGTATCTGAGACAAATTGTGGTAAAGCAGTTTTGACGTCCAGGTGAGGATGTATGATTCAAGTCTAAATAGTAGGGTGAGACGATTTGGCTTTGACTAGCTTCCATAGGCTGCAAAAGCCAGATTGGCGGGACTCCTGGTATTTGAGACAAGTTTTGGTGAAGTAGTTTTGACTTCCAGGTGAGGCTGTATGTTTTAAGACTAAATGGTCGGGTGAGACGATTTGGCTTTGACTAGCTCCCCTAGGCTGCAAATGCCAGATTGGCAGGGCTACTGGTATCTGAGACAAATTGTGGTAAAGCAGTTGTGACGTCCAGGTGAGGATGTATGTTTTAAGATGGAATAGTCGGGTGAAATTATTTGGCTTTGACTAGCTCCCCAAAGGTACAAAAGCAAGATAGCAGGGGTCCTGGTATCTCAGCCAAATTGTGGGAAAGCTATGTTTTACGATTAAATAGTCTGGTCAGACTATTTAGTTTTAACTTGCTATCAAAGGCTGCAATGCCAAATTGGCAGGGCTCCTGGTATCTGAGACAAGTTTTGGGTAAGCAGTTCTGACTTCCAGGTGAGGCTGTATGTTTTAAGACTAAATAGTCGGGTGAGACTATTAGGCTTTGACTAGCTCCCCTAGGCTGCAAATGCCAGATTGGCGGGGCTCCTGGTATCTGAGACAAGTTTTGGGTAAGCAGTTTTGACTTCCAGGTGAGGCTGTATGTTTTAAGACAAAATAGTCGGGTGAGACTATTTGGCTTTGACTAGCTCCCCTAGGCTGCAAATGCCAGATTGGCAGGGGTCCTGGTATCTGAGTCAAGTTTTGGCAAAGCAGTTTTGACTTCCAGGTGAGGCTGTATGTTTTCAGACTAAATAGTCGGGTGAGACTATTTGGTTTTGACTAGCTCCCCTAGGCTGCAAAAGCTAGATTGGCAAGGCTCCTGGTATCTGAGACAAGTTTTGGTAAAGCAGTTTTGACGGCCAGGTGAGGCTGTATGTTTTAAGACTAAATTGTCGGGTGAGACTGTTTGCTTTGACTTGCTCCCCTTGGCTGCAAATGCCAGACTGGCAGGGCTCCTGGTATCTGAGGCAAGTTGTGGTTAAGCATTTTTACGGCCAGGTAAGGCTGTATGTTTTAAGACTAAATTGTCGGGTGAGACTATTTGTTTTTACTTGCTCCCCTACACTGGTATCTGAGATAAGTTTTGGTAAAGCAGTTTTGACGGCCAGGTAAGGCTGTATGTTGTTAGATTAGAAAATCGGTTCAGCCTATTTGGCTTTGACTTGCTTCCCTAAGCAGCAAATAGCAGATTGGCAGAGCTTCTGTTATCTGAGTCAAGTTTTGGTAACACAGTCTTGACGGCCAGGTGAGGCTGTATGTTTTAAGACTAAATTGTCGGGTGCGACTTGGCGTTGACTTGCTCTCCTAGGCTGCAAATGCCGAATTGGCAGGGTTCCTGGTATCTGAGTCAAGTTTTGGTAAACAGTTTTCACGGCCAGGTAAGCCGGTATGTTTTAAGACTAAATAATTGGGCGAGACTATTTGGCTTTGACTTGCTCTCCTAGGCTGCAAATGCAAGATTAGCAGGGGTCCAGCTATCGAGTCAAGTTTAGGTAAAGCAGTTTTGACTTCCAGGTAAGACTATATGTTTTAGGATAAAATCGTAGGGTGAGACTATTTGGTTTGACTTGCTCCCCTACACTGCAAATGCCAGATCAGCATTACTCCTGGTATCTAATTCAAATTATGTTAAAACAGATTTGACGGCCATTTAAGGCTGTATGTTTTAAGATTAAATAGTCGGGTGAGACTGTTTGCTTTGACTTGCTCCCCTACGCTGCAAATGCCAGATTGGCAGGGCTCCTGGTATTTAATTCAAATTATGTTAAAACAGATTTGACGGCCACTTAACGCTGTATGTTTTAAGATTAAATAGTCGGGTGAGACTGTTTGCTTTGACTTGCTCCCCTACGCTGCAAGTGCCAGATTGGCAGAGCTCCTGTTATCTGAGTCAAGTTTTGGTACAACAGTTTTGACGGCCAGGTGAGGCTGTATGTTTTAAGACTAAATTGTCGGGTGCGACTTGGCGTTGACTTGCTCTCCTAGGCTGCAAATGCCGGATTGGCAGGGCTCCTGGTATCTGAGTCAAGTTTTGGTAAAATTGCCAGGAACTGTATGTTTTAGGATAAAATCGTAGTTTGGCTTTGACTTGCTCTCAGGCGCACCAGACTGGCAGGGCTATGTCAATTTGGTAAGACTTTAGTATGTTTTAGGATAAAATCGTAGGGTGAGACTATTTGGCTTTGACTTGCTCCCTAAGCAGCAAAAAGCAGATTGGCAGAGCTCCTGTATCTGAGTCAAGTTTTGGTAAACAAGTTTTGGCGGCCAAGTTTTTTAAGACTAAATAAAGCTATTTGGCTTTGACTTTTTCCCTAGGCTCAAATCCAGATTAGCAGGGGTCCATTTATCGAGTCAAGTTTAGGTAAAGCAGTTTTGACATTCAGGTAATTTTAGGATAAAACGAGGGGACTATTTGGCTTTGACTTGCTCTTCTAGGCTGCAAATGCCAGGCTGGCAGGGCTCCTGGTATCTGAGTCAAGTTTTGGTAAAACAATTTTGACGGCCAGGTGAGGCTGTATGTTTTAAGACTCAATTGTCGGGTGAGACTATTTGGCTTTGACTTGCTCTCCTAGGCTGCAAATGCCAGAATTGGCAGGGTTCCTGGTATCTGAGTCAAGTTTTGGTAAAACAGTTTTGACGGCCAGGTAAGCCGGTATGTTTTAAGACTAAATAATTGGGCGAGACTATTTGGCTTTGACTTGCTCTCCTAGGCTGCAAATGCCAGATTAGCAGGGGTCCATGTATCGAGTCAAGTTTAGGTAAAGCAGTTTTGACATTCAGGTAAGGCTGTATGTTTTAGGATAAAATCGTAGGGGGAGACTATTTGGCTTTGACTTGCTCTTCTAGGCTGCAAATGCCAGGCTGGCAGGGCTCCTGGTATCTGAGTCAAGTTTTGGTAAAGCAGTTTTGACGGCCAGGTAAGGCTGTATGTTGTAAGACTAAAAAAATGGTAGCCTACTCTAAAGCAGATGAAGCGTTGATTTAAGTACAGTTTTGACATGAGTCTGTTGTTTTAAGACATTGTCGGGTGCGACTTGGCGTTGACTTGCTCTCCTAGGCTGCAAATGTCGAATTGGCAGGGTTCCTGGTATCTGAGTCAAGTTTTGGTAAACAGTTTTCACGGCCAGGTAAGCCGGTATGTTTTAAGACTAAGTAATTGGGCGAGACTCTTTGGCTTTGACTTGCTCTCCTAGGCTGCAAATGCCAGATTAGCAGGGGTCCAGGTATCGAGTCAAGTTTAGGTAAAGCAATTTTGACTTCCAGGTAAGGCTGTATGTTTTAGGATAAAATCGTAGGGTGAGACTATTTGGCTTTGACTTGCTCTTCTAGGCTGCAAATGCCAGACTGGCAGGGCTCCTGGTATCTGAGTCAAGTTTTGGTAAAACAGTTTTGACTTTCAGGTTAGGCTGTATGTTTTAGGATAAAATCGTAGGGTGAGACTATTTGGCTTTGACTTGCTCCCCTAAGCAGCAAAAAGCAGATTGGCAGAGCTCCTGTTATCTGAGTCAAGTTTTGGTAAAACAGTTTTGGCGGCCAGGTAAGCCGGTATGTTTTAAGACTAAATAATTGGGCGAGACTATTTGGCTTTGACTTGCTCTCCTAGGCTGCAAATGCCAGATTAGCAGGGGTCCATTTATCGAGTCAAGTTTAGGTAAAGCAGTTTTGACATTCAGGTAAGGCTGTATGTTTTAGGATAAAATCGAGGGGGGAGACTATTTGGCTTTGACTTGCTCTTCTAGGCTGCAAATGCCAGGCTGGCAGGGCTCCTGGTATCTGAGTCAAGTTTTGGTAAAACAGTTTTGACGGCCAGGTGAGTCTGTATGTTTTAAGACTAAATTGTCGGGTGCGACTTGGCGTTGACTTGCTCTCCTAGGCTGCAAATGTCGAATTGGCAGGGTTCCTGGTATCTGAGTCAAGTTTTGGTAAACAGTTTTCACGGCCAGGTAAGCCGGTATGTTTTAAGACTAAATAATTTGGCGAGACTATTTGGCTTTGACTTGCTCTCCTAGGCTGCAAATGCCAGATTAGCAGGGGTCCAGGTATCGAGTCAAGTTTAGGTAAAGCAGTTTTGACTTCCAGGTAAGGCTGTATGTTTTAGGATAAAATCGTAGGGTGAGACTATTTGGCTTTGACTTGCTCTTCTAGGCTGCAAATGCCAGACTGGCAGGGCTCGTGGTATCTGAGTCAAGTTTTGGTAAAACAGTTTTGACGGCCAGGTGAGGCTGTATGTTGTAAGACTCAATTGTCGGGTGCGACTTGGCGTTGACTTGCTCTCCTAGGCTGCAAATGCCGAATTGGCAGGGTTCCTGGTATCTGAGTCAAGTTTTTGTAAACAGTTTTGACGGCCAGGTAAGCCGGTATGTTTTAAGACTAAGTAATTGGGCGAGACTCTTTGGCTTTGACTTGCTCTCCTAGGCTGCAAATGCCAGATTAGCAGGGGTCCAGGTATCGAGTCAAGTTTAGGTAAAGCAATTTTGACTTCCAGGTAAGGCTGTATGTTTTAGGATAAAATCGTAGGGTGAGACTATTTGGCTTTGACTTGCTCTTCTAGGCTGCAAATGCCAGACTGGCAGGGCTCCTGGTATCTGAGAGCAGTTTTGGTAAATCAGTTTTGACGGCCTGGTAAGGCTGTATGTTGTAAGATTAGAAAATCGGTTCAGCCGATTTACCTTTGACTTGCTCCCCTAAGCAGCAAACTGCAGATTGGCAGAGCTCCTGGTATCTGAGTCAAGTTTTGGTAAAACAGTTTTGACGGCCAGGTGAGTCTGTATGTTTTAAGACTAAATTGTCGGGTGCGACTTGGCGTTGACTTGCTCTCCTAGGCTGCAAATGCCGAATTGGCAGGGTTCCTGGTATCTGAGTCAAGTTTTGGTAAAGCAGTTTTGACTTCCAGGTAAGGCTGTATGTTTTTGGATAAAATCGTAGGGTGAGACTATTTGGCTTTGAATTGCTCCCCTAAGCTGCAAATGGCAGATTGGCAGGGCTCCTGGGATCTGAGACAAGTTTTGGTAAAGCCGTTCTTACGGCCAGGTGAGACTGTATGTTTTAAAATTAAATAGTCGGGGGAGACTATATGGTTTGTCTTGCTCCCCTAGGCCGCTAGACAAGTTTTGGTTAAGCAGTTTTGACTGTCAGATAAGGCTGTTTGTTTTAAAATTAAATAGTTGGGGGAGACTATTTGGTTTGACTTGCTTCCCTACACTGCAAATGCCAGATTTGCAGGGCTCCTGGTATCTGAGACAAGTTTTGGTAAAGCAGTTTTGACGGCCGGTAAGGCTGTATGTTATAAGATGGGAAAGTCAGTTTAGACTATTTTTGACTTTGACTTGCTCCCCTAAGCTGCGAATGGCAGATCGGAAGGGTTCCTGTTATCTGAGTCAAGTTTTTGTAAACAGATTTGACGGCCAGGTAAGCCGGTATGTTTTAGGACTAAATAATTGGGCGAGACTATTTGGCTTTGACTCGCTCCCCTATGCTGCAAATGCCAGATTGGCAGGGTTCCTGGTATCTAAGTCAATTTTGGTAAAGCAGTTTTTACGGCCAGGTGAGGCTGTGTGTCTTATGATAATATTGTCGGGTAAGACTGTTTGGCTTTGACTTGCTCCCCTAGGCCGCACATGCAAGATTGGCAGGGCTGCTGCTACCTCAGACAAGTTTTGTTGAAGCAGTTTTGACGGCCAGGTGAGACTGTATGTTTTGGTAAAACAGTTTTGACGGCCAGGTGAGGCTGTATGTTTTAAGACAAAATTGACGGGTACGACTTGGCGTTTACTTGCTCTCCTAGGCTGCAAATGCCGAATTGGCAGGGTTCCTGGTATCTGAGTCAAGTTTTGGTAAATAGTTGTAAAGGAGCTACTGGCCGGAGTATAACTCTCAGTCTTACCAGGTCTAGCGAGTTACAAGATATTTATAATTTCGCTGGGAGAGAGGGCTTAAGGGGGAAGGGGGTGAGTATCCTGATCAGACCAAGCCTAGCTCTATTTCTGCACTCCTACACTACCGGGCCGTGGCCTCGCACCAACTACTCTAGCGGGCCGTGGCCTCGCGCCAACTCCACTACCCAAACTCTCTATCGGGCCGTGGCCTCGTACCACTACTCTACCGGGCCGTGGCCTCGCACCAACTACTCTAGCGGGCCGGAGCCTCGCGCCAACTACACTACCCAAACTCTCTATCGGGCCGTGGTCTCGTACCACTACTCTAGCGGGCCGGAGCCTCGCGCCAACTACACTACCCAAACTCTCTATCGGGCCGTGGCCTCGTACCACTACTCTATCGGGCCGTGGCCTCGCACCAACTACTCTAGCGGGTCGGAGCCTCGCGCCAACTCCACTACCCAAACGCTCTATCCTACTCTATCGAAACACCAACCGGTAATGCCCACCACGGGGCCACAATCTCGTACCACATGCTCCTGATTGAGGTTAGGTCGAACACCGGTTAATTCCGATGTTAAAGTAAGCCGGGTTACCAGAAAACAAAGAATTATCCGGTTTCTTCTCGATAATTATAACATAAGTACTTTATTCACTTCTCGCTTATTGCCACTTTATAATACCTCACGAGCTAAACCCTGCCGCACTGTTTTCTAGAGCCCTAGCGCTCCGCTGTACACTCTATGACTTTTTCGTCTCACCATGCACGTCTACTCACCCTTAGCGTTCGTTCCAAAGTGCCGGCACGCTCGCCGTCGAGCCATGCGCTTGCCTCGGCTGCTCAACTTCGCCGCGAGCTTTCGCAACTTCGCCTCGGAGCTTTCGCTCTTCGCCGCCGAATTGAAGTTGCGCTCTCAAAGACGGTGTTGAGCAACCGATTGACAACGCACGGTTGTAGCGGCGGCCGGCGGTTAAATTCAAACTCACTCTTGTTCAGTTAAATTAATTATAATATTCGCGGCTCCTTGCCTCTTTACTCTTAATACTGAATTGCTTATAGTATTGATGGCTCCTTGCCTCTTACTTCGCTAAGATCTTAACCTAATACAATTAATACTTATAAACTAAAGAAAAATTAATGAGTTGTCCCCCAGCGGCTCCTTGCCGTGATTTGGCCAAAGGGATGACGGTTCCTTGCAGTGAAAAACTGTGTGGTGGCTGATCTCGTTAGCCGCCTCACACCCCCTCACTTCGAGCAGGTGACGGTCACGTCGCCTCTCGCGTTCAACGTAACGCTGTAGTCGCGCTCCCCGTCGGATACGTGGAACCGAGTGCGTCGGCATCGGAACCGGCGGATTCGCGCCTCTCTCGCGATCAGTTCCACCACGCCCGACGACAACGGTGTTCCACGAGGGAACACCTTCCAGCCCGAGGGGGTGGAATCGGGCACAGGTTTTTTGGTGGGGCTCCCCGGCGTTACCTCCACGTCAGCACTGCGGGCGACCGCCTCGACCTCGGTGTCGAGTTTCTTGGTGGGGCTCTCCGGCGTGACCCTCACGTCGGCACTGCGGGCGATCGTGGCGATCTCGGTGTCGGGTTCCTCCTCCAGCACTGAATCCAGGCTAGTATCCCACCCGTCGATACGGGTCTGTTTCCCAGCCGTCTGCTCGGACTCCGCTCGGCGCCTCCGTCGGTGGCGACTCCGTGTCTCCGGCCGACGGGGAGATATCTTCATCTACCGCCTCTACTGCCCCGACATCCTGCACTGGTGGTGTGTGCTCCTCCGTTTCGAGCGGTACGGACTCTTCCTCGCCCATCTCGCCGGCCGCGGTTGGGGTTGCCGGCCCTGATGACAGTGCCGAGTGGGATGCGAGGGGCGGAGATGGGGGCTCTTCCATGTACGGTGGCGAGTTCCGGGCGAATGGCGCCTCCACGAACATTGTCGTGACCTCGACTGCCATGAGCATGACCATCCCGTCTAGCCTCTCCATTATGTTGGTCCGCCGGGAGTATAGGGTATGGCGGAACTGGTGAGGCGGCCCTTCTTGCCGTTCTCTTTGATAGTACTCACGCCCCCGACGGGGGTCGCGCAGGCGGCCTCCGGCTCCCGGCCCGGGGAAAGGCTCGGTGTCTCCGCTGCTGACGTCTTCGTCTGATGATATGTTGATAACCTCGGGTTCCATCTGAAAGTTCAGCTTATTGGTTAACTTACTCGTTACTTATTTGTTAATGCCCTATCCTCTCAGTGCGGCTCACATCTTACTATGCCTATTCTCAATTATGTTGTTAGTGTTAGTCTTATCTAAACTTAATTATAATAGTTTCGTTGGGCGACGGGTGTCGCTCTCATCCTTCACTTACTCGTGGGCATTTACGTGCCCTGGATCTTCGTCTTCTCCGTCGCTCGTCGTCTTTCGGTAGAATGGTTTCAACTGTGAGATGTTGGCCACCCTCTTCTTATGCTCGCCTGATTTCACCAGCCGTACAATATTGGGGGATATGAATTTGACAACCCTGTAGGGGCCGTCAAATTTGGGTGCCAACTTTGCGGCGAAACCTTCGGCTGCGTTGGACAACTGGTGCTGCCTCAACAGGACCATCGAATCCAGCGAAAGGCCGCCACTCTCGTCTTCGCAGGTTGTAATACCGGCCCTGGTCCTTTGATGCGCGCTGGAGGTTGCTGTGGACGATATCAAAAATTTCTTTTAGCCTATCCGCCTTTGTCCTAGGGTCGAACGCAATAGTTGCGGACCCCGGAGTCACCTGGTCATATAAAGCAGCCGGCAACCGCGGCTCCCTTCCCTGCATAAGGAAAACGGGACTAAAGCCCGTTGAATCTGCCACGCTCGTGTTGACCGCCAGCGAGATCTCGGGCAAGAGTTCGTCCCACGAACTCTGGTGGCCCTCAATAAATTGCGCTATCATGGTCTTTGCAGTCCTGTTGGTCCTCTCAGTGGGATTCTCTTGCGGACAGTACGGGGCGGTATACTGGATCTCTACACCCAGGGACCCCAAAAACGACTTGAAGCTCCGGCTCGTAAACTGTACCCCGTTATCGCACACAAACTTTCTAGGTACCCCGAACCTACTTAGAATCCTCTCTCGAAACGCAGTCTGCAGGTGTGCTGCTGTGGCTCTCCTGAGAGGGACCAATTCCACCCACTTCGAGAAAGCGTCATGGAACACCAGTAGCATCGTGTTTCCATGTCTCGACCGTGGAAGGGGTCCGACGAAGTCCGCGCAAAAGGTTTCCACCTGCCTCGTCAGCATGCGACCAGCCGGTTTGAGTTGCTCACTCTTGAATTTTTGACAGTCTTCGCAACATCTCACGTATCTGGCGGCATCGCGGAACATACCCGGCCAGTAGTACCGCTGGGCTAACCTCGACACCGTTTTCCTGACACCTTGATGTCCAGCCGTGGGAGCATCATGACATTCCCGCAGTTCCCTCTGGCGTTGACCACTGCCTACGCATAGTTTCCAGGGGTTGTAGTCCTCATCGTCTATCCGGTGACCCAAATGCATATATAGCTGTCCGTTTTCCTCGATGTAATCCGGGAACTTGGCTGGATCTTCGGCGATTCTGGCACGCATACTCGCGACCCATTTGCAGGGGCCTCGGCCACCACTGCTTGCTGACAGGTCTCTAGAGGATGCCTCGATAGCGCATCGGCCACGACGTTGAGCTTCCCTCGACGATAATGGACGTCAAATTGGAACTGTTGCAGTTCTAACGCCCATCGCGCGATTCTTCCGGACGGACTCTCGATCGAGTTGAGCCACTTGAATGCTAGATGGTCAGTTATCACGACGAACCGGTACCCTTCTAAGTAGCAGCGCAACTTCCGGATCGACCACACTATTGCCAGGCACTCTTTCTCGATGGCGGAATAGTTCACCTCGGCCTTCAGCAACTTCCGGCTCGCATACGCTATCACTCGCTCTTGGCCATCAATCGTCTGCGTCAGCACTGCGCCGAGGCCATACTCACTCGCGTCAGTCTGCAAGACGAACTTGGCGGAAAAGTTCCTGTTCTGGCTCCCATGCCCATTTCCGCCCTTTCCTTAAGAGCGCTGTGAGTGGCTGTACTTGAGTCGCGAAATTAGGGACGAAGCGCCTGTACCATGACGCCATCCCGAGACACTGCCGCAGTTCTTTGCAATTTGTCGGGGCCCTCAGGTTACGTATCGCCTCCACTTTCTCCGGATCGGTACGTATCCCTTCCCCGCAAATCACATGTCCTAGGTAGACTAACCTCTCCCGGAAGAAGCTGCATTTTTTTCTATTCAACCTGAGATTGGCTGCCCTTAGCTGGCGAAATACCTCCCTCAAATTCTCTACATGCTGTTCTTCTAGGTAGGCGAACGCATTGGGCTCCATTTCCGGTCCTATTACTGAGCATCCAATGCTCGCTGAAAGGTCGCACACGCCGAGTGTAGACCAAATGGCATCACCCGCCATTGGAAAAGACCTCTTCCAGGGACTGTGAACGCCGTACACTCCCGACTATCGGCTGCCATCGGTATCTGCCAGTACCCGTGCTTCAAGTCCAGAGTGGAGATGAACCGGGCGTGACGCAACCGCTCCAGGATGTGGTTAATACGAGGCACCGGATAAGCGTCCGGAATGGAATGCGCGTTGAGTTGTCGGTAGTCAATACACATACGCCACTCGCCAGTCTTCTTCTTGACTAAGACGATCGGGGCGCTGTGCGGACTACGCGACGGCTCGATCGCATTTGCCCGGATCAGCTCATCCACTTGCTCGTCGATCACCCTCTGCATGGCCGGATTCTTGGGTTAGTATCTCTGTTTCAACGGCTTGTCATCCTTCAGCCGGATTCTGTGCTCCGCGATGTGTGAGACTCCCTGCAGCCCCTCGAAGAGTGTCAGTTCCGACTCCAGGAACTCCTTAAGTTCCGGATCCAAGTCCGCTGGCCACTCTGCCTCTTCGACGCCGGGCTTGCCCTGCGGCTCGCCTCCTCCAGGTACCACTCCGACTCCAAATAGAGCTCCTTGATCGCTCGACTCTGGCAGCCACTTCTGATTCCCTGTGCCCGTGTGGATTTGCTCCTAATCCCTCCGTTCCTTGGCACGCTTCCACCGTGCTGCCTGCATGACCAGCGTAGATGTGCCTTTGCAGGTCTACGCGCCGCCTTTTGGGCTCCTCAAGCTCTCGGCCCAACCCCGAATGAGACTCATCTTTTACTTCCTTCTTCTTCGCCTTTTCCGTCGGTTGCCGAGCCGGCACTTCCGTTCCCTGACGAGGCCTTCTGCCGACTTCTCTCTCCTCTGCTGCCGAGCAGGTGCTCCCCTTTCATGACCTGGGAGGCCTTCCCTCGACTTCTCTCCACTATGCTGCCAAGCAGGTGCTCCCTTTTCATGACCTGGGAGGCCTTCCTTCGACTCCTCTCCACTCTGTTGCCGAGCAGGTGCTCCCTTTTCATGACCGGAGGCCTTCCTCGCTCCCCCTGTTGCCGAGCAGGTGCTCCCTTTTCATGACCTGGGAGGCCTTCCTTCGACTTCTCTCCATTCTGTTGCCGAGCAGGTGCTCCCTTTTCATGACCTGGGAGGCCTTCCTTCGACTTCTCTCCACTCTGTTGCCGAGCAGATGCTCCCTTTTCATGACCTGGGAGGCCTTCCTTCGACTTCTCTCCATTCTGTTGCCGAGCAGGCACTCCCGCTCCTTGACGCGTGAGGCCTCCTTTCGGCTCTTTCCCGGTTCCAGGCCCCGCGGCCGGAGACGTCACGTCCTCTAGGATCAGCTCCGCCTTGCCGCAGCGTACCGTAGTGCCCATGGCACCCAGGAAGTCCATCCCCAGGATAACGTGGTCCAGCATTGCGGGCATGACAAGCATTAACATGCGGGCCACCTTCTCCGCTAGGCCGACGTCTATCCTCAATGCTTTCTCTACTTCGACCGTGGACCCATCTGCCAGACGAATGCGCGCCTGTACGTTCTCCACTCTTCCCCGAATCGCCCACTTGCGTACGTAGTCTTCGCTCATGAAGCTGCGAGTGGCCCCTGTATCGATAGTGGCGGGCATCGTCCGCCCGCCAATCTCCACCGTGGCGACGATCCGGCCCCTGTCCACCTTCAGTGGGTGTCCTACTACTGCGTTCCGTGTGTATTGGCGCCGACCCGATCCTGGCCCGGACGACGCCGTTGCCCGTTTCCCGTCTCCGCGGCAACACTCCTGACTACTTCGGCCACGGCTTCCACATACCCAACAAAATAAGACGGGGGCGTTAGGACATTCCCTGGCAAAATGCCCCTCCTGTGTGCACCTACGACACGCGCGTCGCGGATCATATCCGTTCCCGGCCTCTGCGTGAGTTGCAGCGGGTGGGGCGGAGACCCTGTTGTCCACAACGGTCGTTCCGGATCCGCTGGGAGCAGACCGGAACGGATTGAGATGTCCCCCCGGGGACTGTGTCGTCCTCGCCCATTCTGCACTATTCGAACTCGAGACACCCGGGGCTACAGGTTGGCTGCCTGAGTACTCCGCCCTCTGCCTCACGACGGTCTCGTATTCTACGGCCAGTTGAGTTAGCTGGGATAGCGAAGAGAAGTCTTGCCGTCGCACATAAAGCCTGTATTCCGGAGCGGCGTTCTCGTAGATCCGGTGCAGCTCTTGTGCCGGCCCGTATCTAGCGTGGTGCATAAGAGCCCTCAGCTCTATCAAATATTCTTTGAAAGCTTTGCCTACGCGCTGCCTCCGGGATCGGATCTCGTCCTCAAGCCTCTCGAAGTAACGAGGGGGTAAGAAAAACTCCAGGAAATCCCTCCTAAACACGGCCCACGGCACATCCCTTAGCCCACTGCTCAGAAACCAACGAGCAGCCCTATCGCAGAACACTTCGCTCATTGCCCTGGGCATACGGTCGAGGGCAATACCATAGGCGATGGCGCGCTCCTCGAGGTCCTCTAAGAACCCAAGGGGGTCGGAGCGGCCATCATACCTCATACCCCACTTCCGAACTTGCTCCGGGACATTGGGAAGTGGCCTCGCCTCCGATTGATGGTACGGTCTAGTGTGGTAGGGACCACCACCCGGTTCAACAGCGGACCGCCCTACCTCTGCGTTGACCGCAGTTGCTCGGCGTTCTTCATTTCCCCCGAGAGCAGGATCTGCCTCCACGCCCGAGACGGTCAAACCTGGGGTGGGCGCCTGTAAACGCCCGTACAACTGGGAGCTTCTGAGGTCAGGTTCCGACTTTTGACGTGGCCGTCCACCAAAGTCGGGTGGGACGCCCCATGATGGCGGCTCAAGAGTTTAAGCATACTGGGATTCCAGCTCGGCAAGCCGAGCCCAAATCTCAGTCGAATGACCGCCATCCTGCACGTTGGTGGACAGCCGCTTACGTAGCTCCTCCACGCGCCCCTCCTTTTCCAGCCCAAACTCCTGGGCGATCGCCACTAACTCCTCTTTGCGTCGCTGGTGAATCCAGCGGACGCCTACCCCCTGGTTTTGGCACTCACCTGCCTCCATCCTTTATTATATACTTCCTTGCTAGCCGACGTCGCTGTTTCCCTCTCTTCCTGTTTTAGGGGTTCCGTCGGTCCCTTTATTATTTCTCTCCTTTTTTTTTTTTTTTGATCTGTTGGTGTCTTTTTACTTTTACGCCGATCTTCCCCAGCCGCTTTTGTGCTTTTAGTTTTTTTTTTTTTTTTTTTTGTTTTTTCTTTTCTTCTTTTCACTTTTAGGCCGTTCCTCACTTGGTCGCTGCCTTCGCCTTCATTGTGCACCTTGGTTTATTCTTGTGTATTTAATTGTTTATTTTCTGTATTTCCTTATTTATTTTTGTTTAATTAATATTATTTATAAAAGAAAATTTTATTATTATCCATTTATTTTTATTTATCTTTGGCCGCTTCACAAAAAAAATAATACAAAAAATTAATTCTTTCGACCTTCTTGACACTTTAGCCCGCGTTCGTCTTTTTTTTTTTTTTTTTTTTTTTGTTTAGCACTTGTTCTGCTCTTATTGTTCACTTTGTTTGTATTCCATCTTGAAATGCGACCATTCTCACTGCCCTCGACAACTGTACTGACGAATTCAACTTTTCCCCGCGCGTGAGTTGAATTCGTCCCACTGTTCAGCCACTGCCGCGACGCCTTAACGGCCCTTCGACGCCGACGTCGACTGCGCCGCGCGTTTGGGCACCCATGTGCGAGTGTCTGGCGCGCGCTCGCTGTACTTTTACGACCGACCGTTATGTTTTCGTCTCTTTACTTTGCGTTCTGGATTTCTGCTAGCATTTTCGTCACTAACAAGCTGCACGTGTTCATTTTGTGCCTCTGCCTACCACAGTGTATACAAATGTACGCTGGGGTATACTGGACTGCTTAATACCCTGTTTATATTTCGCACATATATGATATTCTCATTCTCTTGCTCTCTGCTAGGTTACTTTCCCTCTAGGGTATACCCGACTAAAAATACCCTGTATATATATATTTTTATTTTTTTTTAAAATACCTTTTCGGGCATGCTTGCGGGCTTTAATCCGCCGACATGCCACACCCCTAAACGCCTCTGGTCCCTGCTCGGGCGCCACTTGTAAAGGAGCTACTGGCCGGGGTATAACTCTCAGTCTTACCAGGTCTAGCGAGTTACAAGATATTTATAATTTCGCTGGGAGAGAGGGCTTAAGGGGGAAGGGGGTGAGTATCCTGATCAGACCAAGCCTAGCTCTATATCTGCACGCCTACACAAACTCTCTATCGGGCCGTGGCCTCGTACCACTACTCTATCGGGCCGTGGCCTCGCACCAACTACTCTAGCGGGCCGGAACCTCGCGCCAACTCCACTACCCAAACGCTCTATCCTACTCTATCGAAACACCAACCGGTAATGCCCACCACGGGGCCACAATCTCGTACCACATGCTCCTGATTGAGGTTAGGTCGAACACCGGTTAATTCCGATGTTAAAGTAAGCCGGGTTACCAGAAAACAAAGAATTATCCGGTTTCTTCTCGATAATTATAACATAAGTACTTTATTCACTTCTCGCTTATTGCCACTTTATAATACCTCACGAGCTAAACCCTGCCGCACTGTTTTCTGGAGCCCTAGCGCTCCGCTGTACACTCTATGACTTTTTCGTCTCACCATGCACGTCTACTCACCCTTAGCGTTCGTTCCAAAGTGCCGGCACGCTCGCCGGCGAGCCATGCGCTTGCCATGCGCTTGCCTCGGCGAGCTTTCGCAACTTCGCCTCGGAGCTTTCGCTCTTCGCCGCCGAATTGAAGTTGCGCTCTCAAAGACGGTGTTGAGCAACCGATTGACAACGCACGGTTCTAGCGGCGGCCGGCGGTTAAATTCAAACTCACTCTTGTTCAGTTAAATTAATTATAATATTCGCGGCTCCTTGCCTCTTTACTCCTAATACTGAATTGCTTATAGTATTGATGGCTCCTTGCCTCTTACTTCGCTAAGATCTTAACCTAATACAATTAATACTTATAAACTAAAGAAAAATTAATGAGTTGTCCCCCAGCGGCTCCTTGCCGTGATTTGGCCACAGGGATGACGGTTCCTTGCAGTGAAAACCTGTGGGGTGGCTGATTTCGTTAGCCGCCTCACACCCCCCCCCCTCACTTCGAGCAGGTGACGGTCACGTCGCCTCTCGCGTTCAACGTAACGCTGTAGTCGCGCTCCCCGTCGGATACGTGGAACCGAGTGCGTCGGCATCGGAACCGGCGGATTCGCGCCTCTCTCGCGATCAGTTCCACCACGCCCGACGACAACGGTGTTCCACGAGGGAACACCTTCCAGCCCGAGGGGGTGGAATCGGGCACAGGTTTTTTGGTGGGGCTCCCCGGCGTTACCTCCACGTCGGCACTGCGGGCGATCGTGGCGATCTCGGTGTCGGGTTCCTCCTCCAGCACTGAATCCAGGCTAGTATCCCACCCGTCGATACGGGTCTGTTTCCCAGCCGTCTGCTCGGACTCCGCTCGGCGCCTCCGTCGGTGGCGACTCCGTGTCTCCGGCCGACGGGGAGATATCTTCATCTACCGCCTCTACTGCCCCGACATCCTGCACTGGTGGTGTGTGCTCCTCCGTTTCGAGCGGTACGGACTCTTCCTCGCCCATCTCGCCGGCCGCGGTTGGGGTTGCCGGCCCTGATGACAGTGCCGAGTGGGATGCGAGGGGAGGAGATGGGGGCTCTTCCATGTACGGTGGCGAGTTCCGGGCGAATGGCGCCTCCACGAACATTGTCGTGACCTCGACTGCCATTAGCATGACCATCCCGTCTAGCCTCTCCATTATGTTGGTCCGCCGGGAGTATAGGGTATGGCGGAACTGGTGAGGCGGCCCTTCTTGCCGTTCTCTTTGATAGTACTCACGCCCCCGACGGGGGTCGCGCAGGCGGCCTCCGGCTCCCGGCCCGGGGAAAGGCTCGGTGTCTCCGCTGCTGACGTCTTCGTCTGATGATATGTTGATAACCTCGGGTTCCATCTGAAAGTTCAGCTTATTGGTTAACTTACTCGTTACTTATTTGTTAATGCCCTATCCTCTCAGTGCGGCTCACATCTTACTATGCCTATTCTCAATTATGTTGTTAGTGTTAGTCTTATCTAAACTTAATTATAATAGTTTCGTTGGGCGACGGGTGTCGCTCTCATCCTTCGCTTACTCGTGGGCATTTACGTGCCCTGGATCTTCGTCTTCTCCGTCGCTCGTCGTCTTTCGGTAGAATGGTTTCAACTGTGAGATGTTGGCCACCCTCTTCTTATGCTCGCCTGATTTCACCAGCCGTACAATATTGGGGGATATGAATTTGACAACCCTGTAGGGGCCGTCAAATTTGGGTGCCAACTTTGCGGCGAAACCTTCGGCTGCGTTGGACAACTGGTGCTGCCTCAACAGGACCATCGAATCCAGCGAAAGGCCGCCACTCTCGTCTTCGCAGGTTGTAATACCGGCCCTGGTCCTTTGATGCGCGCTGGAGGTTGCTGTGGACGATATCAAAAATTTCTTTTAGCCTATCCGCCTTTGTCCTAGGGTCAAACGCACTAGTTGCGGACCCCGGAGTCACCTGATCATATAAAGCAGCCGGCAAACGCGGCTCCCTACCCTGCATCAGGAAAGCGGGACTGAATCCGGTCGAATCCGACACGCTTGTATTGACCGCCAGCGATATTTCGGGCAAGAGTTCGTCCCACGAACTCTGGTGGCCCTCAATAAATTGTGCTATCATGGTCTTTACAGTCCTGTTCGTCCTCTCAGTGGGATTCTCTTGCGGACAGTACGGGGCGGTATACTGGATCTCTACACCCAGGGACCCCAAAAACGACTTGAAGCTCCGGCTCGTAAACTGTACCCCGTTATCGCACACAAACTTTCTAGGTACCCCGAACCTACTTAGAATCCTCTCTCGAAACGCAGTCTGCAGGTGTGCTGCTGTGGCTCTCCTGAGAGGGACCAATTCCACCCACTTCGAGAAAGCGTCATGGAACACCAGTAGCATCGTGTTTCCATGTCTCGACCGTGGAAGGGGTCCGACGAAGTCCGCGCAAAGTACCTGCCTCGTCAGCATGCGACCAGCCGGTTTGAGTTGCTCACTCTTGAATTTTTGACAGTCTTCGCAACATCTCACGTATCTGGCGGCATCGCGGAACATACCCGGCCAGTAGTACCGCTGGGCTAACCTCGACACCGTTTTCCTGACACCTTGATGTCCAGCCGTGGGAGCATCATGACATTCCCGCAGTTCCCTCTGGCGTTGACCACTGCCTACGCATAGTTTCCAGGGGTTGTAGTCCTCATCGTCTATCCGGTGACCCAAATGCATATATAGCTGTCCGTTTTCCTCGATGTAATCCGGGAACTTGGCTGGATCTTCGGCGATTCTGGCACGCATACTCGCGACCCATTTGCAGGGGGCCTCGGCCACCACTGCTTGCTGACAGGTCTCTAGAGGATGCCTCGATAGCGCATCGGCCACGACGTTGAGCTTCCCTCGACGATAATGGACGTCAAATTGGAACTGTTGCAGTTCTAACGCCCATCGCGCGATTCTTCCGGACGGACTCTCGATCCAGTTGAGCCACTTGAATGCTAGATGGTCAGTTATCACGTCGAACCGGTACCCTTCTAAGTAGCAGCGCAACTTCCGGATCGACCACACTATTGCCAGGCACTCTTTCTCGATGGCGGAATAGTTCAACTCGGCCTTCAGCAACTTCCGGCTCGCATACGCTATCACTCGCTCTTGGCCATCAATCGTCTGCGTCAGCACTGCGCCGAGGCCATACTCACTCGCGTCAGTCTGCAAGACGAACTTGGCGGAAAAGTTCCTGTTCTTGCTCCCATGCCCATTTCCGCCCTTTCCTTAAGAGCGCTGTGAGTGGCTGTACTTGAGTCGCGAAATTAGGGACGAAGCGCCTGTACCATGACGCCATCCCGAGACACTGCCGCAGTTCTTTGCAATTTGTCGGGGCCCTCAGGTTACGTATCGCCTCCACTTTCTCCGGATCGGTACGTATCCCTTCCCCGCAAATCACATGTCCTAGGTAGACTAACCTCTCCCGGAAGAAGCTGCATTTTTTTCTATTCAACCTGAGATTGGCTGCCCTTAGCTGGCGAAATACCTCCCTCAAATTCTCTACATGCTGTTCTTTCGTTGCTCTTATTACCACGATGTCGTATAGGTAGGCGAACGCATGGGGCTCCATTTCCGGTCCTATTACTGTATCCAATGCTCGCTGAAAGGTCGCACACGCCGAGTGTAGACCAAATGGCATCACCCGCCATTGGAAAAGACCTCTTCCAGGGACTGTGAACGCCGTACACTCCCGACTATCGGCTGCCATCGGTATCTGCCAGTACCCGTGCTTCAAGTCCAGAGTGGAGATGAACCGGGCGTGACGCAACCGCTCCAGGATGTGGTTAATAGGAGGCACCGGATAAGCGTCCGGAATGGAATGCGCGTTGAGTTGTCGGTAGTCAATACACATACGCCACTCGCCAGTCTTCTTCTTGACTAAGACGATCGGGGCGCTGTGCGGACTACGCGACGGCTCGATCGCATTTGCCCGGATCAGCTCATCCACTTGCTCGTCGATCACCCTCTGCATGGCCGGATTCTTGGGATAGTATCTCTGTTTCAACGGCTTGTCATCCTTCAGCCGGATTCTGTGCTCCGCGATGTGTGAGACTCCCTGCAGCCCCTCGAAGAGTGTCAGTTCCGACTCCAGGAACTCCTTAAGTTCCGGATCCAAGTCCGCTGGCCACTCTGCCTCTTCGACGCCGGGCTTGCCCTGCGGCTCGCCTCCTCCAGGTACCCCTCCGACTCCAAATAGAGCTCCTTGATCGCTCGACTCTGGCAGCCACTCCTGATTCCTTGTGCCCGTGTGGATTTGAGCCATTGCTCCTAATCCCTCCGTTCCTTGGCACGCTTCCACCGTGCTGCCTGCATGACCAGCGTAGATCTGCCTTTGCTCTTTGGTCTACGCGCCGCCTTTTGGGCTCCTCAAGCTCTCGGCCCAACCCCGAATGAGACTCATCTTTTACTTCCTTCTTCTTCGCCTTTTCCGTCGGTTGCCGAGCCGGCACTCCCGTTCCCTGACGAGGCCTTCTGCCGACTTTTCTCTCCTCTGCTGCCGAGCAGGTGCTCCCCTTTCATGACCTGGGAGGCCTTCCCTCGACTTCTCTCCACTATGCTGCCAAGCAGGTGCTCCTTTTTCATGACCGGGGAGGCCTTCCTTCGACTCCTCTCCACTCTGTTGCCGAGCAGGTGCTCCCTTTTCATGACCTGGGAGGCCTTCCTTCGACTCCTCTCCACTCTGTTGCCGAGCAGGTGCTCCCTTTTCATGACCTGGGAGGCCTTCCTTCGACTTCTCTCCACTCTGTTGCCGAGCAGGTGCTCCCTTTTCATGACCTGGGAGGCCTTCCTTCGACTTCTCTCCATTCTGTTGCCGAGCAGGCACTCCCGCTCCTTGACGCGTGAGGCCTCCTTTCGGCTCTTTCCCGGTTCCAGGCCCCGCGGCCGGAGACGTCACGTCCTCTAGGATCAGCTCCGCCTTGCCGCAGCGTACCGTAGTGCCCATGGCACCCAGGAAGTCCATCCCCAGGATAACGTGGTCCAGCATTGCGGGCATGACAAGCATTAACATGCGGGCCACCTTCTCCGCTAGGCCGACGTCTATCCTCAATGCTTTCTCTACTTCGACCGTGGACCCATCTGCCAGACGAATGCGCGCCTGTACGTTCTCCACTCTTCCCCGAATCGCCCACTTGCGTACGCAGTCTTCGCTCATGAAGCTGCGAGTGGCCCCTGTATCGATAGTGGCGGGCATCGTCCGCCCGCCAATCTCCACCGTGGCGACGATCCGGCCACTGTCCACCTTCAGTGGGTGTCCTACTACTGCGTTCCGTGTGTATTGGCGCCGACCCGATCCTGGCCCGGACGACGCCGTTGCCCGTTTCCCGTCTCCGCGCGGCGGCAACACTCCTGACTACTTCGGCCCCGGCTTCCACATACCCAACAAAATAAGACGGGGGCGTTAGGACATTCCCTGGCAAAATGCCCCTCCTGTGTGCACCTACGACACGCGCGTCGCGGATCATATCCGTTCCCGGCCTCTTGGCTCATCATCCGATGGGCCACCTCTGCGTGAGTTGCAGCGGGTGGGGCGGAGACCCTGTTGTCCACAACGGTCGTTCCGGATCCGCTGGGAGCAGACCGGAACGGATTGAGATGTCCCCCCGGGGACTGTGTCGTCCTCGCCCATTCTGCACTATTCGAACTCGAGACACCCGGGGCTACAGGTTGGCTGCCTGAGTACTCCGCCCTCTGCCTCACGACGGTCTCGTATTCTACGGCCAGTTGAGTTAGCTGGGATAGGGAAGAGAAGTCTTGCCGTCGCACATAAAGCCTGTATTCCGGAGCGGCGTTCTCGTAGATCCGGTGCAGCTCTTGTGCCGGCCCGTATCTAGCGTGGTGCATAAGAGCCCTCAGCTCTATCAAATATTCTATGAATGCTTCGCCTACGCGCTGCCTCCGGGATCGGATCTCGTCCTCAAGCCTCTCGAAGTAACGAGGGGGTAAGAAAAACTCCAGGAAATCCCTCCTAAACACGGCCCACGGCACATCCCTTAGCCCACTGCTCAGAAACCAACGAGCAGCCCTATCGCAGAACACTTCGCTCATTGTCCTGGGCATACGGTCGAGGGCAATACCATAGGTGATGGCGCGCTCCTCGAGGTCCTCTAAGAACCCAAGGGGGTCGGAGCGGCCATCATACCTCATACCCCACTTCCGAACTTGCTCCGGGACATTGGGAAGTGGCCTCGCCTCCGATTGATGGTACGGTCTAGTGTGGTAGGGACCACCACCCGGTTCAACAGGGGACCGCCCTACCTCTGCGTTGACCGCAGTTGCTCGGCGTTCTTCATTTCCCCCGAGAGCAGGATCTGCCTCCACGCCCGAGACGGTCAAACCTGGGGTGGGCGCCTGTAAACGCCCGTACAACTGGGAGCTTCTGAGGTCAGGTTCCGACTTTTTGACGTGGCCGTCCACCAAAGTCGGGTGGGACGCCCCATGATGGCGGCTCAAGAGTTTAAGCATACTGGGATTCCAGATCGGCAAGCCGAGCCCAAATCTCAGTCGAATGACCGCCATCCTGCACGTAGGTGGACAGCCGCTTACGTAGCTCCTCCACGCGCCCCTCCTTTTCCAGCCCAAACTCCTGGGCGATCGCCACTAACTCCTCTTTGCGTCGCTGGTGAATCCAGCGGACGCCTACCCCCGGGTTTTGGCACTCAATTGCCTCCATCCTTTATTATATACTTCCTTGCTAGCCGACGTCGCTGTTTCCCTCTCTTCCTGTTTTAGGGGTTCCGTCGGTCTCTTTATTATTTCTCTCCTTTTTTTTTTTTTTTTTTTTTTGATCTGTTGGTGTCTTTTTACTTTTACGCCGATCTTCCTTTTAGTTTTTTTTTTTTTTTTTTTTTGTTTTTTCTTTTCTTCTTTTCACTTTTAGGCCCTCACTTGGTCGCTGCCTTCGCCTTCATTGTGCACCTTGGTTTATTCTTGTGTATTTAATTGTTTATTTTCTGTATTTCTTTATTTATTTTTGTTTAATTAATATTATTTATAAAAGAAAATTTTATTATTATCCATTTATTTTTATTTATCTTTGGCCGCTTCACAAAAAAATAATACAAAAAATTAATTCTTTCGACCTTCTTGACACTTTAGCCCGCGTTCGTCTTTTTTTTTTTTTTTTTTTTTTTTTTTGTTTAGCACTTGTTCTGTTCTTATTGTTCACTTTGTTTGTATTCCATCTTGAAATGCGACCATCCTCACTGCCCTCGACAACTGTACTGAAGAATTCAACTTTTCACCGCGCGTGAGTTGAATTCGTCCCACTGTTCAGCCACTGCCGCGACGCCTTAACGGCCCTTCGACGCCGACGTCGACTGCGCCGCGCGTTTGGGCACCCATGTGCGAGTGTCTGGCGCGCGCTCGCTGTACTTTTACGACCGACCGTTATGTTTTCGTCTCTTTACTTTGCGTTCTGGATTTCTGCTAGCATTTTCGTCACTAACAAGCTGCACGTGTTCATTTTGTGCCTCTGCCTACCACAGGGTATACAAATGTACGCTGGGGTATACTGGACTGCTTAATACCCTGTTTATATTTCGCACATACATGATATTCTCATTCTCTTGCTCTCCGCTAGGTTACTTTCCCTCTAGGGTATACCCGACTAAAAATACCCTGTATATATATATTTTTTTTTTTTGAAAATACCTATTCGGGCATGCTTGCGGGCTTTAATCCGCCGACATGCCACACCCCTAAACGCTTCTGGTCCCTGCTCGGGCGCCACTTGTAAAGGAGCTACTGGCCGGGGTATAACTCTCAGTCTTACCAGGTCTAGCGAGTTACAAGATATTTATAATTTCGCTGGGAGAGAGGGCTTAAGGGGGAAGGGGGTGAGTATCCTGATCAGACCAAGCCTAGCTCTATTTCTGCACGCCTACACTACCGGGCCGTGGCCTCGCACCAACTACTATAGCGGGCCGTGGCTTCGCGCCAACTCCACTACCCAAACTCTCTATCGGGCCGTGGCCTCGTACCACTACTCCTACCGGGCCGTGGCCTCATCCAACTACTCAGCAGGCCGAAGCCTCGCGCCAACTACACTACCCAAACTCTCTATCGGGCCGTGGCCTCGTACCACTACTCTAGCGGGTCGGAGACTCGCGCCAACTACACTACCCAAACTCTCTATCGGGCCGTGGCCTCGTACCACTACTCTATCGGGCCGTGGCCTCGCACCAACTACTCTAGCGGGCCGGAGCCTCGCGCCAACTCCACTACCCAAACGCTCTATCCTACTCTATCGAAACACCAACCGGTAATGCCCACCACGGGGCCACAATCTCGTACCACATGCTCCTGATTGAGGTTAGGTCGAACACCGGTTAATTCCGATGTTAAAGTAAGAATTATCCGGTTTCTTCTCGATAGTTATAACATAAGTACTTTATTCACTTCTCGCTTATTGCCACTTTATAATACCTCACGATCTAAACCCTGCCGCACTGTTTTCTGGAGCCCTAGCGCTCCGCTGTACACTCTATGACTTTTTCGTCTCACCATGCACGTCTACTCACCCTTAGCGTTCGTTCCAAAGTGCCGGCACGCTCGCCGGCGAGCCATGCGCTTGCCTCGGCTGCTCAACTTCGCCGCGAGCTTTCGCAACTTCGCCTCGGAGCTTTCGCTCTTTGCCGCCGAATTGAAGTTGCGCTCTCAAAGACGGTGTTGAGCAACCGATTGACAACGCACGGTTGTAGCGGCGGCCGGCGGTTAAATTCAAACTCACTCTTGTTCAGTTAAATTAATTATAATATTCGCGGCTCCTTGCCTCTTTACTCCTAATACTGAATTGCTTATAGTATTGATGGCTCCTTGCCTCTTACTTCGCTAAGATCTTAACCTAATACAATTAATACTTATAAACTAAAGAAAAATTAATGAGTTGTCCCCCAGCGGCTCCTTGCCGTGATTTGGCCAAAGGGATGACGGTTCCTTGCAGTGAAAAACTGTGTGGTGGCTGATCTCGTTAGCCGCCTCACACCCCCCCCTCACTTCGAGCAGGTGACGGTCACGTCGCCTCTCGCGTTCAACGTAACGCTGTAGTCGCGCTCCCCGTCGGATACGTGGAACCGAGTGCGTCGGCATCGGAACCGGCGGATTCGCGCCTCTCTCGCGATCAGTTCCACCACGCCCGACGACAACGGTGTTCCACGAGGGAACACCTTCCAGCCCGAGGGGGTGGAATCGGGCACAGGTTTTTTGGTGGGGCTCCCCGGCGTTCCCTCCACGTCAGCACTGCGGGCGACCGCCTCGACCTCGGTGTCGAGTTTCTTGGTGGGGCTCTCCGGCGTGACCCTCACGTCGGCACTGCGGGCGATCGTGGCGATCTCGGTGTCGGGTTCCTCCTCCAGCACTGAATCCAGGCTAGTATCCCACCCGTCGATACGGGTCTGTTTCCCAGCCGTCTGCTCGGACTCCGCTCGGCGCCTCCGTCGGTGGCGACTCCGTGTCTCCGGCCGACGGGGAGATATCTTCATCTACCGCCTCTACTGCCCCGACATCCTGCACTGGTGGTGTGTGCTCCTCCGTTTCGAGCGGTACGGACTCTTCCTCGCCCATCTCGCTGGCCGCGGTTGGGGTTGCCGGCCCTGATGACAGTGCCGAGTGGGATGCGAGGGGAGGAGATGGGGGCTCTTCCATGTACGGTGGCGAGTTCCGGGCGAATGGCGCCTCCACGAACATTGTCGTGACCTCGACTGCCATTAGCATGACCATCCCGTCTAGCCTCTCCATTATGTTGGTCCGCCGGGAGTATAGGGTATGGCGGAACTGGTGAGGCGGCCCTTCTTGCCGTTCTCTTTGATAGTACTCACGCCCCCGACGGGGGTCGCGCAGGCGGCCTCCGGCTCCCGGCCCGGGGAAAGGCTCGGTGTCTCCGCTGCTGACGTCTTCGTCTGATGATATGTTGATAACCTCGGGTTCCATCTGAAAGTTCAGCTTATTGGTCTCAGTGCGGCTCACATCTTACTATGCCTATTCTCAATTATGTTGTTAGTGTTAGTCTTATCTAAACTTAATTATAATAGTTTCGTTGGGCGACGGGTGTCGCTCTCATCCTTCGCTTACTCGTGGGCATTTACGTGCCCTGGATCTTCGTCTTCTCCGTCGCTCGTCGTCTTTCGGTAGAATGGTTTCAACTGTGAGATGTTGGCCACCCTCTTCTTATGCTCGCCTGATTTCACCAGCCGTACAATATTGGGGATATGAATTTGACAACCCTGTAGGGGCCGTCAAATTTGGGTGCCAACTTTGCGGCGAAACCTTCGGCTGCGTTGGACAACTGGTGCTGCCTCAACAGGACCATCGAATCCAGCGAAAGGCCGCCACTCTCGTCTTCGCAGGTTGTAATACCGGCCCTGGTCCTTTGATGCGCGCTGGAGGTTGCTGTGGACGATATCAAGACGCACTAGTTGCGGACCCCGGAGTCACCTGATCATATAAAGCAGCCGGCAAACGCGGCTCCCTACCCTGCATCAGGAAAGCGGGACTGAATCCGGTCGAATCCGACACGCTTGTATTGACCGCCAGCGATATTTCGGGCAAGAGTTCGTCCCACGAACTCTGGTGGCCCTCAATAAATTGTGCTATCATGGTCTTTACAGTCCTGTTCGTCCTCTCAGTGGGATTCTCTTGCGGACAGTACGGGGCGGTATACTGGATCTCTACACCCAGGGACCCCAAAAACGACTTGAAGCTCCGGCTCGTAAACTGTACCCCGTTATCGCACACAAACTTTCTAGGTACCCCGAACCTACTTAGAATCCTCTCTCGAAACGCAGTCTGCAGGTGTGCTGCTGTGGCTCTCCTGAGAGGGACCAATTCCACCCACTTCGAGAAAGCGTCATGGAACACCAGTAGCATCGTGTTTCCATGTCTCGACCGTGGAAGGGGTCCGACGAAGTCCGCGCAAAGTACCGCCATCGGCTCTGCCACCTGCCTCGTCAGCATGCGACCAGCCGGTTTGAGTTGCTCACTCTTGAATTTTTGACAGTCTTCGCAACATCTCACGTATCTGGCGGCATCGCGGAACATACCCGGCCAGTAGTACCGCTGGGCTAACCTCGACACCGTTTTCCTGACACCTTGATGTCCAGCCGTGGGAGCATCATGACATTCCCGCAGTTCCCTCTGGCGTTGACCACTGCCTACGCATAGTTTCCAGGGGTTGTAGTCCTCATCGTCTATCCGGTGACCCAAATGCATATATAGCTGTCCGTTTTCCTCGATGTAATCCGGGAACTTGGCTGGATCTTCGGCGATTCTGGCACGCATACTCGCGACCCATTTGTAGGGGGCCTCGGCCACCACTGCTTGCTGACAGGTCTCTAGAGGATGCCTCGATAGCGCATCGGCCACGACGTTGAGCTTCCCTCGACGATAATGGACGTCAAATTGGAACTGTTGCAGTTCTAACGCCCATCGCGCGATTCTTCCGGACGGACTCTCGATCCAGTTGAGCCACTTGAATGCTAGATGGTCAGTTATCACGACGAACCGGTACCCTTCTAAGTAGCAGCGCAACTTCCGGATCGACCACACTATTGCCAGGCACTCTTTCTCGATGGCGGAATAGTTCACCTCGGCCTTCAGCAACTTCCGGCTCGCATACGCTATCACTCGCTCTTGGCCATCAATCGTCTGCGTCAGCACTGCGCCGAGGCCATACTCACTCGCGTCAGTCTGCAAGACGAACTTGGCGGAAAAGTTCCTGTTCTTGCTCCCATGCCCATTTCCGCCCTTTCCTTAAGAGCGCTGTGAGTGGCTGTACTTGAGTCGCGAAATTAGGGACGAAGCGCCTGTACCATGACGCCATCCCGAGACACTGCCGCAGTTCTTTGCAATTTGTCGGGGCCCTCAGGTTACGTATCGCCTCCACTTTCTGCGGATCGGTACGTATCCCTTCCCCGCAAATCACATGTCCTAGGTAGACTAACCTCTCCCGGAAGAAGCTGCATTTTTTTCTATTCAACCTGAGATTGGCTGCCCTTAGCTGGCGAAATACCTCCCTCAAATTCTCTACATGCTGTTCTTTCGTTGCTCTTATTACCACGATGTCGTATAGGTAGGCGAACGCATGGGGCTCCATTTCCGGTCCTATTACTGTATCCAATGCTCGCTGAAAGGTCGCACACGCCGAGTGTAGACCAAATGGCATCACCCGCCATTGGAAAAGACCTCTTCCAGGGACTGTGAACGCCGTACACTCCCGACTATCGGCTGCCATCGGTATCTGCCAGTACCCGTGCTTCAAGTCCAGAGTGGAGATGAACCGGGCGTGACGCAACCGCTCCAGGATGTGGTTAATACGAGGCACCGGATAAGCGTCCGGAATGGAATGCGCGTTGAGTTGTCGGTAGTCAATACACATACGCCACTCGCCAGTCTTCTTCTTGACTAAGACGATCGGGGCGCTGTGCGGACTACGCGACGGCTCGATCGCATTTGCCCGGATCAGCTCATCCACTTGCTCGTCGATCACCCTCTGCATGGCCGGATTCTTGGGATAGTATCTCTGTTTCAACGGCTTGTCATCCTTCAGCCGGATTCTGTGCTCCGCGATGTGTGAGACTCCCTGCAGCCCCTCGAAGAGTGTCAGTTCCGACTCCAGGAACTCCTTAAGTTCCGGATCCAAGTCCGCTGGCCACTCTGCCTCTTCGACGCCGGGCTTGCCCTGCGGCTCGCCTCCTCCAGGTACCACTCCGACTCCAAATAGAGCTCCTTGATCGCTCGACTCTGGCAGCCGCTCCTGATTCCCTGTGCCCGTGTGGATTTGAGCCATTGCTCCTAATCCCTCCGTTCTTTGGCACGCTTCCACCGTGCTGCCTGCATGACCAGCGTAGATCTGCCTTTGCTCTTTGGTCTACGCGCCGCCTTTTGGGCTCCTCAAGCTCTCGGCCCAACCCCGAATGAGACTCATCTTTTACTTCCTTCTTCTTCGCCTTTTCCGTCGGTTGCCGAGCCGGCACTCCCGTTCCCTGACGAGGCCTTCTGCCGACTTTTCTCTCCTCTGCTGCCGAGCAGGTGCTCCCCTTTCATGACCTGGGAGGCCTTCCCTCGACTTCTCTCCACTATGCTGCCAAGCAGGTGCTCCTTTTTCATGACCGGGGAGGCCTTCCTTCGACTCCTCTCCACTCTGTTGCCGAGCAGGTGCTCCCTTTTCATGACCTGGGAGGCCTTCCTTCGACTCCTCTCTCCACTCTGTTGCCGAGCAGGTGCTCCCTTTTCATGACCTGGGAGGCCTTCCTTCGACTTCTCTCCACTCTGTTGCCGAGCAGGTGCTCCCTTTTCATGACCTGGGAGGCCTTCCTTCGACTTCTCTCCATTCTGTTGCCGAGCAGGCACTCCCTGGGCTCCTTGACGCGTGAGGCCTCCTTTCGGGCCTCCTTTCCCGGCTTCCCAGGCCCCGCGGCCGGAGACGTCACGTCCTCTAGGATCAGCTCCGCCTTGCCGCAGCGTACCGTAGTGCCCATGGCACCCAGGAAGTCCATCCCCAGGATAACGTGGTCCAGCATTGCGGGCATGACAAGCATTAACATGCGGGCCACCTTCTCCGCTAGGCCGACGTCTATCCTCAATGCTTTCTCTACTTCGACCGTGGACCCATCTGCCAGACGAATGCGCGCCTGTACGTTCTCCACTCTTCCCCGAATCGCCCACTTGCGTACGCAGTCTTCGCTCATGAAGCTGCGAGTGGCCCCTGTATCGATAGTGGCGGGCATCGTCCGCCCGCCAATCTCCACCGTGGCGACGATCCGGCCACTGTCCACCTTCAGTGGGTGTCCTACTACTGCGTTCCGTGTGTATTGGCGCCGACCCGATCCTGGCCCGGACGACGCCGTTGCCCGTTTCCCGTCTCCGCGCGGCGGCAACACTCCTGACTACTTCGGCCCCGGCTTCCACATACCCAACAAAATAAGACGGGGGCGTTAGGACATTCCCTGGCAAAATGCCCCTCCTGTGTGCACCTACGACACGCGCGTCGCGGATCATATCCGTTCCCGGCCTCTTGGCTCATCATCCGATGGGCCACCTCTGCGTGAGTTGCAGCGGGTGGGGCGGAGACCCTGTTGTCCACAACGGTCGTTCCGGATCCGCTGTGAGCAGACCGGAACGGATTGAGATGTCCCCCCGGGGACTGTGTCGTCCTCGCCCATTCTGCACTATTCGAACTCGAGACACCCGGGGCTACAGGTTGGCTGCCTGAGTACTCCGCCCTCTGCCTCACGACGGTCTCGTATTCTACGGCCAGTTGAGTTAGCTGGGATAGGGAAGAGAAGTCTTGCCGTCGCACATAAAGCCTGTATTCCGGAGCGGCGTTCTCGTAGATCCGGTGCAGCTCTTGTGCCGGCCCGTATCTAGCGTGGTGCATAAGAGCCCTCAGCTCTATCAAATATTCTATGAATGCTTCGCCTACGCGCTGCCTCCGGGATCGGATCTCGTCCTCAAGCCTCTCGAAGTAACGAGGGGGTAAGAAAAACTCCAGGAAATCCCTCCTAAACACGGCCCACGGCACATCCCTTAGCCCACTGCTCAGAAACCAACGAGCAGCCCTATCGCAGAACACTTCGCTCATTGCCCTGGGCATACGGTCGAGGGCAATACCATAGGTGATGGCGCGCTCCTCGAGGTCCTCTAAGAACCCAAGGGGGTCGGAGCGGCCATCATACCTCATACCCCACTTCCGAACTTGCTCCGGGACATTGGGAGGTGGCCTCGCCTCCGATTGATGGTACGGTCTAGTGGGGTAGGGACCACCACCCGGTTCAACAGGGGACCGCCCTACCTCTGCGTTGACCGCAGTTGCTCGGCGTTCTTCATTTCCCCCGAGAGCAGGAACTGCCTCCACGCCCGAGACGGTCAAACCTGGGGTGGGCGCCTGTAAACGCCCGTACAACTGGGAGCTTCTGAGGTCAGGTTCCGACTTTTGACGTGGCCGTCCACCAAAGTCGGGTGGGACGCCCCATGATGGCGGCTCAAGAGTTTTAGCATACTGGGATTCCAGATCGGCAAGCCGAGCCCAAATCTCAGTCGAATGACCGCCATCCTGCACGTAGGTGGACAGCCGCTTACGTAGCTCCTCCACGCGCCCCTCCTTTTCCAGCCCAAACTCCTGGGCGATCGCCACTAACTCCTCTTTGCGTCGCTGGTGAATCCAGCGGACGCCTACCCCCGGGTTTTGGCACTCAATTGCCTCCATCCTTTATTATATACTTCCTTGCTAGCCGACGTCGCTGTTTCCCTCTCTTCCTGTTTTAGGGGTTCCGTCGGTCTCTTTATTATTTCTCTCCTTTTTTTTTTTTTTTTTTTGATCTGTTGGTGTCTTTTTACTTTTACGCCGATCTGCCCCAGCCGCTTTTGTCCTTTTAGTTTTTTTTGTTTTTTTTTTTTTTTTTTCTTTTCTTCTTTTCACTTTTAGGCCGTTCCTCACTTGGTCTTCATTGTGCACCTTGGTTTATTCTTGTGTATTTAATTGCTTATTTTCTGTATTTCTTTATTTATTTTTGTTTAATTAATATTATTTATAAAAGAAAATTTTATTATTATCCATTTATTTTTATTTATCTTTGGCCGCTTCACAAAAAAAAATAATACAAAAAATTAATTCTTTCGACCTTCTTGACACTTTAGCCCGCGTTCGTCTTTTTTTTTTTGTTTAGCACTTGTTCTGTTCTTATTGTTCACTTTGTTTGTATTCCATCTTGAAATGCGACCATCCTCACTGCCCTCGACAACTGTACTGAAGAATTCAACTTTTCACCGCGCGTGAGTTGAATTCGTCCCACTGTTCAGCCACTGCCGCGACGCCTTAACGGCCCTTCGACGCCGACGTCGACTGCGCCGCGCGTTTGGGCACCCATGTGCGAGTGTCTGGCGCGCGCTCGCTGTACTTTTTACGACCGACCGTTATGTTTTCGTCTCTTTACTTTGCGTTCTGGATTTCTGCTAGCATTTTCGTCACTAACAAGCTGCACGTGTTCATTTTGTGCCTCTGCCTACCACAGGGTATACAAATGTACGCTGGGGTATACTGGACTGCTTAATACCCTGTTTATATTTCGCACATATATGATATTCTCATTCTCTTGCTCTCTGCTAGGTTACTTTCCCTCTAGGGTATACCCGACTAAAAATACCCTGTATATATATATTTTTTTTTTTTTTGAAAATACCTATTCGGGCATGCTTGCGGGCTTTAATCCGCCGACATGCCACACCCGTGAACGCCTCTGGTCGCTGCTCGGGCGCCACTTGTAAAGGAGCTACTGGCCGGGGTATAACTCTCAGTCTTACCAGGTCTAGCGAGTTACAAGATATTTATAATTTCGCTGGGAGAGAGGGCTTAAGGGGGAAGGGGGTGAGTATTCTGATCAGACCAAGCCTAGCTCTATTTCTGCACGCCTACACTACCGGGCCGTGGCCTCGCACCAACTACTATAGCGGGCCGTAGCTTCGCGCCAACTCCACTACCCAAACTCTCTATCGGGCCGTGGCCTCGTACCACTACTCTACCGGGCCGTGGCCTCGCACCAACTACTCTAGCAGGCCGAAGCCTCGCGCCAACTACACTACCCAAACTCTCTATCGGGCCGTGGCCTCGTACCACTACTCTAGCGGGTCGGAGACTCGCGCCAACTACACTACCCAAACTCTCTATCGGGCCGTGGCCTCGTACCACTACTCTATCGGGCCGTGGCCTCGCACCAACTACTCTAGCGGGCCGGAGCCTCGCGCCAACTCCACTACCCAAACGCTCTATCCTACTCTATCGAAACACCAACCGGTAATGCCCACCACGGGGCCACAATCTCGTACCACATGCTCCTGATTGAGGTTAGGTCGAACACCGGTTAATTCCGATGTTAAAGTAAGCCGGGTTACCAGAAAACAAAGAATTATCCGGTTTCTTCTCGATAATTATAACATAAGTACTTTATTCACTTCTCGCTTATTACCACTTTATAATACCTCACGAGCTAAACCCTGCCGCACTGTTTTCTGGAGCCCTAGCGCTCCGCTGTACACTCTATGACTTTTTCGTCTCACCATGCACGTCTACTCACCCTTAGCGTTCGTTCCAAAGTGCCGGCACGCTCGCCGGCGAGCCATGCGCTTGCCTCGGCTGCTCAACTTCGCCGCGAGCTTTCGCAACTTCGCCTCGGAGCTTTCGCTCTTTGCCGCCGAATTGAAGTTGCGCTCTCAAAGACGGTGTTGAGCAACCGATTGACAACGCACGGTTGTAGCGGCGGCCGGCGGTTAAATTCAAACTCACTCTTGTTCAGTTAAATTAATTATAATATTCCCGGCTCCTTGCCTCTTTACTCCTAATACTGAATTGCTTATAGTATTGATGGCTCCTTGCCTCTTACTTCGCTAAGATCTTAACCTAATACAATTAATACTTATAAACTAAAGAAAAATTAATGAGTTGTCCCCCAGCGGCTCCTTGCCGTGATTTGGCCAAAGGGATGACGGTTCCTTGCAGTGAAAAACTGTGTGGTGGCTGATCTCGTTAGCCGCCTCACACAGTTTTGCCGGCCAGGTAAGCCGGTATGTTTTAAGACTAAATAATTGGGCGAGACTTGGGCTGCAAATGCCAGATTAGTAGGGTTCCAGGAATCGAGTCAAGTTTAGGTAAAGCAGTTTTGACTTCCAGGTAAGGCTGTATGTTTTAGGATAAATTCGTAGGGTGAGACTATTTGGCTTTGACTTTCCTACACTGCAAATGCCAGATTTGCAGGGCTCCTCGTATCTGAGACAAGTTTTGGTAAAGCATTTTTGACGGCCGGTAAGGCTGTATGTTATAAGATGGGAGAGTCAGTTGAGACTATTTTTGGCATTGACTTGCTCCCCTAAGCTGCGAATGGCAGATCGGCAGGGTTCCTGATATCTGAGTCAATTTTGGTGAAGCAGTTTTTACGGCCAGGTGAGGCTGTATGTCTTAAGATAATATTGTCGGGTGGGACTATTTGGCTTTAACTTGCTACCCTAGGCCGCACATGCAAGATTGGCAGGGCTGCTGCTACCTAAGACAAGTTTTGTTAAAGCAGTATTGACGGCCAGGTGAGACTGTATGTTTTAAAATTAAATAGTCGGGGGAGACTATTTGGTTTGTCTTGCTCCCCTAGGCCGCACATTTCAGATTGGCAGTTCTAATGTTATCTGGGACAAGTTTTGGTTAAGCAGTTTTGACGGCCATTTATGGCTGTATGTTTTAAGATTAAATAGTCGGGGGAGACTATTTGGTTTGACTTGCTTCCCTACACTGCAAATGCCAGATTTGCAGGGCTCCTCGTATCTGAGACAAGTTTTGGTAAAGCATTTTTGACGGCCGGTAAGGCTGTATGTTATAAGATGGGAAAGTCAGTTGAGACTATTTTTGGCATTGACTTGCTCCCCTAAGCTGGGAATGGCAGATCGGCAGGGTTCCTGGTATCTGAGCCAATTTTGGCAAAGCAGTTTTTACGGCCAGGTGAGGCTGTATGTCTTAAGATAATATTGTCGGGTGGGACTATTTGGCTTTAACTTGCTCCCCTAGGCCGCACATGCAAGATTGGCAGGGCTGCTGCTACCTAAGACAAGTTTTGTTAAAGCAGTTTCGACGGCCAGGTAAAACATAGAGTTTTAAGATGGAATAGTCGGGTAAGACTGTTTGGCTGTGACTCGCTCCCCTAGGCCGCACATGCAAGATTGGCAGGGCTGCTGCTACCTAAGACAAGTTTTGTTAAAGCAGTTTTGACGGCCAGGTTAGGCTGTATGTAGATTAAATAGTCAGTTGAGACTATTTGTCTTTGACTTGTTCCCCTAGACTGCAAATCCCAGTTTGGTAGGGCTCCTGGTATCTGACTCAAATTTTGGTAAAGCAGTTTTGACGGCCATTTATGGCTGTATGTTTTAAGATTAAATAGTCGGGTGAGACTGTTTGCTTTGACTTGCTCCCCTACGCTGCAAATGCCAGATTGGCAGGGCTCTTGGTATCTGAGACTAGTTTTGGTAAAGCAGTTTTGACGGCCAGGTAAGGCTGTATGTTGTAAGATAAGAAAATCGGTTCAGCCTATTTACCTTTGACTTGCTCCCCTAAGCTGCAAATGCCAGATTGGTAGGGCTCCTGGTATCTGAGACAATTTTTGGTAAAGCATTTTTGACGGCCGGTAAGGCTGTATGTTATAAGATGGGAAAGTCAGGTGAGACTATTTTTGGCTTTGACTTGCTCCCCTAAGCTGAGAATGGCAGATCGGCAGGGTTCCTGGTATCTGAGTCAATTTTGGTAAAGCAGTTTTTACGGCCAGGTGAGGCTGTATGGGGGACTATTTGGCTTTAACTTGCTCCCCTAGGCCGCAAATGCAAGTTAGGCGGGTTTCCTGGTATCTGAGATAAGTTTTGGTTAAGCATTTTTGACGGCCAGGTGACGCTGTGTGTTTTCAGATTGGATAGTCAGGTGAGACGTATTGGCTTTGACTTGTTCCCCTAGACTGCAAATGCCAGTTTGGCAGGGCTCCTGGTATCTGACTCAAATTTTGGTATAGCAGTTTTGACGGCCATTTAAGGCTGTATGTTTTAAGATTAAATAGTCGGGTGAGACTGTTTGCTTTGACTTGCTCCCCTAGACTGCAAATGCCAGTTTGGCAGGGCTCCTGGTATCTGACTCAAATTTTGGTAAAGCAGTTTTGACGGCCATTTAAGGCTGTATGTTTTAAGATTAAATAGTCGGGTGAGACTGTTTGCTTTGACTTGCTCCCCTAGGCTGCAAATGCCAGATTGGCAGGGCTCCTGGTATCTGACTCAAATTTTGGTAAAGCAGTTTTGACGGCCATTTAAGGCTGTATGTTTTAAGATTAAATAGTCGGGTGAGACTGTTTGCTTTGACTTGCTCCCCTAAGCTGCAAATGCCACATTGGTAGGGCTCCTGGTATCTGAGACAAGTTTTGGTAAAGCAGTTTTGACGGCCAGGTGAGGCTGTATGTTTTAAGACTAAATTGTCGGGTGCGACTTGGCGTTGACTTGCTCTCCTAGGCTGCAAATGCCGAATTGGCAGGGTTCCTGGTATCTGAGTCAAGTTTTGGTAAACAGTTTTGACGGCCAGGTAAGCCGGTATGTTTTAAGACTAAATAATTGGGTGAGACTATTTGGCTTTGACTTGCTCTCCTAGGCTGCAAATGCCAGATTAGCTGGGGTCCTGGTATCGAGTCAAGTTTAGGTAAAGCAGTTTTGACTTCCAGGTAAGACTGTAAGTTTTAGGATAAAGTCGTAGGGTGAGACTATTTGGCTTTGTCTTGCTCTTCTAGGCTGCAAATGCCAGACTGGCAGGGCTCCTGGTATCTGAGACAAGTTTTGGTAAAACAGTTTTGACGGCCTGGTTTTAAAATTAAATAGTTGGGGGAGACTATTTGGTATGACTTGCTTCCCTACGCTGCAAATGCCAGATTAGCAGGGCTCCTGGTATCTGAGACAAGTTTTGGTAAAGCAGTTTTACGGCCAGGTGAGGCTGTATGTTTTAAGACTAAAATATCGGGTAAGACTATTTGGTTTGACTTGCTTCCCTGCACTGCAAATGCCAGATTTAAAGGGCTCCTCGTATCTGAGACAAGTTTTGGTAAAGCATTTTTGACGGCCGGTAAGGCTGTATGTTATAAGATGGGAAAGTCAAATGAGACTATTTTTGGCTTTGACTTGCTCCCCTAAGCTGCAAATGGCAGATCGGCAGGGTTCCTGGTATCTAAGTCAATTTTGGTAAAGCAGTTTTTACGGCCAGGTGAGGCTGTATGTCTTATGATAATATTGTCGGGTGGGACTATTTGGCTTTAACTTGCTCCCCTAGGCCGCACATGAAAGATTGGCAGGACTGCTGCTAAATAAGACAAGTTCTGTTAAAGCAGTTTTGACGGCCAGGTAAGGCTGTATGTTTTAAAATTAAATAGTCTGGGGAGACTATTTGGTTTGTCTTGCTCCCCTAGGCCTGTTTGTTTTAAAATTAAAAAGTTGGCGGAGACTATTTGGTTTGACTTGCTCCCCTAGACTGCGAATGCCAGATTAGCAGGGGTCCAGGTATCGAGTCAAGTTTTGGTAAAGCAGTTTTGACTTCCAGGTAAGGCTGTATGTTTAAGGATAAAATAGTCGGGTGAGACTATTTGCTTTGACTTGCTCCCCTTGGCTGCAAATGCCAGATTGGCAGGGCTCCTGGTATCTGAGACAAGTGTTGGTATAGCAGTTTTGACGGCCTGGTGAGGCTGTATGTAGATTAAATAGTCAGTTGAGACTTTTTGGCTTTGAATTGTTCCCCTAGGCTGCAAATGCAAGAAAGGCGGGTTTCCTGGTATCTGAGATAAGTTTTGGTTAAGCATTTTTGACGGCCAGGTGAGGCTGTGTGTTTTCAGATTGGATAGTCAGGTAAGACGTATTGGCTTTGACTTGTTCCCCTAGACTGCTAATGCCAGTTTGGCAGGGCTCCTGGTATCTGACTCAAATTTTGGTAAAGCAGTTTTGACGGCCAGGTAAGGCTGTATGTCTTAAGTTGAACTTGCTCCCCTATGCTGCAAATAAAAGATTGACAGAGCTCCTGGTATCTGAGTCAAGTTTTGGTAAAACAGTTTTGACGGCCAGGTGAGGCTGTATGTTTTAAGACTAAATGGTCGGGTGCGACTTGGCGTTGACTTGCTCTCCTAGGCTGCAAATGCCGAATTGGTAGGGTTCCTGGTATTTGAGTCAAGTTTTGGTAAACAGTTTTGACGGCAGGTAAGACTGTATGTTTTAGGATAAAGTCGTAGGGTGAGACTATTTGGCTTTGACTTGCTCTCCTAGGCTGCAAATGCCGAATTGGTAGGGTTCCTGGTATCTGAGTCAAGTTTTGGTAAACAGTTTTGACGGCAGGTAAGACTGTATGTTGTAAGATAAGAAAATCGGTTCAGCCTATTTACCTTTGACTTGCTCCCCTAAGCAGCAAATAGCAGATTGGCAGAGCTCCTGGTATCTGAGTCAAGTTTTGGTAAAGCATTTTTGACGGCCAGGTGAGGCTGTATGTTTAAGGATAAAATAGTCTGGTGAGACTATTTGCGTTGACTTGCTCTCCTAGGCTGCAAATGCCGAATTGGAAGGGTTCCTGGTATCTGAGTCAAGTTTTGGTAAACAGTTTTGACGGCAGGTAAGACTGTATGTTTTAGGATAAAGTCGTAGGGTGAGACTATTTGGCTTTGACTTGCTCTTCTAGCCTGCAAATGCCAGACTGACAGGGCTCCTGGTATCTGAGACAAGTTTTGGTAAAGCAGTTTTGACGGCCAGGTAAGGCTGTATGTTGTAAGATAAGAAAATCGGTTCAGCCTATTTACCTTTGACTTGCTCCCCTAAGCAGCAAATAGCAGATTGGCAGAGCTCCTGGTATCTGAGTCAAGTTTTGGTAAAGCATTTTTGACGGCCAGGTGAGGCTGTGTGTTTTCAGATTGGATAGTCAGGTAAGACGTATTGGCTTTGACTTGTTCCCCTAGACTGCTAATGCCAGTTTGGCAGGGCTCCTGGTATCTGACTCAAATTTTGGTAAAGCAGTTTTGACGGCCAGGTAAGGCTGTATGTCTTAAGTTGAACTTGCTCCCCTATGCTGCAAATAAAAGATTGACAGAGCTCCTGGTATCTGAGTCAAGTTTTGGTAAAACAGTTTTGACGGCCAGGTGAGGCTGTATGTTTTAAGACTAAATGGTCGGGTGCGACTTGGCGTTGACTTGCTCTCCTAGGCTGCAAATGCCGAATTGGCAGGGTTCCTGGTATCTGAGTCAAGTTTTGGTAAACAGTTTTGGCAGCCAGGTAAGCCGGTATGTTTTAAGACTAAATAATTGGGCAAGACTATTTGGCTTTGACTTGCTCCCCTAACCGGCAAATGCCAGATTAGCAGGGGTCCAGGTATCGAGTCAGGTTTTGGTAAAGCAGTTTTGACGGCCAGGTGAGGCTGTATGTCTTAAGTTGAACTTGCTCCCCTATGCTGCAAATAAAAGATTGACAGAGCTCCTGGTATCTGAGTCAAGTTTTGGTAAAACAGTTTTGACGGCCAGGTGAGGCTGTATGTTTTAAGACTAAATTGTCGGGTGCGACTTGGCGTTGACTTGCTCACCTAGGCTGCAAATGCCGAAATGGCAGGGTTCCTGGTATCTGAGTCAAGTTTTGGTAAACAGTTTTGGCGGCCAGGTAAGCCGGTATGTTTTATGACTAAATAATTGGGCAAGACTATTTGGCTTTGACTTGCTCCCCTAACCTGCAAATGCCAGATTAGCAGGGGTCCAGGTATCGAGTCAGGTTTTGGTAAAGCAGTTTTGACTTCCAGGTAAGGCTGTATGTTTAAGGATAAAATAGTCTGGTGAGACTATTTGCTTTGACTTGCTCCCCTTGGCTGCAAATGCCAGATTAGCAGGGCTCCTGGTATCTGAGACAAGTTTTTGTAAAGCAGTTTTGACGGCCAGGTAAGGCTGTATGTCTTAAGATTAACTAGTCGGGTGAGACTTTTCGGCTTTGACTTTCTCCCCTTAGCTGCAAATAGCAGATTGGCAGAGCTCCTGGTAACTGAGTCAAGTTTTGGTAAACAGTTTTGACGGCCAGGTAAGCCGGTATGTTTTAAGACTAAATAATTGGGCAAGACTATTTGGCTTTGACTTGCTCCCCTAACCTGCGAATGCCAGATTAGCAGGGGTCCAGGTATCGAGTCAAGTTTTGGTAAAGCAGTTTTGACTTCCAGGTAAGGCTGTATGTTTAAGGATAAAATAGTCGGGTGCGACTATTTGCTTTGACTTGCTCCCCTTGGCTGCAAATGCCAGATTGGCAGGGCTCCTGGTATCTGAGACAAGTTTTGGTAAAGCAGTTTTGACGGCCAGGTAAGGCTGTATGTTGTAAAATGGGAAAGTCAGTTGAGACTATTTTTGGCTATGACTTGCTCCCCTAAGCTGCGAATGGCAGATCGGCAGGGCTCCTGGAATCTGAGTCAAGTTTTCCTAAGCAGCTTGTACGGCCAGGTGAGGCTGTATGTTGTAAGATTAGCAAATCGGTTCAGACTATTTGGCTTTGACTTGCTCCCCTAAGCTGCAAATGCCAGCTTGGCAGGGCTCCTGGTATCTGAGACAAGTTTTGGTAAAGCAGTTTTGACGGCCTGGTAAGGCTGTATGTAGATTAAATAGTCAGTTGCGACTATTTGGCTTTGAATTGTTCCCCTAGGCTGCAAATGCAAGATAGGCGGGTTTCCTGGTATCTGAGATAAGTTGTGTTTAAGCATTTTTGACGGCCAGGTGAGGCTGTGTGTTTTCAGATTGGATAGTCAGGTGAGACGTATTGGCTTTGACTTGTTCCCCTAGACTGCAAGTCCCAGTTTGGCAGTGCTCCTGGTATCTGACTCCAATTTTGGTAAAGCAGTTTTGACGGCCATTTAAGGCTGTATGTTTTAAGATTAAATAGTCGGGTGAGACTGTTTGCGTTGACTTGCTCGCCTTGGCTGCAAATGCCAGATTGGCAGGGCTCCTGGTATCTGAGTCAAGTTCTGGTGAAGCGGTTTTGACGGCCTGCGGCTGTATGTTTAACGACGGAATAGTTGAGTGAGACTATTTGGCTTTGACCTGCTCCCCTAGGCTGTAAATTCCAGATTGGCAGGGCTCCTGTTATCTGACTCAAATTTTGGTAAAGCAGTTTTGACGGCCAGGTAAGGATGTATGTTGTAAGATAAGAAAATCGGTTCAGCCTATTTACCTTTGACTTGCTCCCCTAAGCTGCAAATGCCAGATTGGTAGGGCTCCTGGTATCTGAGACAAGTTTCGGTAAAGCAGTTTTGACGGCCAGGTAAAATTGAACTTGTCGGGTGAGACTTTTCGGCTTTGACTTGCTCCCCTATGCTGCAAATAAAAGATTGACAGAGCTCCTGGTATCTGAGTCAAGTTTTGGTAAAGCAGTTTTGACGGCCATTTAAGGCTGTATGTTTTAAGATTAAATAGTCGGGTGAGACTGTTTGCTTTGACTTGCTCCCCTACGCTGCAAATGCCAGATTGGCAGGGCTCCTGGTATCTGAGACAAGTTTTGGTAAAGCAGTTTTGACGGCCAGGTAAGGCTGTATGTTGTAAGATAAGAAAATCGGTTCAGCCTATTTACCTTTGACTTGCTCCCCTAAGCTGCAAATGCCAGATTGGTAGGGCTCCTGGTATCTGAGACAAGTTTTGGTAAAGCAGTTTTGACGGCCAGGTAAGGCTGTATGTCTTAAGTTGAACTTGTCGGGTGAGACTTTTCGGCTTTGACTTGCTCCCCTATGCTGCAAATAAAAGATTGACAGAGCTCCTGGTATCTGAGTCAAGTTTTGGTAAAGCAGTTTTGACGGCCATTTAAGGCTGTATGTTTTAAGATTAAATAGTCGGGTGAGACTGTTTGCTTTGACTTGCTCCCCTACGCTGCAAATGCCAGATTGGCAGGGCTCCTGGTATCTGAGACAAGTTTTGGTAAAGCAGTTTTGACGGCCAGGTAAGGCTGTATGTTGTAAGATAAGAAAATCGGTTCAGCCTATTTACCTTTGACTTGCTCCCCTAAGCTGCAAATGCCAGATTGGTAGGGCTCCTGGTATCTGAGACAAGTTTTCGTAAAACAGTTTTGATGGCCAGGTGAGGCTGTATGTTTTAAGACTAAATTGTCGGGTACGACTTGGCGTTGACTTGCTCTCCTAGGCTGCAAATGCCGAATTGGTAGGGTTCCTGGTATTTGAGTCAAGTTTTGGTAAACAGTTTTGACGGCAGGTAAGCCGGTATGTTTTAAGACTAAATAATGGGGCGAGTCTATTTGGCTTTGACTTGCTCTCCTAGGCTGCACATGCCGAATTGGTAGGGTTCCTGGTATCTGAGTCAAGTTTTGGTAAACAGTTTTGACGGCAGGTAAGACTGTATGTTTTAGGATAATGTCGTAGGGTGAGACTATTTGGCTTTGACTTGCTCTTCTAGGCTGCAAATGCCAGACTGACGGGGCTCCTGGTATCTGAGACAAGTTTTGGTAAAGCAGTTTTGACGGCCTGGTTTTAAAATTAAATAGTTGGGGGAGACTATTTGGTTTGACTTGCTTCCCTACACTGCAAATGCCAGATTAGCAGGGCTCCTGGTATCTGAGACATGTTTTGGTAAAGCAGTTTTACGGCCAGGTGAGGCTGTATGTTTTAAGACTAAATTATCGGGTGAGACTATTTGGTTTGACTTGCTCCCCTACACTGCAAATGCCAGATTAGCAGGGCTCCTGGTATCTAATTCAAATTATGTTAAAACAGATTTGACGACCATTTAAGGCTGTATGTTTTAAGAATAAATAGTCGGGTGAGAATGTTTGCTTTGACTTGCTCCCCTACGCTGCAAATGCCAGATTGGCAGGGCTCCTGGTATCTGAGACAAGTTTTGGTAAAGCAGTTTTGACGGCCAGGTAAGGCTGTATGTTGTAAGATAAGAAAATACGTTCAGCCTATTTACCTTTGACTTGCTCCCCTAAGCAGCAAATAGCAGATTGACAGAGCTCCTGGTATCTGAGTCAAGTTTTGGTAAAGCAGTTTTGACGGCCAGGTGAGGCTGTATGTTTTAAGACTAAATTGTCGGGTGCGACTTGGCGTTGACTGGCTCTCCTAGGCTGCAAATGCCGAATTGGCAGGGTTCCTGGTATCTGAGTCAAGTTTTGGTAAACAGTTTTGGCGGCCAGGTAAGCCGGTATGTTTTAAGACTAAATAATTGGGCAAGACTATTTGGCTTTGACTTGCTCCCCTAACCTGCAAATGCCAGATTAGCAGGGGTCCAGGTATCGAGTCAGGTTTTGGTAAAGCAGTTTTGACTTCCAGGTAAGGCTGTATGTTTAAGGATAAAATAGTCTGGTGAGACTATTTGCTTTGACGTGCTCCCCTTGGCTGCAAATGCCAGATTAGCAGGGCTCCTGGTATCTGAGACAAGTTTTTGTAAAGCAGTTTTGACGGCCAGGTAAGGCTGTATGTCTTAAGATTAACTAGTCGGGTGAGACTTTTCGGCTTTGACTTTCTCCCCTAAGCTGCAAATAGCAGATTGGCAGAGCTCCTGGTAACTGAGTCAAGTTTTGGTAAACAGTTTTGACGGCCAGGTAAGCCGGTATGTTTTAAGACTAAATAATTGGGCAAGACTATTTGGCTTTGACTTGCTCCCCTAACCTGCAAATGCCAGATTAGCAGGGGTCCAGGTATCGAGTCAAGTTTTGGTAAAGCAGTTTTGACTTCCAGGTAAGGCTGTATGTTTAAGGATAAAATAGTCGGGTGCGACTATTTGCTTTGACTTGCTCCCCTAAGCTGCGAATGGCAGATCGGCAGGGCTCCTGGAATCTGAGTCAAGTTTTCCTAAGCAGCTTGTACGGCCAGGTGAGGCTGTATGTTGTAAGATTAGCAAATCGGTTCAGACTATTTGGCTTTGACTTGCTCCCCTAAGCTGCAAATGCCAGCTTGGCAGGGCTCCTGGTATCTGAGACAAGTTCTGGTAAAGCAGTTTTGACGGCCTGGTAAGGCTGTATGTAGATTAAATAGTCAGTTGCGACTATTTGGCTTTGAATTGTTCCCCTAGGCTGCAAATGCAAGATAGGCGGGTTTCCTGGTATCTGAGATAAGTTGTGTTTAAGCATTTTTCACGGCCAGGTGAGGCTGTGTGTTTTCAGATTGGATAGTCAGGTGAGACGTATTGGCTTTGACTTGTTCCCCTAGACTGCAAATCCCAGTTTGGCAGTGCTCCTGGTATCTGACTCAAATTTTGGTAAAGCAGTTTTGACGGCTATTTAAGGCTGTCTGTTTTAAGATTAAATAGTCGGGTGAGACTGTTTGCTTTGACTTGCTCCCCTACGCTGCAAATGCCAGATTGGCAGGGCTCCTGGTATCTGAGTCAAGTTCTGGTGAAGCGGTTTTGACGGCCTGCGGCTGTATGTTTAACGACGGAATAGTTGAGTGAGACTATTTGGCTTTGACCTGCTCCCCTAGGCTGTAAATTCCAGATTGGCAGGGCTCCTGTTATCTGACTCAAATTTTGGTAAAGCAGTTTTGACGGCCAGGTAAGGCTGTATGTTGTAAGATAAGAAAATCGGTTCAGCCTATTTACCTTTGACTTGCTCCCCTAAGCTACAAATGCCAGATTGGTAGGGCTCCTGGTATCTGAGACAAGTTTTGGTAAAGCAGTTTTGACGGCCAGGTAAACTTGAACTTGTCGGGTGAGACTTTTCGGCTTTGACTTGCTCCCCTATGCTGCAAATAAAAGATTGACAGAGCTCCTGGTATCTGACTCAAATTTTGGTAAAGCAGTTTTGACGGCCATTTAAGGCTGTATGTTTTAAGATTAAATAGTCGGGTGAGACTGTTTGCTTTGACTTGCTCCCCTACGCTGCAAATGCCAGATTGGCAGGGCTCCTGGTATCTGAGACAAGTTTTGGTAAAGCAGTTTTGACGGCCAGGTAAGGCTGTATGTTGTAAAATAAGAAAATCGGTTCAGCCTATTTACCTTTGACTTGCTCCCCTAAGCTGCAAATGCCAGATTGGTAGGGCTCCTGGTATCTGAGACAAGTTTTGGTAAAGCAGTTTTGACGGCCAGGTAAGGCTGTATGTCTTAAGTTGAACTTGTCGGGTGAGACTTTTCGGCTTTGACTTGCTCCCCTATGCTGCAAATAGCAGATTGGCAGAGCTCCTGGTATCTGAGTCAAGTTTTGGTAAAGCAGTTTTGATGGCCAGGTGAGGCTGTATGTTTTAAGACTAAATTGTCGGGTACGACTTGGCGTTGACTTGCTCTCCTAGGCTGCAAATGCCGAATTGGTAGGGTTCCTGGTATCTGAGTCAAGTTTTGGTAAACAGTTTTGACGGCAGGTAAGCCGGTATGTTTTAAGACTAAATAATGGGGCGAGACTATTTGGCTTTGACTTGCTCTCCTAGGCTGCAAATGCCGAATTGGTAGGGTTCCTGGTATCTGAGTCAAGTTTTGGTAAACAGTTTTGACGGCAGGTAAGACTGTATGTTTTAGGATAAAGTCGTAGGGTGAGACTATTTGGCTTTGACTTGCTCTTCTAGGCGTCAAATGCCAGACTGACAGGGCTCCTGGTATCTGAAATAATTTGCAAAGCAGTTTTGACGGCCTGGTTTTAAAATTAAATAGTTGGGGGAGACTATTTGGCTTTGACTTGCTTCCCCTACACCTGCAAATGCCAGATTAGCAGGGCTCCTGGTATCTGAGACAAGTTTTGGTAAAGCAGTTTTGACGGCCAGGTGAGGCTGTATGTTTTAAGACTAAATTATCGGGTGAGACTATTTGGTTTGACTTGCTCCCCTACACTGCAAATGCCAGATTAGCAGGGCTCCTGGTATCTGAGACAAGTTTTGGTAAAGCAGTTTTGACGGCCAGGTAAGGCTGTATGTTGTAAGATAAGAAAATAGGTTCAGCCTATTTACCTTTGACTTGCTCCCCTAAGCAGCAAATAGCAGATTGACAGAGCTCCTGGTATCTGAGTCAAGTTTTGGTAAAGCAGTTTTGACGGCCAGGTGAGGCTGTATGTTTTAAGACTAAATTGTCGGGTGCGACTTGGCGTTGACTTGCTCTCCTAGGCTGCAAATGCCGAATTGGCAGGGTTCCTGGTATCTGAGTCAAGTTTTGGTAAACAATTTTGGCGGCCAGGTAAGCCGGTATGTTTTAAGACTAAATAATTGGGCAAGACTATTTGGCTTTGACTTGCTCCCCTAACCTGCAAATGCCAGATTAGCAGGGGTCCAGGTATCGAGTCAGGTTTTGGTAAAGCAGTTTTGACTTCCAGGTAAGGCTGTATGTTTAAGGATAAAATAGTGGGGTGAGACTATTTGCTTTGACTTGCTCCCCTTGGCTGCAAATGCCAGATTAGCAGGGCTCCTGGTATCTGAGACAAGTTTTTGTAAAGCAGTTTTGACGGCCAGGTAAGGCTGTATGTCTTAAGATTAACTAGTCGGGTGAGACTTTTCGGCTTTGACTTTCTCCCCTAGGCTGCAAATAGCAGATTGGCAGAGCTCCTGGTAACTGAGTCAAGTTTTGGTAAACAGTTTTGACGGCCAGGTAAGCCGGTATGTTTTAAGACTAAATAATTGGGCAAGACTATTTGGCTTTGACTTGCTCCCCTAACCTGCAAATGCCAGATTAGCAGGGCTATTGGTATCTGAGACAAGTTTTGGTAAAGCAGTTTTGACGGCCTGGTAAGGCTGTATGTAGATTAAATAGTCAGTTGCGACTATTTGGCTTTGAATTGTTCCCCTAGGCTGCAAATGCAAGATAGGCGGGTTTCCTGGTATCTGAGATAAGTTGTGTTTAAGCATTTTTGACGGCCAGGTGAGGCTGTGTGTTTTCAGATTGGATAGTGTAGTGCGTATATGCCCGTACAGAATACCCTGTACTTAAATATAAAGTATGCAGCACTTTGTTGCATACAATAACAATAATATAGTAAACAAGCCCAGAGCCACTTTATGTATTGGCTCGGTCTCGTATTACGCAGCGCGGTTCACTAGCCTCACTAGCTGACCGTTTATGCTTACGCTGCAGATCCCACGCTCCGTCTGAGCGCATTCCGTGGGCAATATATATGCTCACTAATACAGGCATATGCGGGCTACTCACTCCCCCTCTCTTTGTAGCTGTTAACCAATAACAGCATAAGTATATACATGTATCCATAGGCTAAGAGTATTATATTGACTCAGAATAAAATCATTCTCATGAAAGAACCTAACCAGCACAGACGTGCTAAAACATTTTATATCTAATACTGTAAGAGTAAATATATTACATGGCGACCGTGACAGTGGTTTACCGTTTGTGCAACAAAATATAGAAGAAGCAAGCCCCAAGCGCCGCAAGCAACAACAGCAGCAGCCACCACCACAGGTGCCAACTGCATTGATAAGTGATCCAAGCGCGCTGGCGCGTGCCGCGATGCAACTGCAGCATCTGCCCACAAATGTGGAGCAACATCCGGTAGTTTACTGACCAGCACCGGCACCGCCTGAGCCCTTAGGCCCCGGACAGCAGCAGCAGATACCAAAAGTGTGGGAGGCAGTCCGCCTTTTGCACCAACGCGGGAAGTAAATGAGCAACGTTGGACTGGAAGAGGCTGCTCCTGTTGAGCAAAGGGATGCACCCAGCCTGCAAGAGGCTTTAGAGGTGTACCCCAACGATGGACCACGCCCACTCACAATAGCTGAGTACCGGGCACGACAACAGAAGAAGGAAAAGAAGAAAACTAAAAGAAGCGGAAGAAGGATTAAACTGCTTCAACAAAGAAGACTCCTACAGGATCTTATCAAGACAGCGACAACGCCCCAGGAGAGATATGAAAAAATAAAGAATCTCGAAATTATCGAGAAACAACTTCGTGCTGGTGCGAAGCAACGCAATAAGGGCTGCAAACCTGCCAATGCCTAAATTGCCCTTAAATATAAACTCTAATTCAAGCCGATGCGCGAAAGCGCTACTTGAAAAATACTAAAATCTGTTAGGCTTTTTACTAACACATACGGTTGGACTATTAATTGTATAAATAAAAATTGTCAGCCAACCGTATGCCCTAATTAACTCAAATTTTTCCTTTCCTAAATCAGTTTATAAGGAATTTTAAATTATTGAACAGTTTTTAAAGAAAACTAATAAAAACGAGAAAAGAAGGGCTATCTTCGGCATGCCGAAGATCTAATACCCTTGCAAACCCCAACTTTTAATGCCGAGAAAATGGTTAAGGCCGAGTTTGGTCAAGGTATATTGATAAACAAAAGGTTTTTTCATACAAAAACTTAATTTTCGACGAATTTTCCGATGGCAGCAATATGATATAGTGGTCCGATCTTAATAGGATTTTTGCATATATATGAGGAGCTTAGTAAAACTAATAAATGCCGAGTTTGGTCAAGATATCTTGACAAACAAAATGTTTTTCATACAAAACTTAATTTTCGACCGATCGTTCCTATGGCAGCTATAAGGATATAGTGGTCCGATCTTAATAGGATTTTGCATATATAGAGGAGCTTAGTAAAACTAATAAATGCCGAGTTTGGTCAAGATATCTTGACAAACAAAAGGTTTTTTCATACAAAAACTTAATTTTCGACCGATCGTTCCTATGGCAGCTATATGATATAGTGGTCCGATCTTAATAGAATTTTGCATATATATGAGGAGCATAGTAAAACTAAAAAATGTCGAGTTTGGTCAAGATATCTTGATAAACAAAAGGTTTTTTCATACAAAAACTTAATTTTCGACCGATCGTTCCTATGGCAGCTATATGATATAGTGGTCCGATCCAGCTGGTTTTGACATATGTGCTGCGTGCAACAGAAATAAGGACTTCTGCAAAGTTTCATTAAGATAGCTTTAAAACTGAGGGACTAGTTCGTATAGAAACAGACAGACGGACAGACGGACAGACGGACATGGCTATATCGACTCGGCTGTTGATGCTGATCAAGAATATATATACTTTATGGGGTCGGAGATGTCTCCTTCTATGCGTTACACATTTCACGACAAAATTATAATACCCTCTGCAAGGGTATAATGACAGGAAAATTTTTTTTTTAATACAAAAAAAAAATAAGAACAATTCTTTTGAATGTTTCAAAACAGTATAAGCAAAACAGACACTGTAGAAATGGGTTTAATAGACACTAAGACAGTGGACTCCACTGCTAATGTTATAAATAAAGTCGAGGTAGAGACTCCAGATCAAAAGCTAATTGTAATATTGTTAATAATCATAGTAATTATAATGTGCATAAATATGTTTTATAAAATTTACAAACTGCACAACAAATGTTTAAAAAATAAATAATTAAGCAGAGCTAATGATCTGGACAAATATAACAATGTACTAAAGGTACAAAATGTAAAAATGATACAATAAGATAAGAATAGAATAAATCACACAATAAAATAAAACTCAAAACAATATATATAGATAAATTAACAAAAGAAATAGAAATTTTCGAAAATGGACACAATAGAGGCAATAAGACAGGTCCATGTTAGAGATCCCTATTTTAAGGAAAGAATTCTACAATTGGTCTCAACGACCACAGTAAGCATATATGAATTAGAAACTTTATATATGGAAACATTTCACTTAGATCTCTCACCGTTAATACATTGCACAAAAACACAAAAAGGCATAGTATTGACAACTCTTCCGGGTATACAAGTCAGGTCAATCATTAAAGAGCACCCAATATTAGGCAGAACTTTAGATTTTGTAGTATTCAAAAAAGAAACACCCTATAATTAGAACACCCCATTTTAGGACCTACCGACATTATTATTGTGCGTTAGCGCATAAAAATTAAAAATGTCTATAAATGGAATGGACACAAATCGTTACCATTCTTAGGCAACAACGTGAGGAGTTTAACAAATATTTCAAGTGCCTTAACAAAAGCGCACCAGTCTCAAACGAGACCAAGTCTAAACACGTTAAAATTCTTGTAGATTCCTACAATACCAGCCGTCAACTTATACGTGACAATGCAACAAAACTAACAGATTTGCATTTAACACAGACAGTTGATGCTTTAAGCAGTTTGAGAGAAAAACATTAGACGAATTTCGGAAAGGCATAATATAACAGTATTCCTTCCAAATTCTCTAAACACTTCAGCGTCATTCGACGAGAAACTTTTTCACTGCCAGCTAATACTAAACCATCAGACTCTGAAGTAAATACACAATCAATTGACAACACAATGGCCCAAACAGCTATAAGTTTTCAAACTAGCCTTCATCACTCTTGCCAGAGTTTGATGGAAAGGCAGAAAACTTACAAAGTTTCAAAGATGCTTTGAGTCTTATAGACTCACTAAAAGAAGATCATGAAGCAACAGCTCTCAGTCTTATAAAGACAAAACTAAAAGGCCATGCAAGAAACTTGATAAGCAATGAGCAAACAATCGCTCAAATCATTGCAAAATTATCAAGCGCAGTAAGAGGCGAATCAGTTGAAGTATTGTCAGCCAAATTACTTAACTTGCAACAAAAAGCAAAACTGCCAACCAGTACACTCAAGAGGTTGAGCAGTTAACAAAAGCTTTAGAAGGAGCTTTTATAAACGATGGTTTAACACCAGAATTGGCCAATAAATACAGTACAGTCCAAGCAGTAAAGGCCATGACCAAGAACTGCGCTATAGATAAGGTAAAACTTATCATGCAGGCAGGCACATTCAATAACATGAATGATGCCATATCCAAATTTGTCGATAGTTGCACAGAAGCAACCGGACAAACCAATACTGTCCTTTATTACCAAAATTACTATCCTCGTGGTGAAACCGCGGAAGAGGTAATTAAGAGGCCGACCATACAACAGAGGCGGCTACAGAAATAATAATAATGGTAATAGAAACAATGATAACAGAGGCAATCCTCGAGGTGGCTCATATAGAGGCGGCTCAAACAGAGGACCCAGACAGCAAAACCAGATCCGAGTTACACAAGGCAACCTCGGAAAACCAACAAACCCCTTGAGCAACGAGTAGTAAAATTTATCATATAAATCTAAGTCTCAGTAGTCTCATCAAAATATACAATAGGAAAAATAATATACCATTGACTTTGCTAGTAGATACAGGAGCAAATGTCTCAATTTTAAAGAACAATAAAACAGATTCAAATGTAAATCAAAACTATAAAACAAGTATAACAGGAATTGGACAGGGAACAATAGAGTCAATTGGACAATCCACAATTGATCTACTTTTCGATTACTTTAATCAGTCACAATTTCCAAATAGTCCACAATGAATTTCCCATACCTTGCGATGGAATTCCTTGGACTAGACTTCATCAGAAAATTCAATTGCATA